>JAKSZT010053771.1:627102-700396 GCA_026826555.1 Tolypeutes matacus | reverse complement strand
ATTTTCTTCTAGTAGTTTTACAGTCCTGGCTTTTATATTTAGATCTTTGATCCATTTTGAGTTGATTCTTGTATAGGGGGTGAGATAGGGGCCCTCTTTCATTCTTTGGGTTATAGATATCCAGTTCTCCCAACACCATTTGTTGAAGAGACTGTTCTTTCCCATTTGCGTGGGCTCGGTAGGTTTGTCAAAAACCAGTTGACTGTATAGATGAGGGTATATTTCTGGGTTCTCAATTCTATTCTACTGATCGATGTGTCTATCTTTATGCCAGTACCATGCTGTTTTGACCACTGTAGCTTTGTAATATGTTTCAAGGTCAGGCAGTGAAATTCCTCCCACGTCGCTCTTCTTTTTTAGAATGCTTTTGGCTATTCGGGTGCACTTACCCTTCCAGATGAATTTGGTAATTGCCTTCTCTAATTCTGCAAAGTAAGCTGTTGGGATTTTGATTGGTATTGCATTGAATCTATAAATCAGTTGGGGCAAGATTGACATCTTCACGATATTTATTCTTCTAATCCATGAACACGGAATGTCTTTCCATTTGTTTAGGTCTTTTTAAATTTCTTTTAGCATTGTTTTGTAGTTTTCTGCATATAGGTCCTGTACTTCTTTGGTTAAATTAACTCCTAGGTATTTGAGTCTTTTTGCTGCTATTGAAAATGGAATTTTCCCCAATTTCCTCCTCAGGTTGTTCAGTACTAGTCTACAAAAACATTACTGATTTTTGCCTGTTGATCTTGTATCCTGCCACTTTGCTGAACTCATTTATTAGTTCAAGTAGCTTTGTCGTGGATACTTCAGGATTTTCTAAGTACAGGATCATGTCATCCCCAAACAGTGAGAGTTTTACTTCCTCTTTTCATATTTGGATGCCTTTAATTTTTTTGTCTTGTCTAATTGCCCTAGCTAGAACTTCTAGTACAATGTTGAATAACAATGGTGACAGTGGGCATCCTTGTCTTGTTCCCGATCTTAGAGGGAAAGCTTTCAACCTTTCCCCATTGAGTATGATGTTGGCTGTGGGTTTCTCATATATGCCTTTTATCATATTGAGGAATTTTCCTTCTATTCCTATCTTTTGAAGTGTTTTTATCAAAAAAGGATGCTGCATTTTGTCAAATACCTTTTCTGCATCGATTGAGATGATCATGTGTTTTTTTTCCCTTCAATTTGTTGTTCAATGTGGTGTATTACATTGATTGATTTTCTTATGTTGAACCAGCCTTGCATACCAGGAATAAATCCCACTTGGTCGTGACGTATAAGTCTTTTGTTATGCTGTTGGATTCGATTTGCAAGTATTTTGTTGAGAATTTTTGCATCTCTGTTCATTAGAGAGATTGGTCTGTAATTTTCTTTTCTTGTAGAATCTTTATCTGGCTTTGGTATTAGGGTGATGTTGGCTTCATAAAATGTGTTGGGTAATTTTCCCTCCTCTTCAATTTTTTTTGAAGACTTTGAACAGGATTGGTGTTAATTCTTTTTGAAATGCTTGGTAGAATTCACCTGTGAAGCCATCTGGTCCTGGACTTTTCTCTGCTGGGAGATTTTTGATGACGGATTCAATCTCCTTAAATGTGATTGGTTTGTTAAGTTCTTGTATTTCTTGTAGTATCAGTGTGGGTTGGTTGTGCATTTCTAGAAATTTGTCCATTTCATCTAGGTTGTCTAGTTTGTTGGCATATAGTGTCTCATAATATCCTCTTATGATTCTTTTTATTTCTGTTGGATTATTTGTAAATTCCCCCCTTTCATTTCTGATTGTATTTATTTTCATCTTCTCTCTTTTTTTCTTTGTTAGTCTAGCTAGGGGTTGTCAATTTTATTGATCTTCTCAAAGAACCAGCTTTTGGTTTTGTTGATTTTCTCTATCATTTTTCTCCTCTCATTTTCATTTATTTCTGTTCTAATCTTTATTATTTCTTTCCTTCTGCTTGCTTTGTGATTGGTTTGCTGTTCTTTTTCTAGTTTCTCTAGTTGTTCAGTTAAATCTTTGAGTTTAGCTCTTTCTTTTTTAATGTAGGCATTTAGTGCTATAAATTTCCCTCTCAAGACTGCCTTTGCTGTATATCCCATAAGTTTTGATACATTGTGTTCTCATTTTCATTTGTCTCAATATATTTACTGATTTCACTTGCAATTTCTTCTTTGACCCACTGATTATTTGAGTGTGTTGTTCAGTCTCCACACATTTGCATATTTACTTATTTCCTGCCTATTATTGATTTCTAATTTCATTCCATTATGATCTGAGAAGGTGCTTTGTATAATTTCAATCTTTTTATATTTATTCAGAGCTGAATTGTGACCTAACATGTGGTCTGTCCTGGAGGAAGATCCATGGGCACTTAAGAAGAATGTATAACCCGCTGAGTTTGGATGCAGTGTTCTGTATATGTCTGTTAGGTCTAACTCATTTATCATATTGTTCAAGTTCTCTGTTTCCTTGTTGATCTTCTGTCTAGTTGTTCTATCTAATGATGTGCGTGGGGTGTTGAAGTCTCCAACAATTATTGTAGAAATGTCTATTTTTGCCCTCAGTTTTGCCAGAGTAACAGTAGATTTGAAAAGGCAGATTAAAGAATCATGAACTAGGAGACAGGACTATCAAAATCATACAGAGAAACATATAGATAAAAAAAAAAAAAGTTGTGCAGCACTCCAACAAGAACTCCACAAACATATACTTCATCAATGTCCCAGAAGAAAAGGGAAAAGGGGCAGAAAGAATATTTGAGGAAATAATGGCCAAAAATTTCCCAATCTTATGAAAAACATAAATATACATGTCCAAGAAACACAACAAACTCAAAACAGAATAAATCCTAAAAGACCTACTCCAAGACACGTACTAATCAGAATGTCAAATACCAAAGATGAAGAGAGAATTCTGGAAGCAGCAAGAGAAAAGCAACTCATCATATACAAGGGATCCTCAATAAGACTAAGTGCTGATTTCTCATCAGACACTATGGAGGCAAGAAGACAGTGGTATGATACATTCAAGGTACCGAAAGAGAAAAATTGCTAGCCAAAAATTCTTTGTCCGGTTAAAAATGTCTTTCAAAAATGGAGAGTTTAAAACATTCACAGATAAACAGAAACTGAGAGAGTTCATCAACAAGAGGCATGCCCTACAAGAATCACTAAAGGAAGTTTTGCAGGTTGAAAGGAAAAGACAGGAGAGAGTGGCTTGGAGTGGTGTACAGAAATGAAGATTATCAGAAAGGATAACTAAAAGGGTAATTTGCAAAACCCAGCAGTACTGTATCCTCAATATACATCTCTACTCTTTAATTCCTGTAAGAGTCAAAATACAATTGAACAAGAAGAAGTCTTTTATTTCCACAATGGGCACGTGAAATATAAAGAGGTAATGTGGGACAAAAACAACATAAAAGGGGGAAACAGAGATATGGGAGCAAAGAACACGTATGCTAGTGAAGCCAAGTCGGTATCTTTTCAAATTGGTAGGTTATAAATGCAGGTTGTATAATACAAACCCCAGAATAACCACAAAGTATTTTAAAAACATACAGAAACACAAATGAGAAAGGAATCAGTCAGGATACATCACAAAAGATCAACTATAGAGAAAAGGAGAGGCAAAAATAAGATATGACATATAAACCAGAGGACAAAATGGCTGCAATAAGGACTGCCCTTACAGCAATAACACTGCGTGTTAATGGATTAAACTCTCCAGTCAAAAGACAGATTAGCAGAACAGATTTAAAAAAAAAAAAAGGAACGATACAACTATATGTTATTTACAAGAGATGCACCTTAGACCCAAAGACACAAATAGTTGAAAGTGAAAGGTTGGAAAAAGATATTCTATGCAAACAGGAACCAAAAAAAGATCTGGGGTAGATATAATAATATTGGACAAAATAGACTTTCAGTCAAAAGCTGTTACAAGAGACAAAAAAAGGACACCATATATTTTTTTAAAAAGTCAATCCACCAGGAAGAAATACTCATAAATATTTATGCACCTAACCACAGTGCCCCAAAATACCTGAGGCAAACACTGGCAAAACTGAAGGGAGAAATAAACACCTCTACATTGGTAGCTGGAGATCTCAAGACACCACTCTCATCAATAGATAGAACATCTAGACAGAAGATCAATACGAATACAGAGAATATGAATATGATAAATGCACTAGATCGAACAGACATATACAGAACATTGCACCCCAATACAGCAGGATGCACATTCTTCTCAAGTGCACATGGATCATTCTCCAGAACAGACCACATCTTGGGTCACAAAGCAAGTCTCAATAAATTTTAAAAGATGAAATTTATACAAAGCATCTTCTCTGAGCATAATGGAATGAAGCTAAAATCAATAATAGGCACAAATATATGAAAGCTAAATAACACACTCTTAAACAATCAATAGGGTCAAAGAAGAAATTACAAGGGAAATAAGTAAATATCTTGAGACGATTGAAAATGAGAACACAACAAATCAAAACCTATGGGAAGCACTGAAGGCAGTGCTGAGGGGGGAGTTCATAGGCCTAATGCCTTCAGTAGGAAAGAGCTAAAATCAAAGACCTAGTGCACACAGGGAGGAATTAGAGAAATAGCAGCAAACTAAGCCCCAAGAAAACTGAAGGAAAGAACAACGCTTAGAGCAGAAATAAATGAAATTGAGAATAAAAAAATAGAACAAAACCAAAGTTGGTTCTTTGAAAAGATCAATAAAATTGGCAAACCCTTAGCCTGACTGACAAAGAAAAAAAGAAAGGAGAATCAAAAAAATAAATTCAGAAATGAAAGGGGGGACATTACTACTCACCTCACAGAAATAAAAAGGATCAGAAGATATTATGAACAACTGTAGGTCATACAAATTAAACAAGCTAGATGAAATGGACAAATCCCTAGAAACACATGAACAACCTACACTGACTCTAGATTTCTTCTAGACCTCAACAGACTGAGCACAAGTAAAGAGACTGAGTCCGTCAACAAAAATCTCCCAATGAGCCAGATGGCTTCACAGGTGAATTCTGCCAATCATTCCAAGAATTAACTCCAGTTCTACTCAAACTCTTCCAAAAAACTGAAGAGGAAGGAACACTACCTAACTCATTCTACGAGGCCATCACCACCCTAATACCAAAGCCAGATAATATATTACAAGAAAACTACAAACCAATTTATCTTATGAATGTAAATGCAAAAAACCTCAATAATTATTTTGCCCAAATCGTAGAGGAATAAGACAAGGATGCCCACTGTCACCACTGTTACTCAACATTGTGCTGGAAGTTCTAGTTTAAGAGCCATTAGGAAAGAAAAAGAAATAAAAGGCATCCAAATTGGAAAGAAAGAAGTAAAACTTTCACTATTTGCAGATGATATGATCCTATGACAGTCCTGAAAAATCTACAAAAAAGCCCACTAGAGTTAAGAGAGTTCAGCAAAGTGGTGGGAAACAAGATCAACACAAAAAAAATCAGTATTGTTTCTTTAGGAGCATTCTGAGGAGGAAATCAAGAAAAAAATTACATATACAATAGCAACTGAAAGAACCAAATATCTAGGAATGAATTTCACTAAGGATGTAAAGGACTTATACGTGGAAAACTACAAAGCATTGATAAAAGAAATCAAAGAAGACCTAAATTTCATGCTCATGGATTGGAAGACTAAATATTGTTAAGATGTCAATTCTACCTAAAATGATTTACTGATTCAATGCAATCCCCATCAAAATTCCAACAGCCTACTTTGCAGAAATGTAAAAACCAATTATCAGAAATTTATTTGCAATGGTAAGGGGCCTCAAATAGCCAAAAACATCTTAAAAATAAGAAAGAAGTTGGAGGACTCAGATGTCAAAACTTCAAAGCTTATTACAAAGTTAAAGTTGACAAAACAGCATGATACTGTCAAAAGGATAAATATATAGACTAATGGAATCTAATTGAGAATTCTGAAATAGACTCTCACACCATGGCCAATTGGATTTTGACAAGGCTGCCAAGTCCACTCAGTTGGGAAAGAACAGTCCCTTCAACAAATGGTGCTGGAAGAACTGGATATCCATATGCAAAAGAATGAAAGGGGACCCCTAGCTCATACCATATACAAAAATTAACTCAAAATGGATCAAAAACCAAAATATTAAACCAGGACTAAAAAGCTCCTAGAAGAAAATGTAGAGAAGCACCTTCAGAACCTTGTGTTAGAAAGTGGTTCTTAGACTTTACACCCAAAGCACAAGCAGCATAAGAAATAATAGATTAATGGGACCTCATCAAAATAAAAAAACTTTTATGTATCAAAGGACTTTTTTTTTAAATCACGAAAAAGAAAAAACAACCTATCCAATGGGAGAAAAATATTTGCAAACTACATATCCATTAAGAGTTTAATATCCAGTATATATAAAGAAATCCTACAACTCAACAATAAAAAGACAACCCAATTAAAAAAATGGACAAAAGTCTTAAGTAGATATTTCTCCAAAGAGGATATACAAATGACTTAAAAGTACACAAAAATTTGCTCAACATCATTAGCCATCAGAGAAATGCAAATCAAAACCACAATGAGGTATCATTTCACACCAGTAGAATGGCTACTATTTAAAAAAAAAAAAAATTTAAAATTGTTGGAGAGGATGTGGAGAAATAGGAACACTCATTCATTGCTGGTGGCAATGTGACATGGTACAGCTGTGAAAGATAGTTTGGCAGATCCTCAGAAAGGTAAGCATAGAATTATCATTTGATGACTTGGTAATCCCTCTACTAGGAATATACCCAAAAGAAATGAAAGCAGAGACTTGAACAGATATTTGCACACCCATGTTCATAGTGACATTATTCAAAATTGCCAAAAGATGAAGCAACCCAAGAACCCATCAACCCATGAATGGCTAAACAAAATGTGACATGTAAATATACAATGGAATACCATTCAGCTGTAAAACGGAATGAAGTCCTGATAACGCAACAACATGGATGAACCCTGAAGACATTTATGCTGAGTAAAATAGGCCAGATACAAAAGGACAAATATTGTATCATCTCACTGATGTAATTAGACTAAGTAAACTCACAGAATCAGCACCTAGAATATAGGTTAATAGGGGCTGTTTTGGAGGATAGGGAATGTGTACCTAATGCTTAATTTGTACAGTATTTCTATTTAGGTTGATTATAAAATTTTGGAAATGGATGGTGTGATGGAAGCACAGTATTGCGAGAGTAATTAACAGAGCTGGGTTATATAAATGAATGTGGTTAAAAGGGGAAATTTTAGTTCGTATATATGTTACTAGAATTAAAAATTAAAAGATAAAACGTAGGACTACACAACACAGTGTACCCTATTGTAAATGAAGGACTACAGTTAATAGCACAATTTTAATATTCTTTCATCAGTTGTAACAAAGGCAATACATTAAAGCAAAATGTTAACAATAAGGAGGGGTATATGGGAACGCTATTTTTTTCACATGATTTTTCAGTAAACCTACAACTTCCCTAATTAAATTTTTTGAAAATACGGAATATCTAAAACTTATCCTAATTAAATTCCTAAATTAATTTACTACTATGCTTTTGAGGTTATTTGTATCAATTGTATAACGGTATGCTACTGCATGTCTCACCGCAACTACATGTTCAGTGATTCATGTTGAGAATTTGAAATCAGCCATAGAAGAAAAATTTATAGCACAAATACAAAAATACTACACAACAGGGCACATGTTAACTGCAAGGTGTAGCAATATGCTGATGATAAACAATTAGGTGAAGTATCCAGTTTAACTCATTACTATATTTTATTACCTAAAATAATAGAATCTATGCAACAAAATAATGAATTATCATTATCTGTGATTTTTATCACAGAGGTTTGCTGGTTATCTTGTAGCAAAGTACTTAAATGAACTTAAAAGATGAATTATAAATTTTTCTTTTACAAAAAGGCAGGTGATCCAAATTTGCTGACCCTCTCTAAAATGGTCAGTAGCTATTATTGCCATGCTAATGAACTGTTATTAATTAAACACAATCCACACCTTCAAGAATAAGGTGATGCTTTAATAACAGGGAAGAACTACCTTAAAAAATAAAACCATGGAGAGAACTTTTTTTTTTTTTTTTTTAAAGATTTTTTTATGTATTTATTCATTCATCCCCCCACCCCCGCCTGTGCTCGCTGGGTCAGCTAACCACACCGCGCGGGCGGGCCCGCCTTCACCAGGAGGCCCCGGGAACCGAACCCGGGGCCTCCCACATGGCAAACGGGAGCCCTACTGATTGAGCCACAGCCGCTTCCCTGGAGAGAACATTTTGAAAACAAATGTTGAGAAATATTTACATCATTACAAGATTTACATGCCAAAAATCACGTCAACCTATAAAAAACTTGCCCATCTGCACATTTTAAAACGTAAAAAACTTTCCTAATGTGTTAAAAATCTCCCATATAAGGAGTTTCAATGGACTCAGAACCCACCTGAAATATAAAATGTGACTCCTTCCCATGGTCTGCTCAAGAAGCTGAATGGCACCATGGAGGACGGAAATCACTAGTCCAATTTCAACAAACTCTGCAAAACTGGTGGATGCAATTGAAAAATAAGTATCATGAGTTAGTGAGCACAGCAATATGGTGTTTCTTTCAGGGACACTGATTAAAGTCAAGTGTCAAAAATGAGTTTAGGGGAGTGCATGCAGCTCAAGTGGTTGAGTGCCTGCTTCCCTTGTACGAGGTCCCAGGTTTGATCCCCAGTACCTCCTAAAAACAAACAAAAAATAAAACAACTCTCATTGGGGAGCAGATGTAGCACAGTGGTTGAGCGCCTACTTCCCATGTACGAGGGCCTGGGTTCAGTTCCCCGTACCTCCTTAAAATAAAATAAAAAAAGTTTAATTTAGAAACAGACTTTTGACTTGCCAAGCCATACAGTGTTAAATCAAAATTTTCAAAAACAGGGAGCAGATGTGGCTCAAGCAGCTGGGCACCTGACTCCCATATGAGAGGTCCCGGGTTCAGTTCCCGGTGCCTCCTAAACAAGAAACAAGCAGCAACGAGCAAAAACAATGAGCAAACAGACAAGGGAACCATCTCGGGGTAAGGGCAGAATTTTTTTTTTTTAATGTTTTTTCAAAAATAATGAAGCATACTCAATCATATTGCTCTCAGAAAATTTAGGAATTTAGAGAGAACATTATCTTGCAACTTTATTTCATCTTTATCTTAACCTTTAAAAGATTTCTGTAAGACAGGAGCACCTATGTAGAGAGGCATACCTCATTCTATTGCGCTTCACAGACACCGCGTTTTTTTCTTAATTGAGGTTTGTAGGTAACTGCATGGAGCAAGTCCATCAGCACCATTTTTCCAACAGCATGTGCTCACTTCCTGTTTGTCACACTTTGGTAACTCTTCTATCTGTTGTGGTGACCTGTGATCTTTCATGTTAATTTTGTAACTGTTTGGGGCACCATGAACTGCACCCATCTAAGATCACACACTTAGTGATAAGCGTGTGTTCCGACTGCTCCGCCAACCAGCCTCGCTCCCTCTCCCTCTCCTGGGCCTCCCTCTTCCCTGAGACACAACAACATTGAAATTAGGCCAATTAATGACCCACAATGGCCTCTGAGTGTTCAAGTGAAAGAGGCACACATCTCTCACTTTAAATCAAAAGCTAGAAATGATTAAGCTTCGTGAGGAAAGCATGTCGAAAACCGAGATAAGCAGACAAGTAGGCCTCCTGTGCCAAATGGTTAGCCAAGTTGTGAATGCAAAGGAAAAGTTCTTGGAGGAAATTAAAAGTGCCACTCCAATAAACACACAAATGATAAGAAAGCAAAACGGGCTTGTTGCTCATATGGAGAGAGCTTGAGTTTGACAGAAGATCCAACCAGCCAAAGCCTAATCCCGAGCAAAGCCCTCTCCTCAAATCTATGAAGGCTGAGAGAAGTTAGGAAGCTGCAGAGGAAACGTTCGGCGTCAGCAGAGGTCTGTTCATGAGGTTTAAGGAAAGAAGCCGTCTCCATCACATAAAAGTACAGGTGGAACAGCACACACCGACGCGGAAGCTGCAGCGAGTGACCCAGAAGACCCCGCTAAGGTCGCTGATGAAGGCGGCAGCACTAAACGACAGATTTCCAAGGAAGACAAAACAGCCCTCTGTTGGGAGAAGAGGCCACCTAGGACTTTCATGCTAGAGAGGAGGAGGCTATGCCTGGCTTCAAAGCTTCAGCGCTTCAAAGTGCAGGCTGACTCTCTTGGCTGGGGCTAATGCAGCTGGTGACTCTAAGTTGAAGCCGGTCCACACTGACCATTCCAAAACTCCCATCCTGAAGGAAGCCGGCGCTGAATCTCGTCCGCCTGTGCTCTATCAATGGAAGAACAAAGCCTGGGTGGCAGCTCATCTGTTTACAACGTGGTTCACAGAATATTTTAAGCCCACTGTTGAGACCCACTGCTCAGAATAAAACATTCTTTTCAAAATATTATTGCTCACTGACAACGCACCTGGTCACCCAGGAGCTCTGATGCAGACGTAACATTTGATGAAATGCTGTTTTCATGCTACCACCACATCCGTTCTTCAGCCTATGTATGAAGGAGTCATCTCAACTTTCAAGTCTTATTATTGAAGAAATACGTTTCGTAAGGCTATAGCTGCCATAGGCAATGATCTTTGGATGGATATGGGCAAAGCAAATTGAAAACCTTCTGGAAAGGATTCACCATTCTAGATGCCATTACAAACATTCATGATTCATGGGAAGAGGTCAAAATATCACATTAGCAGGAGTTTGGAAGAGGATTCCAACCCTCATGGATGATTTTGAGGGGTTCAAGATTTCAGTGGAGAAAATAACTTCAGATGTGGAAATAGCAAGAAAACTGGAATTAGAAGTGAAGCCTGGGGAGCAGGTGTAGTTCAGAGGTGGAGCACCTGCTTCCCATGTACAAGGTCGGTTCAATCCCCCCTAGCACCTCCTAGAATAAAAAAAAAAAGAAGCAGAGCCTGAAGATGAGACCGAGTTGCTGCAATCTCATGAGTAAGGAGAGAAAGTGGTTTCTTGAGATGGAATCTATTCCTGGTGAAGATGCTGTGAACACTTGAAATGACAACAAAGAATTCAGAATATTATACAAATTTAGTTCATAAAGCAGCAGCAGGGTTTGAGAGGATTGACTCCAGTTTTGAAAGACGTTTTACATGGTAAAACGCTATCAAACAGCATCGCATGCTACAGAAAAACCTTTCATGAAATGAAGAGTCCATTGATGCAGCCAACCTCACTACTGTCTTATTTAAGAAAGTGCCACGTTCCGCTACCACCACCCTGAGCAGTCAGCAGCCATCAGCATCGAGACAAGACCCTCCACCAGCAAGAAGATTACGACTCACTGAAGGCTCGGGCGATGGTTTGCAGTTTTTTAGCAATGAAATATTTTTCAATTAAGGTAAATATATTGAGTTTTTTTAGACATAATGCTACTATACTCTTAAAAGACTACAGTGTAGTGTAAATATAACTTTTATATGTCCTGGGAAACCAAAATATTCGTGTGACTTGCTTTATTGCAGTATTTCACTCTATTGCATTGGTCTGGAACGAGGCCCGCAATACGTCTGAGGTATGCCTGGGTCTGACTTATATCATACATGTTTGTGAGGTGCCCATGTTCAGAGCCTTCATCGATTAGGCACTCATGATCAAAAACCTGACTGCTCTACTTATGGACTACCAACTTAACTGCTCTCAAGGGCCAAGCAAAAAGGCAGATCAGTGGCATTTTAAAGAAGCGAGCGTGAGAAGAGTGAGGAGTGGTGGGGCACCTAAACGGGGTGGGGCTACCCTGTCACTAGCTGGTGCCACAGGAACCCTGCCCAATATGACCCTCAGCTTCACATTTTTTTCAGACCCAGATCTTCTTGTAAATCTTTCCGATTTTTAAAAGTTGACAGTGTCTGGCATAACACTCTGAGGTCAAGCACATCTGTAAGCCGCCAGTTTGTAACCTCTGCTATAGATTTTCAAGTAAAAAAATTACAAAGTTTTATTAAGTAAATTAATTATTTGCAAGGGAATCTGTTGTAAATTTTAAAGAGCAATCTGAGAATTCAAGAAGGCAGACCTTTCAGAAGACAAGTAAATTCTCAAGGTATGAGTAAACAGTGTTAAAATCAATGGCTCTTTCTACAATGAGCCAGTGTGAAAATAAAAACTCACAGTGAGAGACGGTTGCTCAGCTAGATGCTGTCTAACATTCTGGCCCTCTCGTCCTGTTTGCAACTCCCAGCCCAATCAAAGCTCACTCCAAATTGAGAAAATAAGTACTAGGGCAAAGTTCAATAATAAGGTGCGTACGTTGGCTTCATATAATTTTTTAAATGAAATAAAAAGAAGCTGAAAGTTTAATGACTGGGTCAAAATGTTTCCTATAGAAAAATGACTATTTCAAAGTAATTGCATCAAAATGCCCCACGCTCAGTGATACGGCCCAACCACAACAGAGAAGAACGGATCGAAGGAGTTTTTGGTGGTAAAACAATGAGAAGGTGATGATGGAGTCAGTTTGTGGTGATCGAGGGCATTGGGAACCGAGTCCTGTCCCCCACAAAAGGCATGCTCAGGACCCCCGGTCCTGTGGGCGCGGCCCTGCTTGTATATGGGACCTCTGAAGGAGCTGCTAGTCACACTGTGGCCCGCACTGGATGAGGGCGAGCACGGATCCAAAATGGCTGAAGTCCTCATGAGCAAAGGAAATTAGCCACAGGTGCTAATAAATGCCACAAAGCCTTGAAAGTATGAGGGAACGCTCAGGGACAACACGCAGTAAGAAGAACAGTGGACACAGGCTAGAACCTTGTACACTTCAGCATTCACGGGGAAGACAGTGAGGAGGGCGGCCTTCCGTGACGACCATGACACTGCCCAGAGGACAAAGGATGTGGAGTGGAGACAGGGACCATGGCTCCAACGAGGAGGCCGCAGGTGACCGCCACGACACAGATGGCAGGAGCCTCCCTAAGTTCTGACATGCTAGCTGAGAAGGAATTGTCTAGGCGTGAAATGGGCTGAAGGGAAGCAGTGTTCTCAGAGAAAAGTTAGGTCTAGCTAGGCCAGCGAGGCAGAGGAGGTGCTCTGTGGGGCAGATGGCGAGGTGGCTTGGCCTTCTCAGGACAGGGATGCTCCGGAGCCCAGCGCGAGGCCTTGAGAGGCAGGGCTAGAGCTGCACTAGTCAACAGAGACACGATGCAACCCACGTGTCAGTTTCGACTTCCCAGGAGCCATGTTAGATAAAGGTAAACAGAAACAATGAAATTAATAAATACATTTTAACGCATTATATCCAAAGTATTAGCATTTCAATATGTAACCAATATAAAAAATCATTAATGGAAAATTATTAATGAAATACCTTTTCTTTCATGTTAAGTTTTCAAAATCTAGTGTGTACTGCACCCTTACAGCACATCTCAACTCTGACCAGTCATGTTTCAAATGCCCAATAGCCACACATGGCTAGTGGCTACACAATACAGCGGCACAGGTACAGAGGGAAGTCAGGTCAGGAGCAAGACCAGAACGGTATACAGACAACCGCAGGAGAGAGAAGCAATGCTGCAGGGGCGGACATGCTTGGATGCTCAGTGAACACGGGAACG
The DNA here is from genome assembly GCA_026826555.1 of Tolypeutes matacus. Lineage (NCBI taxonomy): Eukaryota > Metazoa > Chordata > Mammalia > Cingulata > Chlamyphoridae > Tolypeutes > Tolypeutes matacus. The sequence continues at coordinate 686,709 of JAKSZT010053771.1, read as the reverse complement.
TGAGGCCTGGTCAAACTCACGAGCGCTAAGGATTAAACAGAACTTTCGGAGCCACAGCAGACAAAGGCTCATGGCGCTGCTTGGAAAACGGCCAGTGAGAAGAGTGCGGGTTCAAGCTCGTGCTGGCCAGGCTGCATCTGGGACGGCAGCGTTGAAGCCAGAAGTTTCTTAGAGGTCTTTTAGCCCAATGCCCAGAAATATAAGCTGTTTCCCTAAGTGCCCCCGCGTGGCTCTGAAAGCCGCTCTCTCATCCAGAGCCTCTCGAGCACCCTGGGCTTACTGGCCGAGCCCTTCGTACCTTGTGAAAGAAGGCCGCGCCTGTCAGCACCATGGACAGCTCACACGAGTAGTTGGAGTTGTACAGCCAGGACTGGTGGGGGAGGTCCCACGCGTGGTAGCGCCCAGGGAAACCCACGATGCGATCCCGTGTCTCTCTCCACACCCTCAAAAAAAAGCACAAATACACGCACACACCTTAATACACAGCTCCAAGACTGTCAGAACTTCTTAAATTATCGCCTCTATTCTGCCTTTAGGCTTTCACTATTTTTTTTTTTTTGGTAACAAAATCAATCATAAGCCAAATAGGATTAAAAACATACTTAGCTCCCTTAATAAGCACCTGCTTATTATCCCTCTAATTCTGGCAGAAAACATCTCCCCAGCCCTTCAGGAAAGAACGTGCTGAGAAGTGTGGGAAGGAAGGGCTACCCAAGCCAGGGACTTCCGAGCAGGGCCTGTGCAACAATCTAGGAAGCAGGAAGACGTCGTGTCTAGCTTCATCTTTTCTTTTTTAAAACTTTGTTTGTTATACGCGCAGTGTATTAGCACAGGAGGACACGTATATGACTCATGTGCATTGCATGCTTGTCTTCACTGGGAGGCTACGCAGCCAAATGCTCAGAGGCCGCAGGTCTAAGCGCAGGGACCACTGCTGGGGGAAGGTGCCCCTGCCCTAAAACCTGAGCAGAGCGCTCCTGAGAGAGACAGTCTGCAGGACCCCACCAGTCAGAAAAGGCGTTACATACAAGAAACAAACCAGACCGTTCAGTAGGTTTTCAGCAGAAACGTTCATATCATCCTCAAATTTATAAGTAAAGTAGAACAAATAAAAGCAGCCCCCCACTTTCACAGGCTAAGATCTTAGCACTTATTCTCCACAGAGCCCCTCAGCCCTGTAGAAACGCTTCAGGAGTTCCTAAACAATGACATTTCACTGCAAATGAAGGTTTAACTGCCTGAGAGACCCCTCGTCATTTAGTGGAACTTCAGATCCTAAAAGAGAGAAGATTTCATTTCAATGAGTTCCACTCCTAAAAAGTTTGAAAGCAACTAATCTAGTCCAATAGAAGAGAAACCATAACTTTTATCACAATATAACAGCCTGCTGGAAGGGCCTTCTGCCACCTCCTATAAAACTCTGTCTCTGTGCTAATTTATCTCAACTGACTACAAATCCCTAATCTAAAAATCTGCTAAGGGAATAGATGTGGCTTAAGCGGCTGAGTGCCTGCTTCCCACATGGAAGGTCCCGGGTTTGGTTCCTGGTGCCTCCTAAAAACAAACAAAAAACAAGCAAACAAATGAGAAAAAACGACCTCAGGGGAGCCGATGTGGCTCAGTGGTTGAGTGCCGGCTTCCCGCATACGAGGTCCTGGGTTCAATCCCCCGCCCTGGTACCTCAAAAAAAAAAAAAAAATCTATTAAGTTTTCAGAAAATATTTTGACAGACTGTAAGGAATGTTCATAAATAGCACTGATATACTCAAATGTTACATCAATAGTCCTAAAAATACTGATCTCCTCAAATGCCTACTGCTGCTTCCAGTCCTGAAACATCAGCAGAAGAAATAGCAAATTTTTTCAGTCATTTGGTTTGGTTCATATTTAAGTCAACACGACGTAGAGACTTCTTAATACTGTAGAATCTCATTTGCTCTATGTTATTAAAATGTAGCATATTGTTAAAGGCTGTCAACAATGAGATGGTCCTGTGGGGGTTAATTATCAATCAAATACTAAGAAAGGAATCAATGTGGAAGCACTGGTAAGAGATAAATTCAACTTGAATAAAAGCATAAATAAATTCCTGAAAAGATGCATCAAGAGTTGCAGAAAGTATGATTTTGGTGGAGTTTTGAAAGTTAAGCATTTAAAAATACCTATTATAAATAATGCTATCAATTTACACATAAATTATTGCATGCAATTAGTTCCTTTACATTACACTCAAACTCATAGTACACTAAATATTTTTAACCTATGTGCCATATCACAGGTCACCCTTTATTTTAACTTTTTATTTTTTGTGCCAGGACCAGAGAGTGAACCCCAGACCTCGTATGTGGGAAGCCAGCGCTCAACCACTGAGCCACACTGGCTCCCCCGAGCTGGTTTCTTTTTGTTTGCTTGTTGTTTTGTTTTAAGGAGGCACCAGGGACCTCCCATGAGGGAAGTAGGTACTCAACTGCTTGAGCCATATCCACTCCCTCCTCCTTTATTCTTGATCACAGATTAATTCACAGATCATGAATTATTTTTCAAATTTGAATTAACTACACACTATGTTAGAAAAAAGTTTCAAAGGTAATTTTATAATTCAAGCTGAAAAGCAAAGAAAATTTGCTGGATAAATTAAACTGTACCAAATAACTGAAGAGAAATTAAAAAATAATGAAATCAAGAGACTTTTCCCCTAAAGAATCTGAATCATGATTAGTTCATATTTTTTAGTTAATATTTCACATTTAAATATTATCACCTTTGAAATAAGTACATCAATATTAACTTTCTCATAGCATGAACCCTGGCATACCTTTTACCACAGCATTGCCACATTAGTATAGTCAGCTAAGTTAAAAAAAAAAAAAAAAAAAAAAAAAACTATCGAGGGCCCAAAATTCTACATATTTCAAATAAGTATGATCGATTTTTGTGTATGTGCATCTCAAAAGTTTTTTAATAAAACACTAAAAAAAACAAAAGTTTTTTAAAATATATGAGTTTTTTTAATAGAGTAAAAACATATTATTATTGTTTTACTTAAACCTGATTTTCTATTCTTCAAAATATAGGCAAAAATGGCTTTGAATAAATATCAGTAAATAGTAATAGGAACTTTAATATACAAGGAAACATTTTATCTTTTGTCTGTTATAATTCCATGTTTTTCCTTTTGGTTCATTAAGAACTAAATGACTTGAAATTCAATAAAAAATGTAAAATCAACTAATAATCAAAGACTACATAAAAAAATGTAAAGTGACATTCTGCTTCTTACGTATCTAAAACAAGAGTCTCTTTTCCAAAGCCTATTTATTATCTAAAGTTGACAGATATTTAACTTATACAAGTTCCACTGCAGTGAAAAGCAATTTACAATTCATACCAATTGTCTCATATTGTATGTGCAATTCAAACAAAGCAACAATTATATATAGTTAATCCATTTTCCAAAGATTAAGAAAAGCTGATTAAATATAATATTCAATTATCGTATTTCATTATATATGCTGTGATGGTTAGGCCAATGTGTCAGCTTGGCCAGATAACGATGCCCAGTTGTTTGGTCAAGCAAGCACTGGGCTAACTGAACTACCAAGGGCATTTCACGAACTTTAATCATCACTGAGTTGATTGTCTCTATGGCTGGTTACATCTACAGTCAACTGAGGAGACCGTCAGTTGAAGACCTTAAAAGGAGAAGTGATTTCAGCATTCAGAGAGAGAATGTCCATCCCTACTTCAGACAGCCAGCGTCTTCTGGGGAACTCATCGAGGACCTTCATCAGACCCCCTGGCTTGCAGCCTGCCCTGTGGAATCTGGACTTGTGCATCCCTATGGCCTTGTTCTATAAAATCTCACACTGTTTACAGATATCTCCTCTCTGTTCTGTTTCCCTAGAGAACCCTGATTAATACATAAGCTGTAACTATACTGTGTGTATTTAAATTCTCACTGCAACATTACATAATACTTGGGTTTACAGGTAAAGATTATTTATCACAGTAATTTTTTTTGAACAATCCAGTCTCCAGAAAAGGCAATGTGTTCTTTTAAAGCAGGGGTTCTTAACCTTTTTTGTTCCATGGACCCCTTTGCCAGTCAGGTGAAAACCATGGACCCCTTACTAAGTTCACACTACACTGTGTATTATTTAATAAATATATCACACCCACACCAACACATCCCCACAAGAATGTTTTTTTTGAATTTCAATTCAAGTTCACAGACCCCTTGTTAAGAACCCATTTTAAAGGAAGAGAGACAAAAAAGTCAGAAAACTGTAAATGTTAGAGAGCATGTGGAGAGTTAGGAACACTTCTTCACTGCTGGTGGGAATGCAGGATGGCGCAGCCACTATGGAGGACTGTTTGGCAGTTCCTAAAGAAGTTGAATATAGACTTGCCACGTGACCCTGCAATACCACTACTGGGTACATACCCAGAAGAACTGAGAGCAGTGACACGAACAGACATCTGCACACCCATGTTCATAGCCACATTATTCACCATTGCCAAAAGCTGGAAACAACCCAGGTGTCCATCAACAGATGAATGGATAAACAAACTGTGGTCTAGTCACACGATGGAATATTATGCAGCTGTGAGAAGAAATGAAGTCATAAAGCATATGGCAACATGGATGAACCTGGAGGACATTATGTTGAGTGAAGTAAGGCAAACACAAAAGGATACTCTATGATTGCTTTATTATGAACTAAATATATTATGTGAAATAGGAATATGGGAATATGGGAATAGGAATATAAGACCATTTTTCTTTGAAGCTGAACAAATGTAAGTTACTACAAAATGTTAATATCAGACAAAAAAAATTATACTAAGTGAAGGAGACCAGACACAGAGTACTACATATTGTATGATTCCCTTTATATAAAATGTAAATATAAATCCATTTATAAAGATGATATTAGATTAGTGGTGATGTAGGTCTGAGGAAGGAATGCTAAGGGGTGTGGAGTCTTTCTTTTTGGAGTAATGAAATTGTCTAAAATTTTTGAGATAATGTATAACATCCAATTATACTAAAAGCCACTGAGTATATACTTTGGATAGATGGTATGGCATGTGAATATATCTCAATAAAACTGCTTAATAAACAGAATAATTGTGCAAGAAGAGCCAAAAACAGCAGCTATGTACAGCAGGGGAAATACAGAGAGATTGATAAGTGAGGAATTTTCTTGTCTTTTTTTTTTTATTATTGAAATAGTGAAAATGCTCTACTAATAACTGAAATGATGAATGCACAACTTTGTGATCATACCAATTACCACCGATTGTACACTTAGAATAAATTGTAGGCTTTATTAATATGTATCAATAAAAACAATTTGTTTAAAAGGTGGGGCAGAGATTTACGTACATATATACTTGCATACCCACAGAAAATTTCAAGATATTCAAGAAACTATGAAGGGCAAACTTATATTTCATTGAAAACCCTTTGTATTATTTGAATTTTTTTTTAACTGTGTGGTTACTACTTTTTCAATTTAAAAAACTTTACACTATGAAGTACACCGACACAATTGTTACATAAACAGTTTAGATTGATATAGATGAATGGCTATTCCAGGAAACATTCACGACTTTAAAATAGAGCGTGTTCAAAGGCGGCTTTTCCTTCTCTCTAAAATAAAATGTTAAGGAACCTACACTTACAGTCATGGCAAAGGGAAAAAAAAAAAATATCTCCTCCCTCTGGAAAAGAAAATTCAAAAACCAGCTGTGAAGGTGTAGACAGAACGACTAGCATGAAATCCAGTGATGGAATTCAAAGTTCTGGGGTCCAAGATAACAGAGAGATGTTTGGAACCAGGAAGAGAAACCTGTCTTCCAGTCCACAATCCCCCACCTCTCTTAAGCTTAAACTGTCATCGCAGTCTTTTTTTTTCTAATTAGAAAAGTTATGAGTTTACAGTCATGCATAACATACAGGATTCCCATGCACCACCTTACCACCAACACCTTGCATTGTGTGGAACATTTGTCGCAACTGATTAGAGCACTTTTTAAAATAAGTGTATGTTTTAACAGTAGTTACCTTTGTTACATCTGATGAAAGATTATTAAAATAGTTCTATCGTGCATTATTCAAATTAACTGTATTTTCTTTTTTTAATAAAGTTTATTAAGATAAAATTCACATATCGTAAAATTCAATCCTTTAAAGTGCACAGTTGAATGGGTTTTAGTATATTATTTAACAGGGTTGTGCAAACATCACCATCATGCAATTTCATAATTTTTTCACTGCCTTAGAAGAAAGTCCCTACCCATTAGCAGCCACTGCCTATCCCCCCACCTCCCAGCCCCTTGCAGTCACCAATTTACATTCTATTTCAATGGATTTGCCTATTCTGGACATCTCATTATAAAAGGAATCATACAATACGTGGCCTTTTGGGTTTGGCTTCTTTCGCTTAGTTTTGCTTTTAGATTCATCCGTTTGAAAGATGTTTCAGACCTTCATTCCTTTTTATGGCAGAATAATATCCCATTTAATGGCTATACCACATTTTGTGTATACATTCATCAGTCGATGGCCACTTGAGCTGTTTATACTTTTTGACTATTATAAATAATGCTGCTATGAACATTTGTGTACTGCTTTTTGTGTAGATATATATTTTTTCAATTCTCTTAGGTGTCTCCTACCTTTCATCTGCTCCTTAAAGAAGATATCTGGGGCAGGGGAGCAGATGTGGCTCAAGCAGTTGGGCACACGCCTCCTGCATGGGAGGTCCCAGGTTCAGTTCCCAGTGCCTCCTAAAGAAGACAAGCAGACACAAAAAGCAGACACAGCGAGCAGACAGATGAGGAAGCCATCTCTGGGTGGGGTGAGGCAAGGATGCTAATTTTTTTTTTTTTTTTACTGGGAGGTCCCAGGGATCGAACCCAGGTCCCTCCATATGGGAGACGGACACCCAATCATTTGAGCCACATCTGTCCCCCGGGATTCTATTTTTTAAAAAAAGATTTTCATTGATTCAAGAATTTCAATAAAAATTTTCATTAAAAAAAAAAAAAAAAGAGGATATCTGGGGGAGCGGATGTGGCTCAAGTGGCTGAGCGCCTGCTTCCCATGCATGAGGTCTCGGGTTCCATCCCTGGTACCTCCTGAAAACAAAAACAAAAACAAAAAAACCAACCCTCATTTAGCCAAGATAGATAGATAGATAGATAGATAGATAGATTTTTTTTTACTTCATTTTGTACATTTAATAATTGAAAACATAATCAAAAACTAAAAAGTAAACACAGAGGAATAAACATATACATTTCCCAATTACATGTAATGGATACATATAAATTTTTTTTTTTTAATCAAACAATGTTACACAATATATCGGGTTCATAGTAACGCATTCATACAGAATTTGTCCTTTTGTGTCTGGCTTGCTTCACTCAACATAATGTCCTCCAGGTTCATCCATGTTGTCATATGCTTTACGACTTCATTTCTTCTTACACCTGCATAATATTCCACCGTGTGAATAGACCAGTTTGTTTATCCATTCATCTGTTGATGGACACCTGGGTTGTTTCCAGCTTTTGGCAATGGTGAATAATGTGGCTATGAACATCGGTGTGCAGATGTCTGTTTGTGTCCCTGCTCTCAGTTCTTCTGGGTATATACCCAGTAGTGGTATTGCAGGGTCACGTGGCAAGTCTATATTCAACTTCTTTAGGAACTGCCAGTCCTCCACAGTGGTTGTACCATCCTGCATTCCCACCAACAGTGAAGAAGTGTTCCTCTCTCTCCACATCCTCTCCAACACTTGTAGTTCTCTGTCTTTTTAATAGTGGCCATTCTGATAGGTATGAAATGATATCCCATTGTAGTTTTGATTCGCATTTCCCTAATCATGAGTGATGTTGAGCATTTCTTCATGTGTTTTTCTGCCATTTGTATTTCTTCTTTGGAGAAATGTCTATTCAAGTCTTTAGCCCATTTTTTAATTGGGTCGTTTATCTTTTTGTTGTTGAGTTGTAACATCTCTTTATATATCCTGGATATTAAACCCTTATCAGATATGTGATTTCCCAATATTGTTTCCCATTGAGTCGGCTGCCTTTTCACCCTTCTGACAACGTCCTGTGAGGTACAAAAGTGTTTAATTTTGAGGAGATCCCATTTATCTATTTTTCCTTTTGTTGCACGTGCTTTGGGTGTGAGGTCCAAGAAACCACCACTTCCAACAAGGTCTTGAAGATGTTTCCCTACATTTTCTTCTAGTAGTTTTACAGTCCTGGCTTTTATATTTAGATCTTTGATCCATTTTGAGTTGATTCTTGTATAGGGGGTGAGATAGGGGCCCTCTTTCATTCTTTGGGTTATAGATATCCAGTTCTCCCAACACCATTTGTTGAAGAGACTGTTCTTTCCCATTTGCGTGGGCTTGGTAGGTTTGTCAAAAACCAGTTGACTGTATAGATGAGGATATATTTCTGGGTTCTCAATTCTATTCTACTGATCGATGTGTCTATCTTTATGCCAGTACCATGCTGTTTTGACCACTGTAGCTTTGTAATATGTTTCAAGGTCAGGCAGTGAAATTCCTCCCACGTCGCTCTTCTTTTTTAGAATGCTTTTGGCTATTCGGGTGCACTTACCCTTCCAGATGAATTTGGTAATTGCCTTCTCTAATTCTGCAAAGTAAGCTGTTGGGATTTTGATTGGTATTGCATTGAATCTATAAATCAGTTTGGGCAAGATTGACATCTTCATGATATTTATTCTGCCAATCCATGAACATGGACTGTCTTTCCATTTGTTTAGGTCTTTTAAAATTTCTTTTAGCATTATTTTGTAGTTTTCTGCATATAGGTCCTGTACTTCTTTGGTTAAATTAACTCCTAGGTATTTGAGTCTTTTTGCTGCTACTGAAAATGGAATTTTTCTCCTGATTTCCTCCTCAGGTTGTTCAGTACTAGTGTACAAAAACATTACTGATTTTTGCCTGTTGATCTTGTATCCTGCCACTTTACTGAACTCATTTATTAGTTCAGGTAGCTTTGTCGTGGATACTTCAGGATTTTCTAAGTACAGGATCATGTCATCCCCAAACAGTGAGAGTTTTACTTCCTCTTTTCCTATTGGGACGCCTTTAATTTTTTTGTCTTGTCTAATTGCCCTCGCTAGAACTTCTAGTACAATGTTGAATAACAATGGTGACAGTGGGCATCCTTGTCTTGTTCCCAATCTTAGAGGGAAAGCTTTCAACCTCTCCCCATTGAGTATGATGGTGGTTGTGGGTTTTTCATATATGCCTTTTATCATATTGAGGAATTTTCACTTCTTTTAAAGTGTTTTTATCAAAAAAGGATGTTGGATTTTGTTGAATGCCTTTTCTGCATCTATTGAGATGATCATGTGGTTTTTTCCCTTCAATTTGTTAATGTGGTGTATTACATTGATTGATTTTCTTATGTTGAACCAGCCTTGCATACCAGGAATAAATCCCACTTGGTCGTGATATATAAGTCTTTTGATATGCTGTTGGATTCGATTTGCAAGTATTTAGTTGAGAATTTTTGCATCTATGTTCATTAGAGAGATTGGTCTGTAATTTTCTTTTCTTGTGGAATCTGTATCTAGCTTTGGTATTAGGGTGAGGTTGGGTTCATAAAATGTGTTGGGTAATTTTCCATCCTCTTCAATTTTTTTTGAAGACTTTGAACAGGATTGTTGTTAATTCTTCTCGAAATGCTTGGTAGAACTCACCTGTGAAGCCATCTGGTCCTGGACTTTTCTTTGCTGGGAGATTTTTGATGACGGATTCAATTTCCTTAAATGTGATTGGTTTGTTAAGTTCTTGTATTTCTTGTAGTATCAGTGTGGGTTGGTTGTGTGTTTCTAGAAATTTGTCCATTTCATTTAGGTTGTCTAGTTTGTTGGCATATAGTTTCTCATAATATCCTCTTATGATTCTTTTTATTTCTGTGAGGTCATTTGTAACTTCCCTCCTTTCATTTCTGATTGTATTTATTTGCATTTTTTTTTTTGTTAGTCTAGCTAGGGGTTTGTCAATTTTATTGATCTTCTCAAAGAACCAGCTTTTGGTTTTGTTGATTTTCTCTATTGTTTTTCTGTTCTCATTTTCATTTCTGCACTAATCTTTATTATTTCTTTCCTTCTGCTTGCTTTAGGATTGGTTTGCTGTTCTTTTTCTAGTTTCTCTGGTTGTTCAGTTAAATCTTTGAGTTTAGCTTTCTTCTTTTTTAATATAGGCCTTTAGGGCTATAAATTTCCCCCTCAAGACTGCCTTCGCTGTATCCCATAAGTTTTGATACGTTGTGTTCTCATTTTCATTTGTCTCAATATATTTACTGGTTTCACTTGCAATTTCTTCTTTGACTCACTGATTATATAGGAGTGTGTTGTTCAGTCTCCACATATTTGCGAATTTACTTTTTTCCTGCCTATTATTGATTCCTAGTTTCATTCCATTATGATCTGAGAAGGTGCTTTGTATAATTTCAATCTTTTTATATTTATTGAGAACTGAATTGTGACCTAACATGTGGTCTACCCTCGAGAAAGATCCATGGGCACTTGAGAAGAATGTATAACCCGCTGAGTTTGGATGCAGTGTTCTGTATATGTCTGTTAGGTCTAACTTGTTCATCATATTGTTCAAGTTCTCTATTTCCTTGTTGATCTTCTGTCTAGTTGTTCTATCTAATGATGTGAGTGGGGTGTTGAAGTCTCCTATGATTATTGTAGAAATTCTATTACTCCCTTCAGAGTTTGTCTCATATATTTTGGGGCACCCTGGTTAGGTGCATTGATATTTATGACTGTTATATCTTCCTGGTGGAGCATCCCTTTTATTAATACATAATGGCCTTCTGTTTCTAACTTTTTTTGCATTTAAAGTCTGTTTTGTCTGATATTAGTATAGCTACCCCTGCTCTTTTCTGGTTACTATTCGCGTGGAATATCTTTTTCCAACCTTTCACTTTTCAACCAGTTTGTATCCCTGGGTCTGAGGTGAGTTTCTTGTAAGCAGCATATGGATGGCTCATGTTTTTTAATCCATTCTGTTAGCCTGTATCTTTTGATTGGGGAGTTTAATCCATTCACATTCAATGATATTTCTGCAAATGCACTATTTACTTCCTCCTTTGTATTCTTTGGTTTTCATATGTCATCTTGTTTTTGTCTCTCTTTTTACTCTTTTGGTTATCCTTTCTGCTATTCTTTCTTCTATACTCTCCTCCAAGCCTCTCTTTTCCTGTCTTTTTCTTTCAGCTTCTAAGGCTTCCTTTAATATTTCCTGCAAAGGTGGAAACTCTCTTAGTTTCTGTTTGTTTGTGAATATTTTATATTCACCTTCATATTTAAAGGACAGTTTTGCTGAATAAAGAATTCTCGGCTGGCAGTTTTTCTCTTTCACCTTCCTAATTCTATCATACCACTGTCTTCTCGCCTCCATGGTTTCTGAAGAGAAATCTGCACTAAGTCTTACTGGACGTCCTTTGTACGTGATCGTTTGCTTCTCTCTTGCTGCTCTGAGAATTTTCTCTTTATCTTTGACATTTGACATTCTGAGTAGTATGTGTTTTGATGTAGCTCTATTTGGATTTATTCTGATTGGGGTACAGTGTGCTTCTTGGACATGTAAGTTCATTTCTTTCGTGAGAGTTGGGAAATTTCTAGCTATTATTTCCTCAGATACTCTTTCTGCCCCTTTTCCTTTCTCTTTTCCTTCTGGAACTCCCATGACACGTATGTTTTTGCGTTTTGTGTTGTCATTCAACTCTCTGAGCCCGTACTCAATGTTTTCCATTCTTCTCTCTCTCTGTTCTTTCCTCTCTTCAATTTTAGCTGCTCTGTCTTTGGTATCACTTATTCTTTCTTCTATCATTTTGAGTCTGCTGTTGTATGCCTCAAATGTGTTTCTGACCTCACCTGTTGTGTCTTTCATTACCATGAATTCTGTTACTTTTCTGTTTAGGATTGCAAATTCTTCTTTGCGTTCGCTCAATGTCTTCTTGATGTCATTTATTTCTTTAAGCATATTGTCTTTCATCTCATTAATTTGATTTTGGAAATTTGTGCTCATCTCACTGATTAGTTCTCTCAAATTCTGCATCTCTTCTGGGACTTTGATGTATTCCTTTTCTTGGGCCATGTCTTCTATTTTCTTAGTATGGCTCGTAATTTTTTGCTGGTGTTTAGGCATGTGGTTAGGATGTAGTTTACTCAGATGCTCAATCTCTTTCTCTTTTATAGGGATTTAGTGGCAGGAGGCTGTGAGTTACCACAGCTCTTTGATTTTTGGATCAACCTGGATTGTTAGGATTGTCCTGCTGGTTGCTCAAAACTGGGCACTGGACCCAGTAATTGTTGTAGAGTCACTTCCTAGGGCCTTGGGCAGGGAGACTATAGAAGCCAGGAAAAGCCTCTCCTACTAATTTTAATTTTCTTACGTGCACTTCCTTGGTCTGCCAGGAGATGATGCTCTTTGACAGCTCTCAATTCAATGCCTGGTCGGAGTGTATTTGTTGTGACACAGACCAGATCAATGTGATAGAGATTCCTGTCTGGGGGCTAACAATCGGTCCCTATTAGTAGAGGAGGAGATTGGGAGGTTTGTGTATCTTTAGCCCCTTGCAGGCTCCAAGGCAAACAATGGCGTAGCCCCACCCAGCCTGGAAGGGCTCTGGGGACAGGGCAGACGAAACCTGCCAGTCAAAAGCTGGGTCAGCCCCAGGCTCTCTCTCCCCTCTCCTGTGGAGTCCTCAACAATTAGTCCAGGCTAGAAGAGAGGGAGATTGCGAGGGTCAGATTTCTCCAGTCCTTCAACGGCTCCTAGGGCAAAGCACCATGTGGTCCCACCTGGCCTAGAAGGATCTGTGGGGCTCCACAGCCCAAATTTGCAGGTCAGAACCTGAGTTAGCCTAAGGCTGTGTCCCTCTCTCTCCCCTTTCTGGGAGTGGCAGATCCCTGAAGCCCCCTTTGTCTGTGGTCGCTGGCCCAGAGGCCCACGAATTCTGAAGAGTGTGGGGGAGGGTGCCGGCAGCAGCAGCCGCTGCTGGTTCCAACTCACGGTTCTGTCGTCGCGATTTCCCTCTTCTGTCCCTCTCTCCTCTGGGTGGTGTGCATCCTTCACCTGCTGTCCTCAACCCTAGAAGATCTTTTTCGGGGCTGTTTCAGCCTGTCCTCTAGCTATTTTTCTGGAGAAGAGATTCCCGTGTCTTACTAGTCTGCTTTCTTCCCGGATGTCTCTATATTATCTTTTAACAGAGGGAAGATTCTTGTTATATCTGGCCTTTTTTTTGAACCTAGTACTGTTTTCCATTAGGGAAAATAAGCAAATTGAGGAGATTATAAAAGAAAACTTTTCCTTTCATAAAAACAAGTGGAGAGAGCTGGCTATTTATTACCAGGGTACAAAGAATATCCTTAATTACAGCTAGCAGCAGACTCTTACTTCAATACTGTACCAGGAGGGGGTCAAAGGAAATGCAAGGGTTGGGTGGGGGTAGGAGGAACAGATGCTCTAATTTGTCAGAAGCCAGCCAAATCCTTCTTAACAGATGGACTGAAGACAGACACAGCAATATAAAGCTGCAGCTCCTGTCATCTAAGCTTCTGCACTTACAAAAGTAACCAAAGGAAGTCTGAGAGTTAGGTGGGGCAGGCTAGGCTTTCAGCAAATGGAATCGAAGTACAGAGAAAAGTGCTCTCTATCCTGGAACTATACTTAACTCAAGGCCCCCAAGGAAATCTATTCCAGTGCTTCTCAAACTATCTATGGAGAGGAACTGATTTTCCTCCAATGTATTGCAGAAATAAAAATTTTGTAAAACACAATAAAAGTGAATTATATAATATGTTTCTTTCTATATTTTTAATTAGAGAAGTTGTGGGTTTACACAAGAATCACACATAAAATACGGTATTCCCATATACCACCCTATTATCAACACCTTGCATTGGTGTGGTCCATCTGTTACAACTGATGGAAGCACATTTCCATAACTGTACTATTAACTACAGTCCATGGTTTAACTTAGGGTTCACTGTGTAGTGCAGTTCCATGGATTTTTTTAAAAATTTTTATTCTAGTAACATATATATCACCTCAAATTTCCACTTTTAACCACATTCCAATAAATAATTCAGTGCTATTAATCACGGTCACGATGCTGTGCTAGCATCACCACCAACTGTTACGAGAACTTTTCCATCATAACAAATAGAAACTTTGCACATTTCAAGCCTTAAGGCCCTGTTTCCCACCCCCACCCCATCCTGTTAACCTATATTCCAGATTCTGACTCTATGAATTTGCTTATTATAGTTTCTTAAATATGACACCAAAAGCACAAACCAAAGAAAATACAGATGAATTGTTCTTTATCTTTATCAAAATTAAAAACTTTTTTGTGCTTCAAAGGATACCATCAAAAAAGTGAAAAGACAACTTAGCAAAATGGAAAAAATATTTGCAAATCATATACCTGATAAGGGCCTATATCTCGAATACAAAAAGAACTCTTACAATGCAATAATAAAAAGATGAATAACCAAATTAAAATTCTGAATGGACACTTCTCCAAAGAAGATATACAAATAGCCAATAAACAATAAACACATGAAAAGATGCTCAACATCATGAGTCATCAGGGAAATGCAAATCAAAACCTCAAGGAGACACCACTTACCCTCACCATAACGGCGATAGCCACAAGGTTAAACGACAACAAGCATGGCAAGGACATGGAGGACTGGAACCCGCACGCTCTGCCGAGCGGAACAGTGAACGGTGCAGCCGCTTTGGAAAACAGTCCGGCAACGCCTCAAATCATTAAACAGAGTTTCCGTATGACCCAGCCATTCCACTCTTAGGTATATCCCCAAGAGAAGTGAACACCTGTGTCCACACAGAAACTTGCACGTAAATGTCCACAGCACCATTATTCCTAACAGCCCCAGAGTGGAAACAGCCCAAATGGATGAAAAAAATGTGGCGTAGCCCTCAATGGATGATCACTCAGCAATAAAAAGGAATAAAGTACTGATTGTTACAACATGGATGAATCTTGAAAATATTATGCAAAGTGAAAGCAGCCAGACACAACAGGCCACGTTATGATTCTGTTGCGATGAAACGCCCAGAATGGGCGAGGCTGTAGAGCAGGAAGTAGGTTCGTGGTTGCCTAGGTTGGGGTAGGGGGTGGGGGGTGCTGAGGGAAATGAGGAGATGGGGAGTGACTGTTAATGAGTACAGGATTTCTTTTGGGGGTGATGAAAATGTTCTAAAATTCACTGTGGTGATGGTTACAAACTCTGAATATACTAAAAACTGTTGGGTTGTATACTTAAATGGGTAACTTATTGTATGGTATGTGAATTATAGCTCAATAAAGCTGTTACCAAAAAATGAATTGCAAGAAAAATGATCACACACTTGAATCTCACAGTAAATGTCAAATTGTTTTAAAAGCTTTAAAATGCTCACTTTCGATTTCTGTTCTTGCCTCGTTGTGGACAGGGAACAAAGCTCTCATAGGCCACCACACTAGTCCACGGCACCCTTTCATTAGCCCTGATCTACTCCATTCTCTCATGGTAAAGGCCCTCAAGTGGGATATTTAAGTCCTAATAAGAACTGCCAAGATTTTTAAAAAATAAAATAAAATATAAAACAGTAAAATTCAGTGGTTGAGTGGAAGTTCTAGACTTAGACAAATCTGCATTTAATCCAGCTCTGCCATTTACTTTCTGACTTCCTGACTTTGTCCTCTTGGATCTTAATTACTCCTACTGCGAGGATTAAATTAGATAAACCAGGCAAAAACGTTCAGCTAGTGCTGGAATAGTATGGGCTCAAAAACGCTATCACCACCACCACCACCACCACTGCTTCCTCCTCCTTTTTTCCCTCATGCAGCTTTCCTTCCAAACCCACTTTTCCCCAAAGTTTTTGGCACCTGGATTCTGGCACTGTTCTATTGCCACAAATATTGAAACGTTATTACTTTCTGCCTGGGAATCATTCCCCTTTCTTCTAATAATAAAATCTTCAAGCTTCCTTTATAACTACTCTTTTTCCCATACTCTGCCCACAAGGTTTGAGGATGACCTGCCCCCAGCTTGAGGACCAGGCAGGTAACCCTGGTCTAGCCAAAGAATTCCATCTCAAAACAGCCAAAAATCCCTCCAACAAAAAAAACTCCTTTAGTTCTCCTTACGGCTGCTACTCAATTTTTTTTTTTTTTTTTTAAGGAAAAAATAATTCAATCCGGAAAAAAAAAAAAGATCCCATTTTCCTGGCTCAGAGGGAGAGCCTGAGAGCAAAAAGCCCACACACAGCAAAGACCAAGAGGCCTCCAGCAGCGCCTGCGGCCCTGGGCCCAGCTACGCCCTCCGTCAGCTCTCGCCACCACTGGAGGCTTCTCAGTTACTTAGGGAGGACATTCATTTACCACCTCACCCAGGTGTGAGGTACAGTTCTGTCATTTGCAAACTACAGTGTTTCTTGATTGAAAATCAGCCCCTCACCGAAACCCAAACATGATTTCGTCATGGCGGAGGTGAGCATCATCATCAATAGACAGGATGGCCTCTGTCTCAATTTCATTCCAGGGCAGGAACCGATTGTTCAAGCTGTTCTTCTCAGTGCGGACCACCTGTAACAAGGAAGAAGGCAAAGAAAGAGCACTCAATGGCAGCGCTACACCACAGAATGCAGAACTGAAACTGCCTTCATGTCAAAGCAAGCTGTGGCTGATTACCCGCCACTTGTAAAACCCAGCATATGTCTTCCAGGAATAAAGACCGGCCTTATAACTCAACAAATACATAAGGATTTCAATTTTAGCCTTTACTCTTTCATTAGCAATTTTTGTGTGTGGGAAAAAAAAAAAAACTAAAGCTAAGGATCAACTTACATAAAGGATATACACAGTCCAAGGAAATTTTTTTAACTTTCCCAAAAGAACACGAGGGGGCAGAATTGAACTGAGATTAGAAATTCCCAGCTTTGGAATCTCCCAGCTAACAATGCTTGGTCATAAACTTTAAAATCTCATTCAGAAATCCCTTGAGCCAATGTCATTTGTGATACCCAATTTTAAGGCCTTTTTTGTCAAATCAAAAAGCACAAGCCATGCAACTGATGCTAACTTCACCTTTGCGATTCCTACTCGCAGTGCTGACTATACATAACGAAAGTCTTCCTTTTTTCAAAGTGTCTATTCAAGAAAACAGCCTCTGTAGCCACAGCAAATCCCAATTTAAAGAACCTCTACCCAAAGGGATCTATGTATTGAAAAGCAATATTTTCTTCATAAAACCAAGAAAAGTGCTTCGAAGACTAGAACTGCATTATAACTAAATATATTTAAACCATATCTCAGAAGCATAATTTACCTATTAAGTTGGGTAGTAGCTTTGTTATTCACCTTGCCCCCCAATACTCAAGTAAATGGGTATAACCATAGTCGATACTTTTTATAGTCCATTTTATTTTTATGGTATTTACATCAAATTAATCCAACTAATGAAGAACCATCATTTTAGTCACACACACACACACACACAAAGGAGAGAACCTCTTGAGGAATTATCTTTTTAGGAAGCCAGGAAGGGCCATCTGACTCTCCAAAGAGCCTTTCACGTGTACAAAGGGAAAACCTCTACCTACTTGATGAATGTCATTACATCAGAGGTCTTAAAAGTTATGAGCAGTTTCAAAAGTACTCCACATCCCCACTAGTATTCAGCTTAAAATACATTTTCCTCCATTCTTTTCTTTTTTTAACATATAAATTTTTTATTAGAGAAGCTGTAGTCTATAGAACGACCATACAGAAAACACAGAACTCCCATACACCTACCCTGTTATCGACACTGTGCACTGGTGCGGCACCTCTGCTGCAATCGACGGAAGACTATTGTAATTGTGCTACCAATTCAGTGCTCCTAACTGCATGCACAAAGCTGTGCCACCGTCAGCATCATCCATCACCAAAGCTTTCCATCATCCCAGACAGAACTTCTGCACCAACTCATCATTAATTCCCCGTTCTCTGCCCCCACCCCAGCCCCTAGTAGCCTGCATTCTAGCTTCTGACTCTACAAATTTGCTTATTCCAATCCTTTCATAACAGTGACATGCTACTGTATTCGTCCTTTTGTGTCTGGCTTATTTCACTCAACATGATGTCTGTCCTTTCCCATCAAGCCTCGGCTCAGCTGTCTCCTGTTGCATGCTACTGTGTCAGAATAAAGTCACTTCTGCTGTAATCTTAAAGCACAATCCCTGTGACATTAGGCTAATGTGTCAACTCAGCTGGGTAATTGTGCCCAGGTGTTTGGTCAAGCAAGCACTGGGCTAACTGTAACACAAGGACAGTTACGGGCTTCGGTCATCAGTAGCTTTCTGCATAGATGGCTGATTACATCTGCATCAACCAGGGAGACTGCTGTCAACAATGAGTGACACTTTATCCAATCAGTTGAATGCCTTAAAAGGGGAAGTGATTTCAGCATTTGGAGAGAATTTCCCAGCTCGTCTCTGGACAGCCAACACCTCCCGGAAACTCACCAAGGACCTTCACTGGACTTTCATCAGAGCCCCTGGTTAGCGCAGCCTGCCTGCGAAACCTGGACTTGTGCATCCCCACAGCCGCGTGAGAGACTCTTACAAAATCTCACACTATTTACAAATATCTCCTGTTGATTCTGTTTCCCTAGAGAACCCTGACTAATTCAGTCCCCATACTTCAATTAAGCATTCAGAATCCAATTAATTTATAACTGGAAAGGACTTGGCAATCTTACAGTCCAACTCTTTCTCCATGCATGGACAAAGTGAGGCCCAGAACGACTGTCACCCATCCGGCAAGTAGCAGAGCCAGAGCTCTCAACCTTCTGAGTCCAAGTCCAGACATCTTTCTACCAAACTTGTATTAACTTATAAATCTCATCAAACCAAAGTCACCACTGATTGGGAAATACATGATTTGTGTACCATCAAAAAAGAAAAACTGCCATTAGGAAAACACATAAAATAGTTTATCACTTAGAATGATACTTTTTAAAAAGAGCTCTTTTAGACTTTGGCTCAACTCCAGAGGAGTTCCTGCCCAATTCAAAACAAAGAAGGATCTGTAATAGATATGCTACTATAGATGACAGATATCAGAGCCAAGGAACAGATGAAAGAAATTCATCTCGCCCTGCAGCATGTCTGACCAGTGTAAAAATCCCTGGGTTAGTAGCCTAGGGTCTCCCAGACTCCGATTTAGCAGTAACAGAACAAAGACACTGTAGGAATGGGTCAGGGAAAGAACTCACCTGAGCTGCCGCTGGGCTCTGTTCTCTATGGAGTGGGAAGGCAGCCAGAGAAGCAAGACCAAGTGCCAAGCTCATTGATGGTAAGATGTATCCCAATTTCAGATTTGTTAAAAGGTAAAACATGCACCTTAGAATCAACAGAATATGGTAGCTCTTCACTCAATCTCCCCAACAGATTGCCCTCAGGATCATGAATTTTTTTCCTAAGTTCCCAGCATTCACTTAGTACAGAACTGCAATTCTGCCAGTTCAGTTAAACAAAGCTCTTCCTCGACTTTAGCTTAAAATAAAAAACTACTGAAAAATTCAATTCTTGAATATTCATTTGTAGATTATCAATTCTGTAAGGGTTAATCACCAAGAGGATTATCTACACAAAATTAGTAATCCAGGAATACAGCAGAGTCTTAGTATTCGAAGTGTGATTCAAAAACCATCACCACCCGAGAGCTTGTTAGAAATGCAGAACTCCAGGCCCACCCCAAACATACTAAGAATCTGCATTTTAAAAA
Source organism: Tolypeutes matacus (assembly GCA_026826555.1). Taxonomy (NCBI): domain Eukaryota; kingdom Metazoa; phylum Chordata; class Mammalia; order Cingulata; family Chlamyphoridae; genus Tolypeutes; species Tolypeutes matacus. Next base: position 666,852 of record JAKSZT010053771.1, on the reverse strand, counting down.
GATCTTCAGATGATTTCTATGCACATTAAACGATGAGGACTGGTACACAGGAAATAGCATGGTCTTCGGAATCAATCAGAAAAGCTTGAGCTCAAATTCCAATTCCTCTACTTAACAGCTATGTGAGTGTAAGTAAGCTCTCTGCTAAACCAACACAGCACCACGTTGTCTGCAAAACTGAATCAGCCACTCTTGACTGAAAAGCCTACAAACAACATAACTCAATCTAAAAACAACAGAAAACTAAGATGATCATTTGATGTCTAGAACATATCCACAATTACATGTCCAACTTACAAAACGAATCAAGACGATCCGCTTGTTCTTTGGAAGACAGATGGAGTCACAGAGCTGAAAGTCTAATGTCAAATATGTTTTGGCCTAGATTTAACATTCAGTTTTTTAAGTTTATTAAAAAGTCCATTACATGAATATCAAGAGGCAAGAAGAGAACAATTATGGATTTCAGGAATAAAACACACCTACTACCTTTGCTTATCATAGCACTACTCCTCTGGGTTGCATGAAAGCAAGATATTTCAGGTGTACGGAAGTGAAGAAAGAGCTATCAGAAAAAAAGAAGAGTTTTAAGGATTCACAGAAGTCCAGCATTGAGTACTGCAGCTTAACTGTGGTTTCCTTTTAAACAGCTGAGGTCAGTGGATCTGCTTTAAGAGTTTAGAGCAGTGGTTCTCAATCAGGAGTGATTCTGCCCTCTCAGGGGCATGTAGCCTTCTGGAAACATTTCTGATTGTCACAACTGGGGGGATAGGGAGAGACGCCATTGGCATCCAGTGGGGAGGGGCCAGGGATGCTGCTAAATTTCCTACAATGGACAAAACAGCCCCACAACAAAGAATTATCCAACCTGAAATGCCACTGGTGCCACTAATGAGACACCCCGATTGAGTCAACCACCAGGAGACAGTGAAGCAAACAGTGCTCTGAAGAGCTGTAGTTTGTTATCTAAGGACAAGTCACCTCTTCTCCACAACCACAAAGAGATTTCAGCCCTTAGAAACTTTACAAGTGAAAACTTAAACTAAGGGTGGAGGGGAGAGTAAAAGCTTTCTTCCAACAGTTCTGTTTCAAAGCTATAGTGCCTAATGGCTAAACAAGAACTCTGCAAATCAACCACTATCCAGTCTAAATCAGAAGGACAAAAAGAGTCAAACATTTCTAAATATAGATTTGCACATCAGCATTGGCCTCTAGGAGTCTAAGAACTGGGAAATCAAACTTAAAAGAAATGAGTCAACTAGAAATAGTGTGTCACTTTTAGGAAAGAGTCACATTTTTTGTTACTATTGTTTTGTTTTAAATTAAAACACCCCACCCCCAGCATTGGCTATTTCTTCATGTTACTATAGCATAATGCCCTTAGATACCTTGTAATTGATTATACCTTAGAACTTGTGAACAAGTTAGATCAAGTTTTTCATTTTATTACTGACCAAAACATGTAAAGTATCTGGCAAATAGCAGATGTTCAACACATGCTTTATAAATGAATGAATGGGAAGTAGGATTTTATTTAGCCCTGCTCATTCTATTTTCAGAATATCAAATAAAGATTTGAGAGATTTATGTATGAAAACTATAGATAAACACTCAATATATTTAATATAAAAGAATTACAACTAGAAAGGAATTAGGAAACCTCTTAGTATGTAACCTAGTTTTCTATAGCAAAAAGTTCAGTCTACAACAATCAAATCAGGAGCAAGGCTCACTAATATTCGTTTTTCACGTTTCATATATAATGCTCCCTGATGACTCCTATTGTCATTCACTCCTTTCTTCTCATCACAACAGCACAAGAGTCATAGCCTAGAACCCTGCCATATGCAAGTATATTCAAGTGTATGCACGATCAAAAAAATAATCAGTAACTTCCATTAGTTGTCACCTTAGATGATAAGGAAGTCTGGAATTCATGAATGCTAATACAACTACTACTCTAATAGGGTCCCGTCTCCTCGTAATTAACAAGGCATCTGCCTTCTAAATCCAAACAGAACTGAACATCCCCATTATTAGCAAAGTATCAATTCAGATAATAAATATGATTAGCTACCATGTTAAGTCTGATTACCAGCCGTCAGCAAATTTCTCTTAATACCTAACAAAAAGAAATGTAAGTTGTTACTTAGTAACAGGGAACAATGGAACATTTCAACAATTTAGTAAGTGATAGTTGCTCAAATGAATTTGTATTCAAGGGAGAACTACCTAAAAATGGTAGGACTTTGACGTTGGTAGGCAGGAAAAACAAAACATGAGAAGATAAAGTGAATTAATCCAAGTCATAAAGTAGAGGCAATAAAATTAGAAAATGTAAGTGGAAAATATAAAGCGTCATACAAATACATAATGCCACCAACTAAATTTAGTGATTTCTCTCTTTAAGATCAATTTTGGCCCAACCAAGCCCAACAATCCCGTCTTCAACAACAGGTATACAAACACAATGCACTTCTGTAACGAGTCCATTTCTGAGAATCCGCTCTATGCCAGCCGTCACGTGGGTGAGGAAGGTAAGCGGTGACTGAGGCTAGTGGCCTGTCCTCCCCTCTCCTGTAGCTTAGGCAGCAGCTGACCACATAGGTAAGAACGGTAAGTGGTGACCGACACAAGCAGCTTATCGCAGAGCTCAGAAATCCAGGAAAGGAGGTGCAGGACAGGCACGCGGTCACGTGGATCTACTTGTGAGGACCCATGGGGAACAGTGATTGAAGTGCCCAGGAGGAGAGGGGATCAAGAGAGGGTGCTGAAAAGCAGGTCACTGAAACTTCTTGATTATTCAATGGGCTCATTCATTCAACAAACTAACTGGTGTGGCAAAAAGTCAGGAACTACAAAAACGAGAGGGATAGGATAAGAAGACAACATATTGGGTTGGTTTTCCATTTATAACTTTAAATATGGATCTTAAGCAGCACAGTTTTAACTTAGGACACATATCTGTTTTAATGTTTAAGAGAAAAAGTGGCCAATAATCCCCGTGGAATTAGTAGATAAAGCAACACAGAGGCTCAGCATCAGATGAGGGCATGCACATAAAGACTGTGACATAGCAACTAGTACACAGGAAATGCTCAAAGCTCGTTTGCAATTATTCTAACGTGAGATGGGCACTTCTTCCTAATTTTTATATATAAAATATAATAAGCATGTGCTTTTCCAAGAAAATTAGATTTGCAGAAAAAGAAAACATGCACTGAACTAGTCCTGAGAACTAGTTCTAATTCAGGCATAAATTGGTCTGAAATTTATCTGAATCTGAAATTCTGTGCTTCAAAATCCTTACTTTGAATTAGCAAAAAGAGAACACATAAACTAAGAAGGGGAGACATCACCTACGTCTCCCTTAAGTAATTTTTGCTGCAATCAGTAAATCATTTGTGCAGCATGACAGGTCAGCAATTTCTTTAAGCCTCTATGGCGTTTGCTGTTAGTTTCTGACTGCTGGCAGCTTTCTTTTGCATGATTCTCCTTCACAGCCATTCAGCCCATTTTCAAACCAAAGGAGAGAGCCATAGCTACAGCCACCAGGTCACTGAGTAAAAAGAGAGGAAAGCACCCAGATATCACAATATCCAGGGAAGCCTACCAGATTTTGTACAATCTTGGCCCAGGAGAAAGTGGCCAAGATATTTCCAGTTAGCTTCACCTAGAAATCACAATTACAGGAAATTACTGTTTGGTTCATTCAAGTAATACTTTTAAAGGCTAGAGGGGACACAGATTAAACACACACACACACACAAAACCTATCAACTTTCTGAGGAATAAGCCTTTAGAATTATCTCTACTCTTGCCTGAGGTGTACCCAGAAGCATTAAAGCCTTTAACATCCTGTCTTGCAGAGAATTCCCCGCTTGAATATTGATGATGCTAAGCATTTACTAGCCAGGCAGCTTCTCCTTCCAGTCTTCCTTCTTTTTCCCTGGTAAACTCTCACTAAAATAGTATTAAAACAACTTCCCTGGCATATTTACATTCCCAAAACAGAGCTCTCCTTGTTCAATTCTAATTATCAAGAGCTGGGAGGGAGAGAAAGGGCAGTGACAATCTCATCACTAAATTTCGCATTTGGAAAAGGATGTGCTCTGGCCTTACACCTGACACAGAGCCCTGGGAGTCTACTTGTGACATGCGATAAACACCCCACCACGACCCTAACCCAGGCCACAATCTCCTCTCATCTCGACCACCAAAAAAGTCACGTCCCTCTGTTCAAACCCTCCAAAGGTGCCCTAACACTCAGAATGAAATCTAGACTCCCCTGCATGCCTGGACCCTGCAATCTCCAACCTCCTTTCAAACTTGCCCCCTCAATCCCCCACCTGATAAACTGGGTATTCTTGCCATTTCTTAAACATAAACTTCTTGCACTTGCCATTCTTTGTAGGTTCCTCCAGAATTTCCATGGCCCATTCTCGCTTCATTCACACTTCTGATCAAATGTCATAGACTCCAAAAGGCCTTCCCGGGCACTCTGTATAAATCAGCTGTGCCTTTTATGAAGAAGAGAATTAAAACCGCTTTAAATTGAGGGACTGGCTTTCAAAAGATTGTCTTAGCAATGAGTATATGGTGTGAAAATAAGCAACGTCTTGACTGGGTTCGAAGACATTGTTAATAAATGAAAGGTGTCCTCATCAGAAAAGGCCAAGTTTAAAACTCTAAAAAAAAAAAACAGATTGAGGTCATCGTTACAAAAAAATGCTCCAATAAGGTCACCCTACTTACTATTTACTTTTCGTGAGACTAGACATATGAAAAAGGGACTAAATGGAGGTTTCTGCATACAGTATAGCTGAATAAGCTCTTGCCACATCCAGTCCTCCTGCAGATAACTATGAACTCTGGGCAAAAGATATCAAAAAAAGCAATTACCTGAAGTTATAAGCAAGTGAACAAAAGAAGGCATGTTATGGAAAGAAGCTAAACTTTAGAAGGAGGTGATGGTCTGGGGAGACCTGCTTTTGCTTTTATCCTAAGAGCACTGAGCAGGGCAGCTGAAACTCTCACTAGAGCCCGGCATTTGGGGCCTGCAGGGCCAGAGAACAGCGTTTAGAGCAGCCACAGCCCCTGGAAAGTGAAAAGGACATTCCAGAAAGGACAGAGCTAGGTAGGAGCGCCAAGTTCCGTATGCATGGCCCAGTCCCTGGCGTGCTCTAAATGCTGCAGGCGTGGCACAGTTTACAAGCAGACAGCTAACGATAAAAGAACTGAATTAACATTTTGAGTTGACCCTCAAGAAACAGAATTTGCATTTTGAATCAACCAAATTACTTGCCTGCTAAAACAAAAATATCACTCTTCAGAGAAATAAAATAAAATGTAGAGTCTTCACAACATGACATTCATAATGTGTAAGGTTTAACACAAAATCATTTAATATAAAAAGAACCAGAAATAGGTGTCCCAGTCCTAAAGAAAAAAGAAAATCAATCAAGACAATACTCCAAATGACCTACATGTTGGAATTAGCAGCCCCAAATTTTAAAGCAGCTATTGTAATTATGCTCAATGGAAAAAAAAAAAAAAAAAAAATATATATATATATATATATATATATATATATATGCCCAAAATAGAATTTTGAAAGACAGTAAATCTCAGATAGAAAGTATTAGACACACACAGTCCAAGGAAATTCTAGAACTGGGAAATACAATAACTGAAATTTAAAATTCACTGGATCAGCTTAACAGTAGGATGGAGATAACACAAAAGTCAGTGAACTTGATGACAGGTCAACAGAAATAATCCAAACTGAAGAAGAAAGGAAAAATAAAAAGACATTTAAAAAAAGTGAACAGAATCTGAGAAAACTGTGAGATAATATCAAAATATGTAACATACATATGATGGAGTCCCCAAAAGAAAGGAGGAAGAGAATGGTGCAGGAAAAAAATACCTAAAGCAATAATGACCAAAAATTTCCCAAAGTTGATGAAAGATAAAATGTACATATTCAAGAAACTTAAAAAAAAAAAAGAAAAACAAGCAGCCTTCAAACAAGAAATACAAATGGCAAAAAAACACATGAAGAAATGCTCAACATCACTCATGATTAGGGAAATGCAAATCAAAACTACAATGAGATATCATTTCACACCTATCAGAATGACCACTGTTAAAAAGACAGAGAACTACAAGTGTTGGAGAGGATGTGGAGAGTTAGGAACACTTCTTCACTGTTGGTGGGAATGCAGGATGGTACAGCCACTGTGGAGGACTGTTTGGCAATTCCTAAAGTAGTTGAATATAGACTTGCCACGTGACCCTGCAATACCACTACTGGGTATATACCCAGGAGAACTGAGAGCAGTGACACGAACAGACATCTGCACACCGATGTTCACAGCCACATTATTCACCATTGCCAAAAGCTGGAAACAACCCAGGTGTCCATCAACAGATGAATGGATAAACAAACTGTGGTCTAGTCACACGATGGAATATTATGCAGCTGTAAGAAGAAATGAAGTCATAAAGCATATGGCAACATGGATGAACCTGGAGGACATTATGTTGAGTGAAGCAAACCAGACACAAGAGGACAAATACTGTATGAATGCATTACTATGAACCAAATATATTAACATACTGTTTGATTAAAAAAAAATTTTTTATATGTATCCAGTACATTTAATTGAGAAATGTATATATTTATTCATCTGTGTTTACTTTTTAGTTTTTAATTGTTTATAGTCTCAATTATTAAATGTACAAAAGTAAAAAAATAATAATAATAATAAGCAGAGTAAAAACCAAAGAAAACCAAGCCTACATACGTCAAAGTCAAATTGCTACTTTAAAAAAACAGCCAGAGGCGGAGGTGGCTCGAGTGGTGGGGCGTCCATCTGCCACGTGGAGGGACCCGGGTTCACTCCCGGGGACCTCCTGGTAAAATAAAAATAGAAGGCGAGCAGGCGGGCCAGGCCCCGCCAAGCCACGCGGCAGGATGATGACGCAGCAAGAGGGAGACCAAGGGGAGAGCCAAGACGAGACGCACCGAAAACCAGGGACTGAGGTGGCACCGGTGGCAGAATGCCTCTCTCCCTCTTCGGAGGCCCCCAGGTTCGAATCGCAGTGAAGACCGGAGGAGAAGGATGAGAGGAGAGGGCAGGAAACAGACACAGAGGATCACCCAGCAAATGGACATAGGCAGCAAGCAGGGGAGGGGAAAAAAAAAAAAGAAGTGGCCAGAGGAGGCAAACCACAGGCTACACGCAGGGGAAGGACCATCTGAATGACCACTCACACCTCACCAGAAGTAGAGGGAGCCTGAAAACAACGGAGCAGCAGCTTTAAAGCGCCGGGAAGTGGTGGCCGCCTGTCCTAACGGGGAGCTTTTCCAGACTTCAACTCCCTGAGCACAAGGCTGCGCTCCAATAGGCTTCCGTGAGACAGGCCTTGCTGTTATACCCCAGGATCCAAAGGACCTGGCTGGACTGTTTATGAAACAGGCATCCCACGCCATGGGGCAGATGGCGCCAGCTGGCAGACAGCCCCACCTCGCCGAGAGTTTCCCATCTCAGCTGTAACCCCCTTTACCGACAGCATTTGGGGGCAGAAGTGGCCAAGGACAGTGGCAAAAAAAGATCACCTTCCATTTAAGCCAAATCCAGCATAGTTCCCCCTTACTTGTATAAATAATTAATGGAAAGGAATGAGGAATTTTCATATATAAATCCTATTAGGTACCCCTAAAATAAACCTCTTCTTAAACATCTGTGGTTCAACAGATTTCACAGGTCACAAATGTCGATCATTTACGCCTCCTGAGTTGATAACCCAAGCATAAGAGAAAGACAAATTACCCAGCATTTTCTGAAGTGGCACCCAGGTTCCTGGCTTGATTCCTTCTCCAACATGCTGATTTCAAATCATTTCCCCTGTAGGACTGGAATCTCAGCGATGGCCTGGGAACCACTCTGGTGCTAAATTTTATAAAGACCTGTGACCTAGAACCCAATGGACAGGCTGTGTCTGAGCCTGGGTGGGAAAGGCCACTCTGAGATGCATCATAATAATAGATGCCGTTTGCCACAGGGGAGAGAACTAGCAACCTCTCCATCCCTGACTCATGGGTCGTGCTGGCTCCAGGCAAGAGGTCAGCAACTTCAACTGCAGCCCACAACGCCTGCATCTCAAACAGAAAACACGGCCAAAGTATTTAAGGAACAGTATAAAACTCTCCAACTTGAAATTATTTCCTCTTTTTCAGAAGAACTAGAAAAAAAAACTTGTATTCCTAATATGAGAAAACTATTCAAAATGGCCTATTTGAAAAGTTTCTAGCATTTTCCAGAGAGGCATTGTACTATTGCAATGGGCTACACAATAATCAAGGAGAAAAACTTATTTCCCAAAAAAGCTGAAAGAAAGGATTAATTCTGGTAAGTTCTCTGACGAATTTCAGTCATTGTTAACCTAGATGTCACCAGCTTCTCTACATCCCTATCAAAACTCAAGGAAGGTGGAAAACAAATGCGGCTTTTTGGTTTTACTATTTGAACAGGATCAACTTTTTACAGAACAGATGCTTTCTTTTTTATTATAAGCACATTCATAAAATTGTAATTGAGAAAGAAAAAAGTGAAATTCATTGGAGAAGAAGTCTACAAAAGAAATCTCCCCATTTATAAAACGTTTCCTAATACACAAATTCTAGGATCAAAAGATTTTAGAACCCTACACAGTCTTTCAATAGACTTACAGTGTAAATTCAATTAAGTAATAAAATACAAGAAGAAATTAGCAGCAGTAGTAAAGAGAATTTAAAACAAAGATTGCTAATTATTTTGTGCAGGAGAAAGTAATAACAGCCATGATACGAAGGGAAACTATCTCGAGGATACAAAATGCCCTTATAAATATCAGTGAAGTTCGTTAAAATTGTCTATCTGATGGGGGGTGGGGGGAAGCAGACAGAACAGCAGTCCTCAAGCATGTCTTTTTTCATTAAATGCATATATTATACTTATTTTTAGATATAAACTGGCTTCCATCTCCTTTGACATGAGGGATAAGTAGGAATCAGATAATTATTAAACACCTCTCTAGATTCCTTCCTTATATTAGCTTACATTCTTTTTTTTTTTTCTTTTCTTACATTCCTTTTTGACCTTGAAGTCAAAGAAGTCAATTAACTTATTTTAAAAAAATCACAAAATGACTATTTAAACCCAGTGAAGTTGAGTGATTTAAACTATTTAACTCTAAAACATATGCTTTTTTCCATTAAATATGCTACATCTTAGAAAGTATTTCACATCAGTTTCTGGTGAAAATTTCTTTTTTTTAATCCACCCAAACATTCGCCTTCCAGGCAAGCCCTCCCTAAAGAGGGTACTGGTTTTCTTGACCTGCTGCCCTTCTTTGCTATTGTTTTCTGGAAAGCACCCATGCTTCCAGTAAACAGATGCAGTGTGCCTGAGACTTGCTCTAAGGCCTCACATTAAGAGGTGGGCAGGGGAGTGGATGTAGCAGGCTGAGCACCTGCTTCCCATGTGTGAGGTCCTGGGCTGGATCCCGAGCACCTCCTTAGGAAGAGAAAAAAAAAAAAAGGGTGGGCAAAGGGTTGCCTTTTAGATTGTTAAATTTAGTGCAGCAGGTAGACAAAGTACTCAGAACTAAAGCCCTAACCTACCTATTGGCTATTAATTTTCCTGTAAAATACATTACCCTAACCATGACAGACGGAGTAAAGAATGAGAAAGAACTCCCAAGAGACTAGAAAAGAAGGTTCAGGATATCCAAACCCTACATATCAAATCCTAACCTTCAGTCTTCCAAAAGAATTCGGCATCTGGTAAATGGCACAGGTCTTTTCCCTAAATCTTTTGGGAAGTGATGATTAAAACTGCAGCTTCTGGAATCAGACATACTAAAGTTCATTACTTCCATTACTAGCCATGATCTTGGACAAATTAACCTCTCCAAGCCTCAGTTTCCACATATATGAAATGAAAAAATAGAGCAGATAATAACATGTCATATAAATGCTGGTTACAGTGCCTGGCTCATAAGCGCTTCTAAGTGTTAGCTTTTCATCATCATCACCATCATCCTCATCTTTGCTATGACAAGAAAGCAGCCTAGGAGACAAGTGGAGAGACCGATATCAATTTCAGTTTGGCAGGGCCCCAGGAGATTTAGGAAATGAAGGAGAGAGATGGAACTGGCAAGGCCTGAGAGAACTGAAAGGGAAACAAGCAGACCTCTCATGGGGAAAGGAATATCTATGCTATTCCTCATTACTAAAAGTTAGGGCAGCTAAAGTCAAATCAGAAAGTCGGAAAAGGGAAAAGGGACTGAGAGTGAAGCGTGACTTCGGGCAGTGAAACAAGCTCATCGCTTTCCTATTACCATGATGGGGACCCCAATATCAGGCCACAGAAGATCCTCTGACGGCAGCTTGGGAGAATTCCACACCACCACCACCTTGTTCAGGTAAGGGAGGCCATTCAGCCTCTCTAGGGAGTTCATAAGCACTTCCTCCCGCTCGTAAGTCAGCATCACCACTGTGAACTGCTCTCGTGGAACGTTGCCTCCGAGCGCTGCTTGAAACTCCTTGCCAGAACCCCCCGCTCCACCACCAATAGGCCGAAATCCAGTGCCTGAGCCTAAAAATTTGGCCTCTGAGGGCAGCACAGGGTCAAAGGGTGTGTGGGGGAAAAGATGAAAAGGCCCTGGAGCAGAGTTCCAGCTGCGGTAGAAGTCAGTGACGGTCAAAGTAAAGTTGCGGAGGTATTTGGGCGAGGCGTAAGGTGGCTCTGTCTCCACTGGCCCCAGGTCCAGGTCCCCATTGTCCGCCGTGTTGGGGTCGGTGCTGGCCGCCTTGCCTGAGCGGTGCGGGATCTCGGCGGCTGCCTCTTCCCGGATTGGCGCGGCTGGGATCTGTATGCGCGTCCTGATCACGGCCAGCACGGTACTGAAAACGCTGTCGGCAGTGGAGAAGTAGGTCTCCCAGAGGAAGCGGCCTTGGCGCCTCATGGCCAGCACATCGCCGTCCGACAGGCTCCGGAGCAGGAAGTGGAGCTCGGTGACGCGAGGCTTGGGCACCACGAGGGCGGCCTCGCTCCACTGCAGCACGTCCTGGTAAGGGAGCTGCACTTGCTCCCCCAGCACGACCGGCACAGCGCCAGCCTCCAGGGCTTCAAAGAGCCGTGTCGCACACCCAGACGAGATGGCCAAGTGAGGGTCCCCGGGAGTGATGATGAGGGCAAAGGTGGAGAGCTTCAGGAGCTCCAGGCGGCCGCCTCGCTCCCCGCACAGGGCCCACTCGGTGGGCAGGCTGGGCCTGGGCTGGTGCTTGCAGGTGAACTCCACCAGCACCTGGTCCAGCCTGCTGTCCTGCACGGCCTTGAGGGTGGCAATGATGCGGTCGTCATAGTCGGCCGGAGGGCCACCCTCCATTTCTTCCTCCAAGGAGCGGGCCTCCTGAAGGCTGGATCTCAGTGATTCAATCTTCTCGCCCTGGAAGGTGAAGAGGTATTTCCGCTTAGCCGGCACCTGTGGGGGGATGGCCATGAAGTCGGGCTCTGCCATGGCGTGGACCAGTGGTGATATCACCAAGTCAAAGCCAGGCCTGTACTGCGCAGCGTAGAAAGTGGACTGCGCCACCATGGCGCGGCCCGTGCTGACATTGCAGAGCAGGTTCTGTGCCTCTGACTTCCGCGACAGGTTGATGATGACATGGTTGTGGCCGTCTGCCCGCCAGTGGGATAGAGAATGCAGCTGCTTCTCAAGTTCGACAGGCCGCAGCACTACTGGCTCCTGCATTTCCCCCACTAAGATCACGTAGAGGCAGGCAATGTCGGCATCTTCTGTCACATAAACGTTAGATCGTGCTGTCGCCTGAAAAGCCTGCTTGACCAAGGGATCCAGGTAGCTGCCAAAGGCTAACTGGTCACTGTCATAAACGTAGACTGGAAAGCCAGATGTGAGAGGACAACGAGAATAGTCAAAGCAACTGTGCAGCCGGCAGCCCCGTGTGAGCTTGGGGGGAGGAAGGCCAGCTTCATCCTTCTCTGGGAGCAATCGGATGGGCAGAGAAAGTTTGGGCTGATTTTGGGCCATCAGCTCTTTGTAAGAATGTTCAGTCTGGCTAATGACATTCTTGAGCTGTAGCAGGTCCTGCTTGGCATTCTCAATACTCTTCTTACAGGCTTCGATCTTCAGATTCAGCTTGGCAATTTCGCTATTCAGCTCTTGCCGCTTGGCTTCCAGCTGTAAGAGCTCTTCACTCACCGACTCACGAATGCGGCAAAGATCCAGCACGTGCTTCACCTCGCAGAGCTCGTTTCCAGCCCGTGGGCCGAAAATCCTCTTGCCTGCCTCATCAGCTTCATCCAGAGTGGTGAGATAATAGTGGGCAATGAGAGGGAAGAAAACCAGAATGACGAAAAGCGTAAAACTGAGCCATGTCAGTCGGATTCGGCTGGACCACCGCAACATGCAGGCTTGGCTTCCGTTCCCCACTCCCCCGCTCCGCAGCATGGTATGGGCCGTCACGGGAGCCCTCGTGGCTCCTGCCCGCACTGATCACGTCGGGTCCCTTGCCATAACCATGAGTGTCCACCCGACAGAGCGCAGCTTCTCGTCAGCCACGCGTTTCTCTAAGAGTCAGTGCGCTCTCTGCACAAGGCCCCGGTGAAATGGAAACTTCATTTTCCTCAGCTGTGACTGAAATGGTCTCTGCCCCTATTATAGCAGGCTTTAAGTTCTGGTCCTTAACCTATCAAAGAGTAAAAGGTGCCACATTGTTGCTGAGGTAAAAGGAACAGGTTCCTGATAATGAAAACCAGGAAAAACACTCTGGAATCAGAGAGCCTTTTTCAGCTGCCATAGCTCTTGTTCCTCGTTTTTGCTGGCCAACAAATATGCATAGTTAATAGTCACGGCTAGAATAGAAGCAAATGTCAGCCTCGTATCGATGTCATTGCCACCAGTCAGGCCTACAAAAGAAAGAGAACCTTGTCAGTCTTTAAGAGATTGTGTTAAACAAAAACCCCTAGTACATTTCTAGAAAATGCTTAAACCTAATAAGATGGAATATCTGTGTATGTTTCACAGAACTTAAGTTCAATGTGGATTTTGTTAGGTATATGAGTATTCTGAGTTAAAAAGAAATGGATATTATGAAATGTCATGGCTCCATTTATGATTTTGTCTTGTTCTTCCAAATGATTTACACAACTTTCAGAGCTTTTGTGTTTGGAAGGCTGGAAAGGCCCAGGCTTTGAAACAGTATCTTGTTTTCATTGTTTTTGTTTTTGTTTTTGAAACTAAAGCTATATAAAGCTTGTGGATTAAACAATAAATTTCTAAATAAAAAAAAAAAGAAAGAAAGAAATGAACAAAGGGGAGCCAGTGTGGCTCAGTGGTTGAGCACCAGCTTCCCACCTACGAGGTCCCAGGTTCAATCCCCGGCCCCAGTACGTCTAAAAAAGAAAGGAAAAAAAAAAATGGATAAGGCTGAGTGTCCCAGAAGAGCTTCAGTTTACACACATGAGCGCACACCCACATTCCTCCTCCTATTTAATTAGATCTAGAGCATTAGAGACCTTTAAAATGATGATCTACCAAAGGGCAGAAATGTTTGCAACAATGCGTTATTCTAGACCTGGGCATTATCTTTAAATGGACAGAAACATCTAATCCAGCCTAGGCAGTTATGTTCATTTCTAACATGAAAGTCTCCTTTTGAGCTATTAAAAAAATCAAAACAAAACAAGTAATAAGGACAATAAAAATTTTAAAGTAACAGCTATCATGGAAAAGCCTAAATCTGCATAATCTACACTTCAATAAGTAACAGCTTCCCAAATATCCCCCCAAAAACACAGCCAATATTTCTAAAACATTAGCATTATCCTTTTGATTCATATGCTCAAATCTCTCTAAGCTTTCAAAAAAGAATATTCTCTGCACTTAATCATGATCAATTCATAACAAAGAAAGGAGTTTAAAAAAAAAAAAAAGACAACATAATCAAGGTGTCAGTTCCTTACCATATGCTTCAATATTCTTCCTTTCTCTGACTTATGTAAATTACATGTACTTCAGTAAATACTTTCATGGAATAGTGAACTCGAGTCTGCTCTCCTGATAAAAAAGAAAATAGAAAAGTGACACAGTTAGAAAATTACTCAATACTGAAGGAACTATTGAAGAATTTATTTACCAAACACTATGAAAAGGCTTGTTTTTTATATATAAGGGAACCCTATAATTTATCACCCAAACAGAAACAGTCTTCTAAGTGAAAAAGGGTACTATTAATAAAACACTGGGACAACAGGCATAAATTGGTATTCTCACAGAAAAAAACACAGATATATGGTTATCTATTGATGTGCTCTAAGAGAGAATAAAGCAAAACACTAAAATGTGGAAAAATCCTCACCTTTTAGAAATACATACTGAATTATTTATAGATGAAATGGCATGTCTAGAATTTGTTTCCAAATAAACAGGACAAGGGTGGTGAGAAGTGTTTGGAGGTATAGAAACAAGATTAGCCATAAGCTGACTGTTGTTGACATTGAATGACGGGTAAACATGGGGATTTACTATACTATACTCTCAGCTTTTATACATGTTTGAAATTTTTAATACTAAAAACAAAAAAATTTATGGAGCTGAAAAATATATTAAGAAAAAGTCATTTGGAGACTGACTGCGCTTAGTCTAAAATTGCTAGCACCAATTTATAAATAAGCAGAGCCACAAAGAGAAACTAAATGTTCTAATAGAAGCCAAAATTAAAAAATGATTCCAAAGAATTTATTTCCATTAAGTTCCGTCACTTTTACTGCAATAAGGCTAAAGTGCCATAAGCACCTGATAACATGAACTTTTCTTCCTAAAAAGCTAATTAAATTGTTTCAAGCACAGGGAAAAAAGCAAACAAATCCTCAGGCTCTCCTCCGCCATTCTCTGGAAAATGTCAAGGAAGGTACTAGGATCTAAATCTCACTGAAACATTGATAAGAAGCAATCTGCAGAGATTTTTACTCCAAATATAACTCACATGTCTTATTAATTCTCAGCATCTGCTATAGTATGCAATGCCTGACTTGTCAACCTGCTTCCATGCTTGCCCCTACAACGCATTCGCCACACAGCAACCAGAATTATCGTCTTAAAACATGAACTAGACCATGTCTCTCCCCCCGCCATAAAAATTCCCAGTGGCTTCCCAGTGCAATGCCAGAGGCTCCTGAGAACCTCTCTAATCCGTTTGCCATCACTGTTTTCCTGGCTCATTCCACTTTAGCTATGCTGTCCTTTTTTTCAAAACCTCAACTATACCAAGCTCTTTACTACCTCAGAACTCTTGAATATGCTGTTCTTTTTGTCTGAAAATGCTCTTCCCTAGGCTTTTTCTGTGGTTGATTCTTTTTTGTCCTTAAGCTCTCAACTTTCTTGGTATTCCCATTTAGAGTAGTCTTCCTTCCTTCTGATACTTTCTGGCAATGACCTATTGATTTCCTTCAAAATATTTTTTTCCTTGGGGAGCTGGTGTAGTTCAGCGATTAAGCACCTGCTTCCCATATAGGAGGTCCCAGGCTTTCCCCAGTACCTCCCTGGTACCTAGGAGTTGGCATATTCCTTTACCTAGTAATTACCTACCTTTCCCACCAAAATGCAATTCATAAGAGCAGGAGCCTTGTCTGCCTGGATAACTGCTATATCCCCAGCCCCTAGGACAGCGCTACAAACTCTCGGCTCTTCCCTTGATTTCCACAAAGCCACAGTTCTTGGTGTTCCACCCGTTTCCTGGATTCATTCTGCTTTGCTGGCACCCAGCCTTTCTATTATCTCATACCCGACTCTGTTCCCCAGGGCTCTCAGCACAGCCCCTTCATGAACCCGTCCACTTCTAAAGGACTCCCACCATGATCTGTAACCCTCACTCAAAAGCACAGCTCCAGGCACCTCCCACCATGATCTATAACCCTCACTCAAAAGCACAGCTCCAGGCACCTCCCACCATGATCTGTAACCCTCACTCAAAAGCACAGCTCCAGGCACCTCCCACCATGATCTGTAACCCTCACTCAAAAGCACAGCTCCAGGCACGGCCTTTCTGCTTTGCACCAGCAGTTGAGCATTTCCGAGTCTCTAAAGGACACCTCTAGTGGGATATTTCATGGTCATGTCATGCTTCCAAATACTTTTTCTTTCCAATAACTTAATTGTGCCTATGGTACTACATTCTTCCTGTCTTACAATCTGGGAACAATAATGATATACAGGAAAGAATAAATTATAACTCTATCAACTACTGGATGTGTACCTTTGGCAAGTCACTTAAACTTTGAGTATTAGTTTTTCATCAGTAAAAAGAACACTTATTGAAGGATTCATGACGGTAAGTGAAAAATATACTGCACAGTATCTGGCAAGGCGGCTATTTATTAGCTATAAGACTTGGACTTACCTTTAATTCCTCAAACACTTTATATCCACATCTAATCTTTTGCCAATTTCTATCGATTCTTTTTTAAATTTACTTTTTTATTTTGAAATAATTTCAAACTTACAGTACAGATGCAAAAATAATACAAACCCCATACGTAGAACTCTAACATACCCCCACACTCCAGGTACCCAAACCCACCAATTTTAACATCTTGCCACCTTTACCATATCATTCTATCATCTACCTATTTATCGATCTGCGTATCTATAGTTTCTGAACATCTGAAAGCACACTGCACACATCATACTCCTTGAACACATAATACTTCCATGTATACTTATGAACAAGAATATTCATTTATGTAATCACATTAAGTGCAGATATCAAGTTCAAGAAATTTAACATAGATATAAAGCTTAAAGTCTAGGTTCCAGTTTTTTCTCATATCCCAGTAATGTCCTTTTGAGCCTTTTCTCCTCCATTCATAGATCCCATCCATTATCATTTATTGTACTTAATGTCATTATCTCTTTAGCTTCTCTTTCTTTTTCTTTGTGGAAGCATACATGCAACATAATCTTCCTATCCCAAACTGCCCACCCAAGCATACCACTCAGTGGGATTCACCTTCACACTGTTACGGAACCTTCACCACCATCCATTATTAAAATTTCCCTCTCACCCCAAAAGAAACCCAACACTCATTTCGCATCAACTGCCCACTGCCCCTGCCCCCCACCCCTGGGAATCTGCACTCTGCTTCCTGTCTCTAGGAGCAATTCTCTGACTCTATGTTTGAGGTTAACATGGAGCTTAAATTTAACACCCTCAATCGATACCAATCTCACTTGGTTTGCTGCCATCTGAACTTCAACAGTATACACAAACTATGTTCCTACCCACCCCATCCCCTCACTTTATGTAGCTCTTATCACATGATGAGTCCAAAGCTATGAGCATTGGTTTTATGCACTTGCCTTTTAGATCCCGGAGGAAGAAAAAGCAGAGCTACAAACTAGAAACACAGCAGCACCAGCGTCCAGCGTTTGTGTTTACCCACGTCGCTGCCGTCACCAGAGGCCTCTGTTTCCTCACGTGGCTTTGCTCTCATCTCTTGCAGGGTCAGTCCAGCTTCTGTTTATCTGGGAATGTCTTCATCTCTCCCTCATTTTTGAAAGACAGTTCTGCCAGACAGAATTCTTGGTTGGCAATTTTTCCCTTTCAGCACTTGAATTACACCGTCCCCCTGCCTTCTTGCCTCCGTGGTTTCCAGTGAGAAATCGGCCACTTCATCTTACTGAGGGCCTTTGTGTGTGACATGCTGCTTCTGTCGTGCAGCTTTCAGAATGCTCCATCTTTGGCCTTATTTTATAGACGTATAGGCACCCTCGAGGGCATCCCACAGCTTCATCAGGCTCTGTTCACTTGCCTCCATTCTTTTTTCTTTTTGGAACTCAGGCTAAACAATTTCAAAGATCTCAAATTTAAATTCACTGAAACCTCCTTCTGCCTGCTCCAATCTCCTGGTGAGCCCCTCAAGAGAACTTTTAAAGGTTGTTAATGTGGTCTTCAGCTCTGTTTGGTTCCTTCTCCTAATTTCCTCCTCACTATTGATATTCTCGTTGTGTTCACCTATCATTTCCTTGGTTTCCTTTAGTTCTTTGTCCATGTTTTCCTTTAGCTCGCTGAGCATATTTAGAAACATTTTAAACGTCTTGGAATGTCCAAGTCTGATCCTCCTTATTGATGGTTTCTAATGCTTTAATCTTCTTTGCCTGGATCATTACTTCCTGTTTCTTTGTGTGTTTTGCAGTCCTTTATTGAAACCTGGGCATTTTGATATTTTAGTACGTTATTACTGGAATTTAGATTCTGGGACAACTGTTCCTTAAGGACTCCAGCAAGTGTTATGACAGAGCTTTCCTTGAATGCCAGGAGCAAACAAACAACAACAACAAAAAAAAAAAAAAAAAAAAAAACAGGAAAGGGGGTGAGGAGAAGGAAGAAAAGCAGAAAACGCTTTCCGCAGGCTCTCAAGGCTGAGCTGTGTGAGTGCTCTCCTTCAGGGACCACCTGCACGCCTTTGCAGAACAGCTCCAGCGGAGATCCTCTCTGTGCACAAGTCGTCTCAGGCACGTGCACGTGGCCCTAGGAACTCCCGTTTGCATGGACACGAATGCCCCCTCTCCCCAGGAAAGTTCCCTCACAGTCCCAGGCAGCCTCTACCTGCAGGGCAAGCTCTGTGACGGGGAGAGCGTCGGCCACCCAGACGGCGCAGGGCGGTCCTACTTCCTCTGGCCCCCGCTGGGGAGGGGCCAGCCAGGCGCTCTGAAGTCCCCTCTGCCTTGATTCAGTGCTGTTATTGCAGTTCTTGGGGGTTTTTTGTTTTTGGGTTTTGTTTTTTTTGAGCTTTTAGGAAGATGTTTCTGTCAATTCTTGCTGGTTGTTCAAAGCTTCTGTAGGGGGATAGAGCCCTGAGGCCTGTCAAGCCACCATTTTCTCAATTCTTTTCTATAATAAAAATGATTATAGTCACAATATATTTGTAATATTTTTGGATGTATCCCTTTCTTTTATTCTACTGCCTCCTCCTTATTTCTGGCCCATAATATACTACAATACATAATTTTATATGCCCATCAAATTACCCTGTACGTTACCCTAAATCAATAATTTTATTTCATCTAATATTGCCTCAGCTGGAATGACTTCAATTGACTTTGCCTTTGAATTCACCACCCAATCTGCTATATCCAGTCTACTGTTAATTTCATTCAATAAATTCTTAATATCAGGTATTGTATTTTTTCAGTTCTAGAATGCCCATTAGGTCCTTTTTTAGATATTTCATTTGTTTATTGAAATTCTCCAGTTATTTTTTTCCATCTTTTCCTCTATTTTCTTTGGCATATTTATAAGAATTAAATTCCTTATCTGCTCATTTCAACATGTGAGCTGTATCAATCAGCCAAAGGGGTGCTGATGCAAAGCTTCAGAACTCTGCTGGCTTTTATAAAGGAATTTATTTGGGGCAGAAGCTTACAGTCACAAGGCCATCACTTCCCTCACCAAACTCTGCTGCCATGGGTTGGAGCAAGATGGCTGCTGGTCTCTGCGAGGGCTCAGCCTTCCTCTTCCTCTTCCTCCTCCTCTCAAGACTCCATGGTCCCGGCTTTCTGCCACCTCAGCTGGAGGCTGGAGGGCTCACCGCTCTCCGGGCTCAGCTGCCAGGGCTCTGGCCTCTGCAGCTGCAAACTGTCAGATGAACTGCTCCTCCCTCCCCGGGGCTCCGTGGTCAAAGACTAAACTCCTGCTCTCATTTCTCTGTGTGTTTACTTCCCGGGCTCCAGCATCAAAACCCCAATCTTAATTTAATCAAGTAAAATTGAAATCTCTGGATCTAACACAATCTGATACACCAAGAGGAGCAGGCCAGCTTACAAACATAAACATCTATTTTTGGATTTCATAAATAGTATCAAACTGCTACATGGGCCTCCTCTGATTCTGATTCTTCTGAATCAATATTTTTTTCTCTTGATCATGGGTCCTATTTTCTTGCCTTTCTGCAATCTTATAATCTTTAATTGTATGCTGGACATTGCATTTAAAAGAATCATAAACACTGGATAAAAACAATTTTCCCAAGAGAGGGCATACCTTTTTCTATCAGAGTAAATATAATTATGTAGAGACTCTCAATATCCTATAAATATTTTTGCATTAAAGTCTACTCTGATTAATACTGTTATTAGCCACTCAGCTTTTAGTATTTACCTAGCTTAACTTTTTATTTTTTATTTTTTCCAAACTTCCCATGTCCTTGTACCTAATATTTGAGACAAAATTTTATTAAAAATCCAATCTAACAATCTTTGTCTTTCCACCAGGATGTTTGGTCCACTTATATTTACTGTGCTACATTAAGATTTATTGCTAACAATCTTATTTTGTAGTATTCATTATTTAATTATTTATCATTCGTTTTCTATGTTCTTCACCCTTTTCCTGACTTCCACTAGTTGATCAATTCCTTATTCCCTTTTTTAACCTATCTACAAGTCTGGAAGTTACACATTCAATTTATCTTCTTTAGTATTTACCCTTAAAACTTAACATGCATTCTTGATTTAACGAATTCCAAAATTTAACAATATATCTAATACTTCTTCCCTCCTCTCAACTAATGAAAGATCCTTAAAATACTACCTATGTGACCCATTTCTCAACTTATATGTCATTACTGACTGATATTTTAGCTCCACCTTTTTATAGCCTCAGTATTAGCCCTTATTATTATTAATAGGATCCATTCTTGTTTAGATTTCCCCACATGTTTACCAAATTCTTTGCTCAGCATTCCACTCCTATTTGCATTTCATTTGTTCTTTCAGGTTGTTTTCTTCTTCTGGAAGTAGTTCCTTCAGTGACAGTCTGCTGGTGGTAAACATTTTATTTCTGTGAAAACACTTTATTACACCTTAATTCTTTAGTGATGGTTTAGTAGGATATAATTCTAGGTTAACAATTCTTTTCCATCAACACTTTGAAAAATCCTCTGGATTCCACAATTGTCACCCCCTATCTAGTTCATTAATTCTCTCTTCAGCTATATCTAATGTGTTATTCATCCTAGCCACTGGTTTTTAATTTCAATTACTATTTCACATTTCTCAAAGTTCTATTTTTAAAAATCTGCCTTTATTTTTATGACAGTACCTTATTCTTTCTCATGTTTTCTCTTCCTCCTCTTCATATCTTAGTTTGTTCTATCTACTGATTCTTGTTCATACTGGAATGATGGATTGTTTCTTCACATGCTTTGTAATTCTGTATTGAGTTCCTCTTTAGTGGTGCTTTATTTCTGGGAAACCTGTGTGGCCTGGGTTTAGGATGTGTCCTTGTAGAACAGTTTGTGTTCACCAGATACCTCTGTCATATTACCAGTCTTAGACCACTTTCTATGTCAATTTCTCAATCTGGAGGTTCCCCAGACCACACAGATATCATAAATTTGAATGCAAAACCCATATGAAGGGAAACCCATGGTCATAAATTCTCAGTGAATATTCCTGCCTCCCCTCCACCACCACCACCACCAATTTAGGGTCCAGGTTAAGAAAGACATCTCTGTGTGTATAAATAGGCAGATTTTTTCTTTATCTAAATTTTCTACTTAATGTTCAGCCCTTCAAGATCCATACTTTATCTGGTATCTTCAATTCAAATCTCACAGGCTCAAAACTTTCTTTCTTGTTGCTGTGAAAATTAAAACCAATTTACTAAGACTAGCAAACACCCTAGGGGGCTGTAGCATCAGAAGGTTTACTAAATGCTTTGATTTTTAAGCCTCAAACTTTCCCTTTCTTTCTTGAGAGCTCAACATGCATTTAAAAGGACCTGTATTTTTTATTTTAAGAAGCTTTTCTACTTATATAGTCTATTATTTTGCCAAAACCTGAAACCTCCTTCAGCCTTTTTTCTATACATGTATAAACAATGCTTACTAAAATGATATATGGTTTTTGTAACCTTATTTTTTCACTTATATCAAGAACAGTTTCCCACAACATTAGACATTCTATTACATAATTAAGAGCTAAATATCATCCTACAATACACAAAGGCCATAATTTAACCAATCCCTTTTGTTAAGTTATTAACAGTTTTTCTTTATTATACTAAAAGCTATAATGAATATTCTTGCCTCCATCTTTGCACAAATCCATGGTTATTTCCTTAGGAAGAATTCTGTAATATGAAATTGCTAGGCTAGAGTAAGAATATCTTACCCTTTATTATTGCCAACTAGAAAGATGACAACAATTTATCTTTCCACCAGCAACACAAAGAGCATCCATTTCCCAACAACACACCAAGAATAGCTATTTGCTCCCCTACATTTCCCATTCTCTCATACAGTTTGGGTGGAGCTATAAGACTTGTTTCTGCCAAAAGGAATGAGAACAGAAGCATGTGTCACTTCCAGTACAAGGCATTTAGAACAGATATGATTCTCTCTGCCTCCCTGGTTCCTGAGAGACTGAAATAAAAAAAGCTACAAAATGATGCAGGTGTAAGATTGAAGGAACCCAGATCCTTGAGTCACCACTGGAGGAGAGCCACCTGACCCCATCAGACTCTGGGGTGAACAAGAAAAACAACTTTTGCTGCATTAAACCATGAGATTTCAGAGTCTGCAACTGAAGTTAGCATTAATTAACCTAACTAATTCAACTGAGTATTTTTTTTAACCTTTATTTATTTATTCCCCCCTCCTCGTTGTTTGTGGTCACTGTCTGCTCGTCTTCCCTTTAGGAGGCACCAGGAACCGAATCTGGAACCTCCCATGTGGAAGAGAAGTGCTCAACCACCTGAGCCACCTCAGCTCCCTGGTTTGTTGTCTCTCACTGTCTTTCCTCGTTCTGTCTCTTTTGTTGCGTCATCTTGCTGTACCAGCTCACCTTCTCCAAGAGGCACCAGGAACCGAACCCAGGACCTCCCATGTGGTAGGCAGCAGCCCAACTGCTTGAGCCACATCCACTTCCCGTACTACTGTTTAAAAAAAAAAAAAAAAACTTCTAACAATGTAACAGGTTTAAATGTTACTCTAATTTACCCATCTTTGATTTCGGGAGTCAAACATTTTTTGTTGTTGACTGAGTATCTACATTTCTCTTTTCAAGTGCTTTGTCCATTTTCCTATTTTCAAAACTGCTTTTAGTCTCCTACTCACGACATCACTCTTCTGCCTCACTTTCAAGATCCTCTGAACCAAGCCCCCCTGGTCTATCCATCCACCATTATTTAAACTATTCCACAGATGTTCAAAAACTTTCCGTCCAATGTAAAGGATGTATTGGCCAAAGCCTTGGCTCAAGTTGTGTCCCTTCTCTAGTCCTTCCCATCTCACTTTCCCAACCCACACTCTGACATTCATTTGGAATGGCATTCTCCACTTTTCCACTTATCCAAATCGTACTGCTCTCTGGGGCCATTTTCAAGTTTCATTTCTTTCCTAAAGTTTTCTGCAACTACAATGGATTTCAATTCATATCAGATGATTCAGAATTTAACCAAATGTTCGTTAATTTCATTAAAGTAATTTAGTTCTCTCCAGCTGGATTAAAAACTCCCTTATAGAGAAGAACTATTATTCTCACCACTTTTAAAATCCCTCATAGAATACCACGTAGTTCTGAGCACCAGGTCAATGCTCAATAAATACTTATATTGGTTAAAATTCTCAGCTTACATTTTCATTCCCAATCAATTTTGAGATTTAGAGTCTATGCAGTGTTGGTTCAAGGCAAATAGAGCATTGTAAAATGAAAAGAGAATTTCAGAGCTAGGAGGCTTAAAACCCATCTGAATTTGCAGTTAGATTACTGGAGCCAGATTCAGCTCAGCTTTGAGAACTTGGGGATGTTACATAATCTTTCTGAAGCTATTTCCTCATTTTTAACATGACGGTGAAAATTCCTACCTACCTCACAGGGTTATTGTAGAGACTAAATAAGACAAAATACACAAAATGATGAGTAAACTATACTGCACCGATTCCCAAACAACCAGTGTCAAGCAAGCCACATCAGACTCACCTGGGAAACTTTAAAAAATATATACAGATTCTTAGTTCTCACCCTTAGAAATGCTGATTCAATAAGTCTGAGGGGATACTTCCAGGAAGATGGCAGATTAGAAAGACACAGGACTAGGGAAGTGGCTGTGGCTCAATCAGTAGGGCTCCCGTTTACCATATGGGAGGCCCCGGGTTCGGTTCCCGGGGCCTCCTGGTGAAGGCAGGCCCGCCCGCACGGCGTGGTTAGCTGACCCAGCGAGCACAAGCAGCAAGGGGGGAATAAATGAATAAATAAATAAAATCTTTAAAAAAAAAAAAAAAAAAAGAAAGACACAGGACTCTCTCCTCTCTCAGAAAATTAGCTCAAGGACAGGCAGAAATGGCCTGGAAAAAAAAAAGTTCTATGGTGCAGGACAACAAGGGAAGGCTGCACACTGCCCAAAAGAGAGAGGGGCACAGGAAAAGAATAAGTCTGAGGTGGTGTTCAGTAATCTGCTTTTTTAAAGACCACTGTAAACAAATCTGATGTAGATTTGCTTTGATAAACACTGCATGTAAAGAACTGTACAAACAGAAAAGAGATTTAATATTTAATTACATTACATTATATTGCTCTGAGTAGATGGAGTAGACATACTTTTCCCTATGTATAGAGCAAACACAAGAAGACCTGGAAAGGTGGCGAGAAGGTAGACCGTCTAAGGATCTTAGGAGCCCAGGAATAGCGCAGTGATGAGTTTCCTGGGCTTTCTTTTTGCCTCATACAGCCCAGACTTGGAGATGAAGAAGCCGGCCACCCATAAATACCCAACAAAACACAACAAAGTCTGCTCTCTCTAGCCAAAGGCCCAGGAAAACTGTCAGAGTGATAATATAACTCCAGTCCTGCCAAACACCACAGAAAAAAACAAAAACAAACAAACAAAAACCACCTGTGGTCATATCCCCATCCGTGTCAGCAAAGGTCAAATGGGGAGCCTTAACTTCCGCCCTTGCAAGGCTATAGCAAGGAGTCCCCACATCCCCTTTGGGGAGGTGTCAGTGAAGACCAGGTGGGGAGCCTGTTCCTCCACCACCTGGCAGTAACAAAGCACCCCTTCTCCTCCCCACTGGGGTGCTATCTGCAGAGGCCAAGGAGGGAGTCTGTCTGCGCTGGGGCTGGGGAGGACTGTCACGACTGCCCAGCTCTGAGAAGGCCACCCCACCATGACGGCAGTGCAGATCTGAGGAGCTGGGACTCCAGCCCCTGCCCAGGAGTAAGAAGAGCCCACCTTCAACTGTCCACAGAGGCGGAGTGGGGAACCGGGAATTCTGCCTTCACCTGGCACTAACAGGCAGCATGCTGGCCAGAGCGTGTCAGAAAGCACCAGCTAAAACAAAGGTTTCAATAAGATCCAGAGTCTCATAACATAAAAGTTTCCATGTTTGAATAGAAAATCACAGTCATACCAAGAACCAAGAAAGCAAACAATGAAAAAAAGGCAATGAACAGATGCTAATACCAACACATATTAAGAGTTATCTGACAAGGATTTTAAATTAGCCTTGATAAAAATGCTTTAATGAACAATAATGAACAGGCGTAAAGCAAATGAAAAACTGGAAGCCTCAGCAAGGAAACAAAGTCTCAGTAAAGAAACAGAAGATATGAAGAACCAAATGGAAATTTTGGAAATGAAAAATACAACTGAAAAAAAAAAAGTTCAGTGAATAGACTCGGCAGCAGAATGGAAGGGCAAAGTAAAGAATTGCAAAGATAGAACAGCAAAAATTACCCAATATGAACAGCAAAGAAAAAAACAGCTGAAAAAAGAAAACTTCCCAAATTTGGCAAGAAACTTAAACCAAAAAGCTGAACAAATGTAAAACAGGATAAACTCAAAGAAACTGATGGCAAGATATATCAAAATTAAACTTCTAAAAACTAAACACAAAGAAAAACTCTTGAAAACAGCCAGAGAAAAATGACATCTTACCTATAGAGGGAAAACAATTCAAATGACAGCAGATTTAGGATCAGAAATCATGGAGGTGAGAAGGAAGTGGCAAAACATTTTTCGAATGCTGAAAGAATAGAACTGTCAATACAGAATTCTATACCCAGCAAAACTATCTTTCAGGAAGGAAGGGGAAATCAAGACATTCTCAGATGAAGAAAAGCTAAGAGAATGTGTCACCAGGAAAACTGCTCTAGAAGAATAGCTAAAGGAAGTTCTTGACATAGACAGAAGACTATTTTTAGAAGAACTCTGGAACATCAAGAAGGAAGAACACAATTTAAAATATTGTGTAAATACAACAGCCTGTTATTGTTCTCGAGTTTTTAATTATCTTTGATGATGAAAGAAAAATTATAACACTGTCAAATGTGGCTCTATTTGTATGTAAAGTAAACATTTAAGACAATTATATTACAAATGGGGGAGTATAAAGGGAGTGAGGCTCCTATACTCCACTCAAACCAGTAAAATGATGGCAGTAGACTGTGATGAGTTTATATACATATATATATATATACACACACACACACACACATTTAAACAGCATAGCGCTTTTTTATTTTTTTAAGATTCATTTTGTTTATTTTTTATTTATTTTATTGGGGCTTGTGTGTGTGTGTGTGTGTGTGCTCACTGTGTGTTCTCTGTGTCTGCTCGACTTCTCTTCAGGAAGTACTGGGAACTGAACCTGGGGCCTCCCATGTGGGAGAGAGGGGCTCAATCACTTGAGCCACCTCAGCTCCCTGCTTCATTGAGTCTCGTTGTTGCACCATCTTGTTGCATCAGCTCGCCGCACCTGCCCGTCGCACCAGCTCGCTGTCTTGTTCCTCTTCTCCAGGAGGCACTGGGAACTGAACCCAGGGCCTCCCATGCGGTAGGCAGGAGCTCAATCGCTTGAGCCACATCCACTTCCCTACACACACACACACACACACACACAATGTAATACCCAGAGCAATCACTAAACAAGCTATATAAAGAAATACAGCCAAAAACTCTAGAGAGAAAGTAAAAATGAAATTCTTTTAAAAATGTTCAAATAACCCACAGGAGGCAGGAGAAATAAAGAGAAAAAACAAACAGAACAAAGAGAAAACCAATAAATAAGACGGCAGACTTAAGCCCCAACATATTAATAATTACATTTAATGTAAATGGTCCGAATATACCAATTAAAAGAGACTGGCACAGTGGATTTTAAAACATACATTGTCTATAAGAAACTCACTTCGAATATAATGATATAGGCAGGATGAAGAAAAAAAAAGACATGATGCAAACATTAATTAAAGGAAAGCAGAAGTGGCTAATTAATATCAGATAAAATAGACTTCAGAGCAAAGAAAATTACCAGAAACAGAGAGGTACAATATACAATGATAAAAAGGGCAACCCACAGGAAGCGGCTGTGGCTCAATCAGTGGGGCTCCCGTTTGCCATATGGGGGGCCCCGGGTTCGGTTCCCGGGGCCTCCTGGTGGGGGCAGGCCCGCCCGCACGGCGTGGTTAGCTGACCCAGCGAGCACAAGCAGCAAGGGGGGGATAAATGAATAAATAAATAAAATCTTTAAAAAAATTTTTTAAATTAAAAAAATTTAAAAAAAGGGCAGCCCACTAGAAATATTTAGCAATCCTAAATGTGAAATGGACCAAATAACAAAGCTGCAGAATATGTGAAACAAAAACCAATAGAACTGACAGGGAAAATAGACAAATCCGTAATTATAGTTGAAGACTTCTACATCCCTCTCTCAACAATGGATAAAGCAACTATACAGCAAGAATACAGAACTCAACACCAGCAACCAACAGGATGTAATTGATATTTACAGAACATACCACTCAACAACAGCAGAATCTACATTCTTCTCAAGTGCCCACAGAACACATACCAAGACCAAGATAGACCTTATTCTAAGCCATAAAACAAACCTCGACAAATTTAAAATATTGAAATAAGAGTGTATTCTCCAACCACTCAGAAAAATCTCCAAGCATTTGGAAACTAAACAACACTTCTAAATAGTCCATGAGTCAAAGAGGAAGTTTCAGGGGAAATTAAAAAAAAAAAAAAAAAAAATACACTGAACAAAAATGAAAATATAAATTTGTGGCACACAAGTAAAGTACTGTTGAAAGGAAAATTAATGCCTGAAATGCTTACAGTAGAAAAGAGGAAAAGTCTCAAATCAGCAACCTAAACCCCCATTTCTAGAACCTGGAAAAAGAACAAAATAAACCCAAAGTAAGAAGACTGAAATAATAAAGAACAGAAATCAATGAAATCGAAAATATGAAAATAGAGGAAAAAAATCAGTGAAACAAAGAGATTTATCAAAAGTCTTGATAAACCTCTTGCAAGACTGACAGGAAAAAAGGGAAAAGATACAAATAACCAATATCAGGAACGAGCAGCCTATCAGTACAGTCCCTACAGGCATTAAAAAGATACGGAAGACTACAAACAACTCCATAACACATAAATTTGACAATTTAGAGGAAACAGACCAATTTCTTGAAAAACAAACTATCACAACTCACCCAATAAGAAATAGATCATTTCAATAGTCCTAATATCTGTTAAATAAATTGACTTTGCTATTTAAAAACTCCCAAAAAAGAAATCTCCAGCTCCAGAGGGCTTCACTGGAAAATTCTATCAAAAATTTTAAAGAAGAATAAACACCTATTGTGCACAATCTCTTCTAAAAAATAGAAAAAGAGGTAACACTTTCCAGTTCATTTTATAAAGCTAGACTTGTCCTGATACCAAAACCAGACCAAAAAAAAAAAAAAAAAACAGAAAAATCTCTCATGAATATAGGTTAAAAAATACTTAACAAAATATTAGCAAATAGAATTCAGCAGTATATAAAAATAATTATATTATGAAATATTTAAGTAGGGAAGTGATTTAACAAACCAATTTTATTGATATATATTAATAAAGCATAAATCCATCCAAAGTACACAATCACATATTTGTGCATTTATTACTTCAATCATTCTTAGAGCACTTTGATTATTCCAATAATAATAAAAAAACAAACGAGATTCATCACCTCTTAATAGCTGTTTCCCCTGCCGTACATAGCTGCTATTCTTTTTCCTTCTCTCTAGTATATTTGTATTTCTATTTTGTAAAAGTCTCAGATATGCAACATCACCCATATTCATGTTTTACATAAGATTTTACTATCTTATACAGTCCCATGTTAACGTTTTTACTTTTCCTTCTAGTTAATATACATGACCTTAGACTTTCCCTTTCAACCACTGTAATGCAAAGTGATATTTTAATAGTTAATATTCTTATCCCGAAACATAAAGATTCTATTTATGGAAATCTTCCTTTATTTTTCCTATCAAAGTTTTACCATCTCTCCCCTCCCCTATATCTCATACTAAGTTATTTGGTGAATATTTTATATTTTTTAACAATCCACTCTCTTGGTTCTCCATCCTGACTGCTGTGTCTCCTTTTCACCATTCCTTTACAGAGTTATTCCCCAAGAGTTTGTCCACAGTCATCATCATCTTTCTCTCTCTCCATTTTCTTGGCAAACTCTTAGCTTCAATTAGCCTCTTTACTTGGATGCCTGTGAAATCTACCTCTCCAATCCTGACCTCCCTCCTGATATTCCTTTTCCAATGATCAGCTACACGGACACCTATCCCTCCATGTTACAATAGCAGCAGGGGCACATCTTCCATGAGTATAAGGAGACTCCGGTAGCAAGCATCTTCTCAAGTAAATAGCAAATAAAAACTTTAAAACCTTGTAAAGCGCTAAAGAGTTACCATTCAGATCACGGAGGATACCCTATTTTTTACTCTTTCCCTAAATGCAAAGTGGAATTCTCACCTCCTACCACTGGATTCCTGGAATGGTGAATAGCTCACTTCAAAAGCCAAGAGGTCAGCTGAGAAATCAGGGATTAGAGTTTCTAATTCAGAATTCTCTGTCTTTGTATTCTCCTTCCATCTTCCCACCCCCTACACCTCAATATAGCAAACCTTCTATTACTCCCGTTTCGTTGTGGCTGCCTTCCTTTCTAACATTGCTTATCAAAAAGGCAAACTCTTAATTATCAAAAGGAATGTTAGCTGTATTATATCAGGACCTTGCTTTCAACAGTTCGTTCATATAACCACCATCCTAAGGCTGAAGTTTTCTTTTTAAGCTAAAACACTCCATGGGAGAGAGAAAGAAAATATAAGGGAGGGAAGGAGTGAGTAACTGGCTCCATTTGGACTGCTGTCACGCATTACATCTGAAAGACATGCAGAGAGAATGGGGCGAGAAACACGGCCAACTTAGCTACTTTCCATATCTTCCCAAATGAAACCTTCGACTAACTTTTGATTCTTAAATAATAATGACAACTACTATACTTTGTTGAACGCATACTGTGCTCCAGGTTAAATGTTATATACCTCAAATGCTTAATCATCACACACCATTTTAACACAAGAAAAAAATTAAAGCATACAGGCTGAGCAACTTGTCCAAGATCACCCATATTAAGTGATGGAACTGGGAATTCAAACCAAAGGAACAATCCTCACGTCTTAACAATTTGTTAAACTGCCAAGAACACAGTGCATGCATGCACACACACACTATGCATAAATTGTTTTTGAATTATCCATTTTAAATTACTAATGCTCTATTGCATAATCAAAACACATGGTAAAAAAAAAAAAAATACACCTAATGTAAACAATGGGCAATAGAACTGTTTTAATAATCTTATATCAATTATAACAAAGGTAACCACTGTTAAAAGAAAAAAAAAAAAAAAAAAGTGCGATTATTTTTTAGAAAGCGCTATCATCAATAGTAAGAAATGCTCCACACCAATGCAAGGTGCTGGCGGTGGGGTAGCGCATGGGAAGCCTGTACTTCATGGATGATTGTTTTGTTAACTCACAACTTTTCTAATTAAAAACAAAAAAACAAAACATGGTACTCCAGAACATAAGCCACACTATATTCACATTTAAATTATGGATCTGCTAAACAAAACAAGAAAATACACTCACAGCAAAATACCTTTGCCTGTGTCCCTATGACATACCTGTATATCTTGACTTGTTTTCTCTTTTAAGTCAAAACTGTTGAGCAGGCAGAATTCCATTATAACCCAGGTGGAAGTCCTACAGAACTGTCTGTACATTTTTGCTTTAGTGCCCTGCGCACAAGTACTTCAAATTAGGCATAGATAGTCCTGTACAGGAAATCACCTCAATAAAGTCACTGAAAGCAATACTTCAGAGGTTCTGTTTTGTCTTTACACACGAAAAACCCAAAAGAATGGCATTTCTTGGTTTCCTTACCTAGCACAGGCATAATAAACAGCCTGTCATGGCAAAGTGGTACCTAGTCCAAAAATCAGGAAGTGAGTCCATATGGTACCAAAACAGATCTTCCCAGTGCTATAACTATTGTTAAGATTCTGACTTCTCTCTCCTATTGTTTAAGAAAACAAGAGGCACTTCCCAGGGAGGCTACCTCCTGGTGCATGCAGGCAGCTCACAAGTCACAGGGAATCAGGGGCACATGTTTTTCACAACACAGCAGCCACAGCAGTTTATTTACTGGGGCCACAGTGTTTAGCCAGCCTTATTCAAAGACTTTTAGAAAGGGAAAAACAAGTAT
Source organism: Tolypeutes matacus (assembly GCA_026826555.1). Taxonomy (NCBI): domain Eukaryota; kingdom Metazoa; phylum Chordata; class Mammalia; order Cingulata; family Chlamyphoridae; genus Tolypeutes; species Tolypeutes matacus. The sequence goes on along the minus strand of JAKSZT010053771.1, from coordinate 635,156 downwards.
TCTTTGAACTCAACAGCAGATTAAGGGGGAATGGGTGTAGCTCAGTGCTTGAGCACCTGCTTCTCATTGTATGAGGTCCCGGGTTCGATGCCCAGTACCTCCTTAAAAAAAAAAAAAAAAGCAGATTAAGCAAAATCCAGAGATGTTCCACAAATGCAACCAACATACAAATCACAAAACATACAAAAGGAATTCATCAATAAGTGGTCAGCATGCTTTCTACTGCCCATGTAAATAGGCATTAACAAGTAAACTGAGATTACTGATTGACCAAAGTCATTTATCTGCAATAAACCTGAACCCAGAAGTTTCAACTTGAAATTTGAAATTATGCCATTGCCTATAAGTTTTCCTTCCCAGCAGTTTGATAATGTGCCACATATCAAAGTTGTATTGTCTTATCAGTTTCTAACTAGGAGTACAAATTAGATTTACAACCCACTTCGGGGTTTTTTCAAATAATAAACCCAGGCCCACCCTAGATCTACTGAATCAGAATTCCCAAGGGCTGGGCCCACACACCTGAATTCCAAAAAAGTTCCCAGGTGATATTAACTCAGAGAATGCACCTCTAACTCAAAACCTTTGGTCTAAGAATTGATGAAAATCCCTATTTAGATTAATGATATGTGAATGATGTAATTACACACCAGTAAGGAAGACAAACAGCAATATGCCTTATTCATGGAGAAAGTCTACAGACGACTACTTGGAAGAAAGAAGGAGTTACTTTAAATTTAAATGTGGCTGTCTTTGGGGAGAAGGCATTCTGTATGGGGTGGGGGAAGTCTTTTCACTTCTCATAACTACTATTTATTCGTATTCACAAAGTGCCAAGTACAACACTCTAGATACTATACTTTACATATTTATTATCTTATTTCACCCTCACTTCAACCGCATGGGGGTAGGACTGCTGTCTCTATTTCATCGCTGAAGAGATGGCGAGCCGCTGAGGGCGGGTAACTCGTTCAAGGCAGTCACAGCGGACTGTGGAGCCAAGCTGCAAGTCCAGGGGTCTCTCTAGCCTAGATCCCTGCAAACTGCTTCTCATTTATCACGTATTTACTTAAAAGACTAATTTTTGCTTTAATTTCTCTTACAATAAGTATGTATTACTTCTATAATTAAGAAGTATATTTTTAATTATATTGATGCAGTCACTTTAAAAATAAAGTACACATTAGATTTTTCAATCATGTGACAATCAGTTATCAAGAAAAAAATAAAGCCAGATTCCTACATGACAAGTGAAACCCTAAAATAAACCCCAAGTAGATTCAAGAGTTAAATGTAGTAAATGAAACCATAAGAACGAACAAAAGGAAAATATACAAGTAACTTCATCTCAAGGTAAGTACAGCCACTTCTCTAAACAACTACGCAAAAGCCAGATCCATAAAGAAAAGATTCAACAGATCTGACTACCTATGAATCGAAGGCTTCTAAGCATTCATAAAGAAAAGGGACGTCTAGGTTCCATGAAGACTGGGGAAGACTTATGCAATGAAGGGTTAAGAGACTTGAGGACATTCAAAAATGGTTAAAGGATAGAAAAGAAAATTAAACAAAAAGAAGGCGTCCAAATCATAAACATTTTTAAATGTTTAACCTTCCTAGCAATCAAAGAAACGTGCATTTAAAACGAGATACAGTGACATTTGCTATCTATAAATCAGCAAAGAATTGTAAAATTATAATATTCTGTGCTAACCAGGACACAGGGCAACATTCCCATACTCTGACGATAAAAGTGAAAATGATCTTTCTGGAACACAATTTGGCAGCCAGTAATAAAAGCCCTAAAACTGTGCCTATCTTTGGCCCTGCAGTTCCACTTCCAGAAATTATTCTTAAGAGTCATGAATGAGATAAAAAGGGTGTGTGTTTTTCTCTGGAAATGAATAGAAAAGGCAAAAGCCCAACATGTCTGTAACTAGCAGTGCTATTATGTAGGCATGAAAATGGTTTAAAAGGAAAGTCTAAGGTCATGTATATTACTATAAGGAAAGTTAAAAAATGTAACATGGAACTGTACAGCATGGTAGAACCACATGTGAAATATGAATATGGGAAAAATTGCATATATAAGATCATTTTTCTTTGAAACTTAACAAATGTATGTTAATACTACAAAATGTTAATATCAGACCAAAAAATTATGCCAAGTGAAAGAAACCAGACACAAAGTACTACATATTGTATGATTCCAATTATATAAAATGTAAATATAAATCAATTTATAAAGATGAAATTAGATTAGTGATTATGAAGGGCTGGGGAAGAAATGCTAAGGGGTGTGAAGTTTTTCTTTTTGGAATAATAAAGTTGTTATAACATTTTTTGTGGTGATGAATGCACAATATTGTGATTATACTAAAAGCCATTGATTATACACTTTGGATAGATCATGTGGTATGTGAATATATCTCAATAAAACTGCTTAATAAACACAAACAAAAGAATCATGAATGTGGTAAGATTTAACTTCAAGAATGTTCATATCAAAACTTTATAAAAGTATATAATTTAATAAATGACATCACATCTCTGTACTATGCTGGCCAGAGTACAGAGCAAGTACTCTTACACCTTACTAATAGGAAGGTAAACCAAAAAATAATTTGGCCATTTATAACAAAAGTCTTTAAAATGTTTATATCTTTTGACTCAACAATTTCACTTTCTAGGAATGTATGAATGTATTCTATGTGAACAAAGATTTATATATAAAGATGCAATCAGGGAAGCGGCTGTGGCTCAATCAGTGGGGCTCCCGTTTACCATATGGAAGGCCCCGGGTTCGGTTCCCGGGGCCTCCTGGTGAAGGCAAGCCCGCCCGCACGGCGTGGTTAGCTGACCCAGCGAGCACAAGCAGCAAGGGGGGAGGGATAAATGAATAAATAAATAAAATCTTAAAAATAAATAAATAAATAAAGATGCAATCACCAAAGAATTCTTTATAATAGCAGGAAAAAAAGTTATAAATTAAATGTCTAAGAATAGGAGCAATGCTAATATCATAAATCCATGTCATCAATACGATAACCATACCATCAGTAAACTTTTCAATTATTTAAAATAGGAAAATGTTCACAATGTTAAATGGAAAAACACAGATTCAAAACCATATATTCAGGGAAACAGATGTGGCTCAGGCAACTGAGCTCCTGCCTACCACACGAGAGGTCCATGGTTCGGAAGACAGCGAGCTGGCGCAATGGGCAGGCACGACAAGCTGACACAACAAGAGATACAAGAAGAAAAACATAATGAGATACACAAGAAAGCAGAGAGCAGAGGTTCCCGGTGCTCCTAAAGAAAACGAGCAAGACAGCGAGCTGATATGACAGGCATGAGCAGCAAGCCGATGCAACAAGACACAAGAAGAGAAAAATAATGAGAGACACAACAAAGCAGGGAACAGAGGTGGCTCAAGCAATTAGGTGCCTCTCCCATAACGGAGGTCCTGCATTCAGTTCCGGGTGCCTCCTACAGACACAGCACACAGCAAGTGCAAACAACAAAGGGGGTGGAGAGAAATAAATAAATAAATCTTTAAAAAAAAACCATATTCAGTATGATGCAAATATTAAAAATATATCATTTTATAATGGAAGCAGAAACAGCAATCGTGGCACTTCTAGATTATGGAATTATGAGTCATTTTGTATTTTAAAGTTAAAAAGTTTCCCTTTTTTCATGCCTCCTAAAAATGAGTGCATATTTTTTTATAAATCAGAGGAACCTGTGGAGAAAAGATACAAGTTTTTCAATAAGGTCTTTAAATGGATTTTGCTAAAGTATCTTCCCAGAAAAGTCAACTCGATGTGCAAGTGTCTTGAGTGTGAGCCCATTTCTCCAAGGTTTCCATTTCTCATGAAAACGTGACTTTTATTCTGTGCTGGCTGTGGAGGCCCACGGCTGATATCACCAGTCCCCCAGGTCTCCCTAAATGAGACAGTGAAACTGAAGCTGAAGCTTGCTGAAGCCTGCATGAATCGGCAGTGTGATGCAGGCAGCCCACTTCAACCTTCACGGGTGAATCTGACTCGAGACTTAAGGCTTCCTTCCCTTCATCATTACCAATCTTTCTGATTCATCAGGCTGCCTAACTTCACAATTCCTTGTCCTTTACACATAAACTCCTTGTTCTTTTTTAACTCACAAATTAAAGGGTTATACTACATGATCTCAAAGATCCTGTCAAAAAGATCCCAGGAGTCCACTGACTAAAAGTAGCCTTTCACACAGAAAGCGCATACCTGTTTGTTTTATTAGGGGTGGGGGTTTCAACACATATCGACTCAAGGCAGCAAAGCTCTCGCCTCCTTTCATCTGAGATTTCCAGCGTGACGCTTCCTTGAAGGCACCCCTTCCGTCTCCATTAAGGGCATTAGCAAAGGTTTGGGTCTTGATCGAGGATCTCCTCCACTGTAAGCCACAGTGCGCTTATAGTTTATAGCTCTACTTCAGAAATAACGGAAGTCATGCTGGGAGCAGTAAGTTACGGTTTGGAAAAAACACAGCATCCAAACAGGTTTTATCTATCGGAAATAACATATTCCTAAGCAGATGAAATTTAGCAGAGATAAAGGCAAAGCTCAGCACTTAGATCCAATGATTTAGTTTAACACACACAGTTGTGATTTCAGTTGGCTAATTTGAGTGAGTCAAGGGAATGATATGATTGCTTAGGAAAAAACTACCACCTTCTCTTCTTGTTGCTGCTGCTGTTTTAACAAAGCACAGTGTTGAGAATAGAAGAGTAAAGGCCACTCCCCTCCGCTCTGCGTCGACGCTGTGCAGTTCATTCTGCGGTGAGAACCACACTTTAAGGGGAACAGCAACAAGTAAATAGAGTGGAGTCTAAGGGGCTGGCGAGGGGGTTGAAACTACCAAAAAGAAACGTCTGGACGAACTGGGGATATTTAGCCTGTGCAAAAGAAGACTATGGAAAGGATGGCAGTCTCAACGCCTACAGAGGACCTGAAGGTGAAGGAATGCGTGAAACTGGCAGACAGGGGCCTGAGCAAAATGGAGAGGATACTCAGCATCTAAAGGAGCAGAGCTCAAAAATGTGAGCTGTGTTACCAAAGCCTTGAATTTCTTCTCCAAAGAAGCCAGAAATAGTTCGGTTTTCATGTAAGTTGGGCGGGTGAAATAATATGTATGCAGGCTTTACTTGATCTAGGCACACCAGTTTGCAGCTTGTGACTTGGGGAGACAGGATGGTTATCATCAACCATCTGGAGAACTGACACAGGACACAGGAATGGGGGTGACCATCAGGGGAGACAAACTGCGGCTCAGTTTAAGGAAAAGCACTGAAAACAGCCTACAGTTTGGAAGGGGATGCCCAGGCAAGTTTACTCTCGCTGTACATGTTCACCTGGGGACAGGTCAGTAAATATTATTAACCAGATCAAGAGTTTTGCCACTTACTACCTAGGTGACCTTGGTCAAATAACTTACCCAAGCCTCAGTTTCCTTTCCCACCTCTCATCCCCTCCAAAAAAGGGGATATTGTAACATTCAGCCTCCTAGCTCTCTACTTACTGTAAAGATCAAAATCTATGTGAGAAAAAAAAATATGAAAGTACTATATGATGGCAAAGAATTACAGTAATTTAAGACAATTTTAATTTACTATCATAATGTATTTATGTCTTACCTCCCTTGTTCTACATGTTAAGTGTATACGCCCAATCTAAATTCATTTTTGTATTCTCCCATCAGAGCACTCAAATATTTATGGAAGGAATGTTAAAAAGGAAATTGGAGATGAGGGTTAAGATGACAATGTAAGAGGATAACAGAAAACAGTCAACAAAGCAAACATCAAGGATGTTAATCATTAACATCACTGAACAGTCTAAAAGATATTGGGCACTGGGCACAGTCAAGTGGAGGAATAAACAAAAGCGATGGCATTTGTGCGTGGGCAATGCTCCGGCAGGCATGGGCAAACTCCACCCAGCTGCCTGCTGCTGTAAACGGCTTCAGTGGAACACAGCCTTGCTCAATCGCTTCCACATTGCCTATGGCAACTCTCACTCTACAAAGGCAGAGCTGAGTAACTGCAAAGCCTTAGATATTGACTCTCTTGGCACTTTACAGAAAAAGTTTGCTGATCCCTACCCTCAGGTTACAAACCATAGAGCAGAGGTTCTTAACCAGGGGTCCGTGAGCTTGAACTGAGATTCAAAAAACGTGATTCTTGTGGGACATGTTGGTGCAGGTGTGATATATTTATTAAATAATTCACAGTATAGCGTGGACTTAGGAAGGGGTCTGTGCAACAAGAAAGGTTAACAAGGCCTGGCCTAGAGGTTGGCTGAATGTAAGATTTTAATGGGCCATTTTGGCACATGTGAGCAATATCCTACATGTGCATTATGGCCTAAGTGTAGGACAGTTACGAATGGAATGTCCATAGTCCTTTTATATTTATATTGTCAAGATTACACATGTTTTAAATCCTGCTTCTCCTGGTAACATCACCAAGATACCTGAAAGATTGAAAGTATGAAAGGAGTGTGGGACCAGTTCAGGCAGGCAAAGATCAATGCTTACTGGTAGGCACAGCTACCTCAGTTCCTCCTGAGTTCTCAAACCTCATCTGCCTTCATTTTCATCAGCCCCACGAGAAAAATACTTCTTTCTCTCTTATTTAGTTTAGCTTCCCTATCATTACAGCTTTGCAAAGGAAATAGTTACCAAAAATTAAGAGGTAACAAAACTAAAATGGAATAAGTTAGGAATTTCCTGAGCTAAATTTAATATCCAGCAAAACTCAGCTGGCAGTTTCAGGACTTGAGGAAAGGCCCTGCTTCACGGGCCTCACCTCACTCTGAAGTAACTGCTACGCAGAAGCCCCTCAGCCCTCCGCCAAGAGGAGGAGCGGGTGGAACGCATCCTCTCTCCCCCCACAGCCTCAGCCAGGCAGGGACGCCGCACAGCGGGTCTGCTGCCCTGAGAAGGGTCCCCATCCCTGTCTCCCGCACCCTTTCAAACCATCCTTTGAACCTTACCCTCTCTCTGAGAAATCCATTTTCCAGGCTTCACCTTGACTCGTTTCTCTCTAACCTGTTTAAGTCTTTTTAGTCACAGGTTAGAACTTTAAGGCCTAGCCATTAAGCGCTTCCCACCACACACAAACATTTAATAAGTTTTTCTTCCCTAGAAAAGTGAGGGGTGGGGGATGAGGACATGTGCTTGTCAATCATCTCATCAGTGCCCTTCCAGGGCACCACCCCCATCTTTAGATATTAAATATTTCAAGGATTCTGAAGAGCCAAGATTCTGATTCTTTCCAGAAAGTATTTAAGCGAGCATCTCTCATACTTACGACTCCTCAGGCTCCCCACTGGCAGAAGATCAGGAAATTCCCACTGGATATTTTTAACACACCAAATAAGAGTTTAAGAAAATGGCCTTTCTTTGATCACAAAACAAGTCCCCCTGATAAGTAAGTTTTTGAGAGTGCTCAGCTTCCCTCAAGGCCCTTTACACACTTTACTATCCCAGGTGTTCTGGATACAATTACAGTAAATGTTCCAGGTGCAAGAGTAACGCGCAAAGTATGGAAAACTGCAGGCATGATCATTGTATAACTGCAACACACTATGAAAAAACAAGACAAAACAAAACAGGGATCTCAGTCTTCAAAAGTGAAACAACAAATTGGAGGAAGGATAGGACAAAGCTGGGAAAAGAAATGCTAAAGATGCCTCTTAAGTATATCACATATGGGGGGAAAAATAGACATGTGCTATTCTGCGTTTCCTCCGCAGTGGAACTAAGCGGGCTTGACGAAGCCCTCAGAATTTGTTAGAAAGAAAGGGGAAAAAACCATGTTGGGGCCGAGAGGACATCTGCCAAATTCGAATCTTTTGAAGTCACAGATACCTTTTGTACTGGCTCATGTGGGGAAGTAATGAAGAAGGACACAGCGTGCAGCCTGCCCGACTTCCGAGGTCCGCAGGTGGTTCGTGCCCTGCCCGGGGTGCGCAGGGGCCCGCAGACCCCGCCGGGCCCGGGTGCGCAGGGGC
>JAKSZT010053771.1:614142-627092 GCA_026826555.1 Tolypeutes matacus | reverse complement strand
GCCAGGAGCAGGGGGTGCGGGGGCCGCCGAGATGCTCCGCACAGGCGGCCTCAGGACAGGGGCAGAGGCGCAGGGGCTAGAGCTGACAGGGGAAGGGGCGCGGGCTCCGCCGCCGCCTCACCGGGCCGGGGGAGGGCGGGAGGGCCGTGGTGACGGCCACGGAGACCACCGGGCCCGTCGCTGGCGGCGCCGCCCCGCGGTGCTCCCCCAGCCCGGGCCCGGAGGCCTCCCCGCGCTGGCAGCGGCGTCCCCGGCCTCCCGGGCCTCCCCGGCGTCCCCGGCCGCCCGCCCGGAACCCACGCCCCAGGCGCGCCCCCGGACCTTACCTCGGGCCCTCCGGGCCGCCGCCCCGGCTCCTCGGGTTCCTGCCGCCGCCGCGGTCCCGCCGGGTCCGTCCAGGCCGAGCCGCTTTCGCCGGCGCGGAGCCGGGACCGCCAAAGCCGCCGTAGCTGCCAGGCCGCGCCGCGCCTCGGGCGCCCCCTGCCGGCAAGCAGCCATTTCCGACCGGCGACTGCGGAACTTGCCGAAGTGCGCCGGGCCGGAAACGGCCGAAGCCGGCCCTCGCCGGCTGGGGCGGCGGCGGGGGAGGGGAGGACGCGGGCGGGCGGGCGTTCGCGACTTTCCGGAAAGGGCCCGAAGGGTCGCCAGGCCTCGGCCCGCCGCGGGGGCCGCCGGGGTGAGCGGGGCATTGTGGGAAGAGGCGGTGCGGGGGTCGCGCCGGCCGGGTGGGCGCGGGGAGGGCCTTCCAGGCCTTCAGATTCCTTCCCCCCTTCAGGCTGCCGTGTCTGTGCAGGCGGGGAAATGTCCCCGGGAGGCTGGAACTGGGCCTGAGTCCAGAGCCGCTGCGGTTTAACAAGGTGTCCCGTGAAATTGAAGTCCGTCCCCTCGACTCTAAAAATAAGCCTATCCCGTGGTAAAAGGCTTTCTAAATGAGGTGACCCGTGTCCAGCAATGTTTTAAAAACACTTTGGATATTTAACAACAAAGAAAGGGCGGCTGACATTGACGCTTACAAAAAAAATCCAGGGCTGAGCGTGTGTGGCTTAAGCGGTTGAGCGCTCGCCTCCCACACAGGAGGTCCCAGCTCGGTGCCGGTGCTTCCTAAACACAAAAAAGCAAACAAATGAAAAAAACCTACTCGGGGAGCTGATGTGAGTCAGTGGTTGAGTGCCAGCTTCCCACATATGAGGTCCTGGGTTCAATCCCTGGTCCCAGTACCAAAAAAAAAAAAAAAAATCCCAGGGCTTTGCAAAAACAACAGGTAAATCCAAGTCGTGTGGGCTGATCAAACAAAGCTGACAGGAAAAAAAAGGGATGCAGTTTTAAATACCTAAGAGCCAACTCCTGTGAACAAAAATTGCAGGTATTCTACACTCCAAAAAATATGTGACTATTTATTTCCACATTTGCAAAATCAGATCAAGACTTTAGATAGGTGATGGCGGGGAGAGAGGAAAGGAACTCCACCAATCCTAAAAGAGACCCCCTAGTCACTGTTGTTGACTGAGGTATTTAAATGTAACTGCAGTGCTGAGATGAAGTTTGCATATATATATAGTTTTTTAATCCCCAAAGGTCAGGGCTTCCACTGCTTCTACCCAACGAGGCCTGCAGAAGCTGGGCTAAGGCCACTGGCCGGCTTCTGTCCCTATATTTGGGTGGTCTGTTACTCTTAGACAAACTGCACCTCTGGAGACAAAGACTCCACAGCTGCAGTATCCCACCCACATTCGAGGTGAAGCCCAAGCCCAGTGCTCTAGGCTGAGAAAGCACTGAAGATTGAGGAGTTTCCCACAGGGGACAGTTTAGGCTAAGGATTCAGTTTGCAAAACAAAACTTTAAAAACCTAGCAACCTGTTTTCCAGAGCACATTCTTCACCTCACCATACCCAAATCAGCTCCTCCTCTTTTTATTCCTCCTTTTCCTTTTCTCTTTCCTGACCTTTTCTGGCTCTGCTTTCTATTTTCCTTTCTCCTTTTACCTCTTTTTCACTCTTTTCCTCTCCTCCTCCTTTCATTAACATAAATAAACATAAACTATCAAAGTCCTACCACCATCATATATGTATAAAAAGAACCCCTTATGAGAACCCTGTATTTGATGCATGATTATTCTAAACCCACAATTTCTCTAAAAAAGGAGGGAAAATTTTTTTCTTTTACCTATTTTGTTGGAAAAGAGGAAGCTAATTTTAAAAATCAGAAACATTCCAGGAAATGAAACACAAGCAAAACCAATTCTCATGAATAGCCTAAAATTGTCATTTTTTAACCTTCATCCACTTGGCTCTCCTCCAGAGGTCTGTGGCAGCAGGCAGATTCTAGCTGTGTGGGAGGAGACACAAGAGAAGACACTGTAAGAATTGCCAGGTGTTGGTTCATCTTCATACCAGCAAGAGTGGACCTGCAGATCCCTGCTACCTGGAGGACTCACCTAAATGTATTCTGACACATCTGCGTAACTTAACACATTCCAGCCCCTAAAGTCAATTAATTTGTTTTGTTGTTTCTTTTTTTTAGGAGGTACTCGGGATTGAACCCAGGACCTCGTGCATGGGAAGCAGGCACTCAACCATTGAGCTACATGCGCTCCCCAACTGATTTGGTTTTAATAATAACCAAGCTTTAGGAAAGAAAGGAATACTCAACCAAAATGGGGCACACCTTTTACCTCACTGAGCCCTGGCTGCTGCTGACCCCCCCTCTCCTTCGGATCTTGTGAGCCTGTGCTCTCCTGCTTCTCCTTCTTCCTCTCAGATGGTTCTCTCTGGGTCCTTTTGTGGATCCTGTTCCTCTTCCTAACTCCTTAAAGGGGTTCTCTACTTGAGCCACTTTCTCTGTCTTCTCTCCACTCTTTCCTTACCAGTTTCCGTCAGTTGCTTTGCATCATCTCCAGCTCCAAGCAGACCACATTCCAGACATCAGCAAGCCACCGCCATCGTCCTGGCGCCACGTGGTTTGTGAATACTTAAGGGCCAGGCAATAGGCTGGACCCTTTGTGTACACAGCCTCATTTTAACCCTTACAGGGAGGCATCAGGGTATAGATGAGGGAGGCTGAATAGATAAGGTGCCCAAGACCACAGAGTAAGGTGCAAAAAGCACAGATGGAATTCTAAACCTTCCTAACTCCAAAGTCAATATTCTCCATCAGTGTAATCTGGTCGTCTCGCCAGGACCTTAAACTTAATTTATCCCATTCCAAACACATCTTTATCCCTGCCCTTTCCTCTCCCCCAATGTCATTATTTATGATAATGCTAACCATTATCTTTCCTAACACAGAAACTCAAAACCTAGCGTTATCTTTGACTTTTCTCTTTAGCCCACATTCATCAATTTCCATGACTTAAAGCCTTTACCTGTAGGATTTCTACCATTCCCCTCTGCAAATCCACACCTACTTCCCTGGTCCAAGTCCTCCTCACTCCTCTCCTGGACTGTCGCCTTACTATCCCCCATCTTTGGCTCAGAAAATACTCTTTATAGTAACTCTCGTCACAGAAAGCAAGCCAAGGTAACAAGACACACAACAAATCTAGTCTTCACTGACCTCTTCCATTCTCTGATGTTTTATACACTCACTGTCTCTACTTTGAATTTTGGAACTTAACCAAACTTAACTTTAACCAAAAATAGTTTTGCATTACTAAAAGCCATGTATCTAGGCCTTTATCTGCTCTAAGGAATCAGGGCTGACCCACCAAATTCTTGGGAAAGGCAGGAAAAAGTGTGGCTTTGGTGCCCAACAGAGAGGCCTGCCGGCCTTTCCAGAGCGCAGCCAGGGCCTGATGCTGACAGCCCTTCACCCTGCGTTTTAAAGTCTCAGGAGAGACACGCTGGCCCCGTGTGGGCCGTGTGTCCAGCCTGGGATCAACCATCTTTGACTCAGCACCCAAACAACTGGGCCTAAACATAGACGCTGGGGACCTCTCGGGTATATAGGGCCTGTTCCGGAAAAGAGGGAGGCACCTGCATGCTTCCTTCCTCCAGGCAGCCAGTGCCTGGGCACCTCTCGAAGCTTCATGTATGCAAAATGTTTAATGCACGGCCCTATCCTCACAGCATGAAAGTCAGCAGGAAAAAGGCACAGTGACATTTACTCGTGAGAGACCGGCACTTAAATTACATGTGATGTCAGAGAATGCGCCACACCCTGTGTAAGCCTCTGATGATAAAAATAATCAGTAATATGTACAGGTTCAACAAAAGTCACAGCAGCACCACGAGGAAGAGACAAAAACTGAAAACTACTAAATGTCCGTCAGCGGTAGACTACATAAATTAAGAGCAATGAGAATGGATTTTCTACAAATACATACAGTACCATGAATCTCACAAACCATGTCAAGCAGAAGAAACCAGACACAAAAAAATACATAGTGTTTGATTCCATTTATATAGAGTATAAAAACAGACAAAGCTAAACTGCCCGTAAGCAGGAGCAACCAGAAGCAAGCAAAAGGGACATTGGTAATGCAGTTTCCTGAGCTGGGTGCCAGCAGCACAGGTGTGTTTGCTTTGCAAGAATTCCTCAACCTGCAGTCTTGCCATCTGTGCCCTCTTCTATATGTATATTATAGGTCAATAAAAAGCTTTTGAAAAGAAGTACTCAGTGACGAAAGCGAGAGCCTTTAATCTCCCTTGAACATGTTCACCATGATTATACCGAATTGCCAATATTGCCACCACCGTCCCCACTCCACCAGCTTCTTAGAGAGCTTAGGTCACTGGCGGCCTTCAGAAAGAGCCACCATGCTTCGTACCTGTTGGGGACGGAATCCTATACCCCAAAAGACATGCTCAAGCCTTAATCTGGTTCCTGTGGGTATCCGCGCACGGTAAATAGGACCTTTGGAGGTGCTGCTACCAGGTAAGATGTGAATTCACTTGCCAACAGGGTCTTCAAAGAGCCTATTTAGAAGAGACCAAACTGAGTCAGGGTGGGCTTTAGTCCATACCCCTGGAGTCCTTATACGTACGGGAAATTGGATGTAGACATCAACAGGAACCAGAAGTCAGAAGAAGCCAGAAGTAGCAGCCAGAGAGACAGATGGGCACGTGACGGGGACTGCCATCAGCTCAGCGCCACGACATCCAGGAGCGAGCAAGCCCTGCCAGTACCTGGAAGCTGGACCTCGAGCCTCCAAAACCGTGAGACGATAAGTTCCTGCTAAGCCAACCCCACTGTGAGGCATTTCTCGTGGCAGAGCTGGCAACTGAGACACGGCATGGCCTCATTCCTGCTGGGCCCACGTGATCCGGCTTCCCCTCACCTGGAAACGGGGGCAGGCAGTGGTGCAGAATGCTCAATCTCAACAGTTGTGTAGGTTTGGGAAGGGGGGGAGTTGTCTGGGCATAAGCACAGGGATAAGCCAAGAAAGCGGGTCTGTAAAAAGTAGAGGAACAGAGAGGCAATGCACAGAGGGAAGCAGGGGGACCCAGGAGAGGTGGGGGAGGCGCCGGTGCGGCTGCCTGGCCCTGTCTGGTGCCCACGTGGCCCAGCTGTCCCCGAGGGTCCGGGAGGCTGCTCATGTAGCTTTACTATGAAACCCCTTTATTTAAGATGCCTGTTCCCAGCAACCAAACATGCCCTGACTAAAGTTAGAGTCTTCCCTGAAAATAGCTGAATATTTACTACGTGCCAGGCACTGCTCTAAGCGATTTTCTCATATTATCTCATTCAGTCTTTTTTTTTTTTTACGATTTATTTCTACCCCCACACACACCCTGTTGTTTTGCGCTCGCTGTCTGCTCTCTGTGTGTTCTGTGTCTGCTTGTCTCCTCTTTAGGCGGCTCCAGGATCTGGTCCTGGACCTTCTGGAGTGGAGAGAGGCGCTCGGTCTCCTGCGCCACCTCAGCGCCCTGGTCTGCTGCGTCTCTCTCTGTCTCTCCTCTGTGCCTCTTTTCTGTCGTAGATCTTGTGCGCCAGCTCTCGGCGCGGGCCAGCTCGCCTTCACCAGGAGGCCCTGGGAATCCAACCCCGGACCTCCTATATGGTCGACGGGAGCCCACTCGCTTGAGCCACAGCCGCTTCCCTCCTTTAGTCCTTATGACAACCCTACACGGTAAGCGCTATTATTATCCCCATTTTACACATAAGGAAACTGAAGCCCAGAGAGTTTTAGCAGCATGGCCAAACCACACACCTGCTAAGGGTGGTGCCAGGATTTAGGCCCAAGCAGCCTGACTCCAGAGCTTGACATCTTCACAACTGTGCTACACTGCAATGTAAGAGAAATGCTGAGGGGGCAGTGTGAATTATGGTGTAATGATGGATTTAACGAAGGCATTTGATTTTGCTAAATAAGTTCAAATGTAGAAGTGATACAATAGATTGGCTGCCCAGAGAAGTTGGTAAGCATTTATTTCTTTCACAAAGAAATTATAGTTAGAGTTGTAGATGTTAGAGAAATATAAAATGTATCGTGTGACAAATCATGCTGAACAAGGCTGTTCTTATTCCAGGATTTTTTTAATTTGTAGATTTCAGCAAAACGCTCCCTTAAGGAGTCCCCACTGATTTTTTTTTTTTTTTTTTTTTTCTAGAATGTTTAACATGCAGGCGATAGGGGTTTTACTCCTGTAGAAGGAAAACTGATGAGAGGAATTTCTTGACGCCTTAGGGAGGGAGGGAGGCACCTACAGTCACTTTCCGTGACGCTGGCTGCCAGACCCACAGTCCACTCAGCAAGGTTTCTAGGTCAATCACGAGTCATGATGACCCTCAGCAACCTCCAAAAGGTACGATTCAGGAATTATCAGTGAGTTCAAGTCAGATAAGAACTTGTTCTGTCCTGTAAGGCTTTGATTTTAAAAGAAAGTGCTGGCAGCCCGGTTTCAAGATCTTTTCTATATATAAATGATTGAGCAGTTTTGTGGCTTATAATTAGGACAATGCATGACCATTTCTAGATTGAGGTTCCAAGGTTGCTCTTCTCCCTGGACTATTAATGCCAAAAAGACAAAAGGTCAGCTCCTAGGGCTCCTTCGATAGCACTCATTATCCTGCTAAATGGCTCGCTCTGGAAATGGCTTTGATTTTGGACTAAAAGTAGTTGGTTTTTTTGTCTGGCACGTGGGGCAATTTGAGTAGTTTGCAAATAGTTTATTAAAAGAACACTAAGTGAACATCAGCTCCAAAATAAAGCATGAATTATTGTCAAAAAATGTATCTGCTGGGGGAGCACGTGTGGCTCAAGCAGTTGAGTGCCTGCCTCCCACATGGGAGGTCCCAGGTTCTGTTCCCGGTGCCTCCTAAAGGGAAAAACAAACAAACAGATAGACAACGAGCACAAACAACAAGTAAAAGCAACAACCAAACAGACGAGGGAGCCATGGGGGGCAGGGGGAGTTTCTGGTGATCCATTACCCCATGTTTTCATTACCTATGTTTTCACATAGCTGTGGAAAATAAATTTTGTATTGGTTTCATATCAGGAAGTTTAGCCTGGGTCAAACTTAGCCACATAAGGACACCAAACCTGAAGTGACCAATTAAGATTCAAATTAAGCACTGTTCCTGTAATATAACATGATGTGTCTGTCGCTAAGGTCCTTTCTTCCTTGAAGATCTCCCCCCAAAGAGTTTTTTGTTCTGTGCCTGCCGAGTCAGCACAGCTCTGCAGGGCAGTCCTGTTTGAGGACGAGGGGATATCAGAGCACCCTCAAAATGTTCCAGACACATTTCTGGAAGTTCCAAATAAAGATACAAATGTTCCCTAAGGAAACACAAAAGCACCTAACATTTACCCTAAATTATGACAGTGAAGAGCAGAAAATGTGCCCAGTTTGACACAACATGCCACAACATGGTCTGACTGCTTGAAGAACTTAGCATAATGAAAGCTATAACTGAAGAAAATAAGTAAAATTAGCCAGAGCATAATGGCTAAACTCCAGAATTACATTTGTGCGCAGCTCTCTGACGCCAAGATTGTACTTACTCCCAAAAGATGATGCGTAGACTCAAAAAATCAACTGCTTACTACTTTCATTTAAAAATATCTCATGTAAACAGGCATTCCTATTTTTTAAAATGGCAAAATGCCATAGAGGTTCTTAAGTAACATCAGTTAACTTCTTGGTTAACTAAAGTGGCTAAAAATAAAAGTTGAAAGTGTAATTTCCAAAAGTAATTCTTCTAAAAACTTTTTTAAAACACAATATTTGTTAGTAACATTTGGACTTTATGTATAAAAAGGCAGTAGAGTTTCAAAATAAAAATGTGTAGGTTTAAAACCATTTCATGAAGGTTTGCAACAAGATTTTATTGAAGGGAAAATTTTTCTTAATTTTCCTAAAGATTGCTCAAAAATTAATTCTCACTGTAAATGACTCTAAATGGATCCAATCAGTCCCAGGGCATAATAATCCCCCAACCAATCCAAGCCATAGGTCAAAAATGGAGCCAAGTGAAAATGTGACCACATTCCTATAGATTCATCAATTCTGGGAGCAAAATACTAACAATCCAAAACTCATCTCTGATGGATGATAGAGTGTCTGATATTTCATCCTCATGTAAAAAAGGGACACACATAATTACATCATGGAAGTATATCTATAAGGTGAGGAGGTGATTATTTTTTAAAAGGATACTTGACATAAATAGTGCAAATATCAAATATATACTAACTAGATGCAAAATATATTAACTAAATATGAAAATTCTTTAAAAGTTCAAACATTGCTTTGCATTCATATTACTTTTATGTAATGATGCCATGATGTTCAATATTTATCTTTTGTTTCATATTTAAGTGGCTCAAGTAATAGATACCTAAGTATTAGTAGAAAGAAATTAATAGCAAAAAATATCCCCCAAACTGATAAATTGTACATTTGCCAACTCTGTGGCTTCCTCCCAGCTCATGAGTATAATCTAATGAAATTATATCTCTGCATATCCACCATTTCAAGTTCTTTTTTCACTTACTTTGAATAGACTATTATGTGTTCTACATAGTCATCTGTAAAGCATTAGAGCATTCCATTATCTACCTCAGTGGTTTGTGAATGACATTTGTGAACCAAGATAGGATGAAATTTCCATCAGTCCACGGTTAAATGAGAAAAGCAAAGTTGGTGAGTTTTTAAAATAAAATGTATTCACCAATTTGAAAGGATTATCCTTATTCTGAGATTCCGTCTCCCCCGTTTTTTGTGTTGAAACGTGCTTTTATGGAACGATGGTGATGGTGGGCGGCAGCTTTTCTTTATCTTCCTTACTTGACAAGATACTGGGACATACCTGCTTTGGTACCCTCCCATTTTTTTTTTTAACTGTGCTGGCCTCTTAAACCCAAAGCCTCGCCCGCTAAACTCCAGTCTGTCTAGCTACATGCCTTCATGGCATTTCAAAGTATGAGTCCCTCACGGGCAAAAAAAACCCCACGTTTTCAGAAAGCCTCCTGCGGTGGCGTGTCCCCACGGCCCCCAGTGACCCGTGCCGTGTCCAGGCCTCGTGGCCCCCACCTTGCACCAGCACTGGCGGTGGCCAATGGCACATGGCGAGAGTGGTGGAAGTCCCTCCGAGCTCAGGATGAAGGCACTGCAGCCTCTGGTTTGGTCTCGCCCTCTCTGGTCGCTCGCTTTGGCGACGCCCGTTGTGGCAAGGACCCGAGGCTTCCTGCCCACAGCCACGGGGCGAGCCCCGCAAGCCTTCACGTGGCCGCGGTTTCGTGGGAGAGCCCGAGCCAGGGCCACCAGCTCGGCCCCTCCTGGCTTCCCGGCCCACAGAAACTGGCGCCAAGTTTGGGAGACTTTATTAGGGGTCAACAAGTAACTAAACGCTACTCCTTTATCCTTTTTCAACGGCAAGAGCCTCCAGGCCCACGAGTGCCTGCAGCCGCGGCTCCTCCCGTCCTTAGGCCGAGCTGGGAGGCAGAGGGGCCGGGCAGGGCCCACGGGCCCCTTGCCCTGGCTTCAGTTTGCTTACTCTGACGGTGTGTCTTCCCACTGCTTGTTCTGCTTTTCCCACATCCACCAAGGTCCTCAGGAAGCAGAGTAAGCCACCTCCAGCAAGGGGATCAGCTCTACAGGTTGTAGGCTTAAAGTAATCACTGCATGTAAATATGGTACTTTATGAAATTTGAGAGGAGACTGGTAAATTTCTACTGACAGAATCGCTAACCCCAGCTGTCCAAATCTTACCAGACCCATCTCTGCCTCAACAAAGGACATATCTCATATTTCTTTGAGAAAATAGAAGACAATAGACATCATCTCTTTCAGATTTCCTTCTCCCCTTTAAACCTACCTATAAGTACTGGAGTGAAAAAAATATTATTTTAGCAGCTGGTGCCAGAGTTCCTCTTAGGGACAGAAAATTTCTTATTGGGGAAACGACTTTGATAAGCCACTTGAGGTATGGAAGAAGAAAGCATGGCTTAGGATGAACTGGTGGAACAAAGAGATAGCTAAACAGATCTACATTTTAAAAATGACCAAAAATTGGGGGACTGAAAGAGCACAAAGAGCAGAAGAGGTGGGAGGGGGGATAAGAAGGGATAGGGCTCAAACAACAGCATCGAAAGCTGGATATTCTTTTCCAAAATGGCTGAGAGATATTTTCTAGAATATGAACCTGATAATATCTCCGGCTGGCAAATCTTCAGCAATTCCCTTTCTCCTGTGGAGCAGATGTGATAAAGCTCCAGCTGCCTTCCTGGTCCCTTCTCCCCTAACCCAATAACTCTGAAACACTGGCTTTTCACCAGTTACTTTACCTACATACTGGCTTACATCTCTGCACATGCTTTATCCTTCTCATTGTAACTCCCTTTTCCACTCCCAAATTCCTTTGCCCAACTGGTAAGCTTCTTCATCCTTCAAGGTCTACTCTAAAAGCTCCCCTTAAGGGCTGAAACCTATTCTTAATTGGTTCAGAACAAAATTAACTATTTTATATACACATGTATATATAAAGGC
Organism: Tolypeutes matacus; assembly: GCA_026826555.1. Lineage (NCBI taxonomy): Eukaryota > Metazoa > Chordata > Mammalia > Cingulata > Chlamyphoridae > Tolypeutes > Tolypeutes matacus. Next base: position 616,161 of record JAKSZT010053771.1, on the reverse strand, counting down.
AGGGAGAGAAATGATAAATGGGGAAGGGGCAAGATGTTAAAGTGGCTAATCTGATTAAGAATAACTTCAAGTTTTCAGAAAAAGTTTCAAGAACACCATTTAATTCTGATCAATTTGAAATTTCTGTAAATTTGAAATTATTTCAAATGAAAAATAAAAAATGAATGAGGCAATCTAACCATGAGGAAACTACCAAACAAACCTGAATTGAGAAAACATTTTACAAACAAATGGTCTTTATTCTAAAAATATCAATAACATTAAAAAAGAAAGGAATGAGGAAGGAAGGCAGGGAAGATGGGAGGAAGGGAGGAAGGGAAAGGCTGAGGAAATGTTCAGAATTAAGAAGACTAAAGAAATATGACCACTGAATTCAATATGTGATCCTGGACTGGATGTTAGATCAAACAAACAAACAAAAAATGTGATTGGAACCAGTGGTGAAATTCTAATAGGGATTCTTTATTATATAACATTATGTCAGTATTAAATTTCCTGAATTTAAAAATTATACTGTGGTTGTAAAAGAGAATGCCCTTGTGTTTAAGAGACACATACTGAAATATTTAGGAGCAAGAGATCATGACATTCCAACTTTAAAATGTTAAACAAGGGAAGCGGCTGTGGCTCAATCAGTAGGGCTCCCGTTTACCATGTGGGAGGCCCCGGGTTCGGTTCCCTGGGCCTCCTGGTGAAGGCAGGCCCGCCCGCACGGCGTGGTTAGCTGACCCAGCGAGCACAAGCAGCAAGGGGGGGATAAATGAATAAATAAATAAAATAAAATAAAATAAAATGTTAAACAAAAAATAACGTGTGCGTTGTGTGTGCCTAGGCAGATAAGTCTGTTGAAATGTAGCAAAATGTTAACAACTGGCAAATCTGGGTTGATGATACCATTAGAATGCTTCTGTTATTTTGAATTTTTTTTCGAAATAAAAAGTGAAAATTTTAAAAAGCCATCTCTTGTGTGAAACCTTTTCCCTCTCCCTTAGATAAAAGTTATACTGCCTCCTCTAAGTTGCTGGGCATGTTTTTTATCTTCACTATAGCATGCTCATATTGGATTGAAATCACTTGTTTAAGCAATTGTCCTATTCTGTTAGATGGAGAACTTCCTGAGGCATGAACTTAGACTGGCTTTTGGAATCTAATAATAGGAGAGGTACTCTAATTTGGGATAACTCTGTGTTGTTAGCATGGTATTGCTGAATGCTTTTATGCCACAATTTGGGCTCACAACAATGGCAGGGCATTCATGAGATGGGAACTAGAATGGAAAATGAATCTTAGGTGTGGCACAGAGCACAGCATGGGATCAACCTCCTACTCTGTCCTTTTAGGAAGCTTCCCACAGGCCAAGATGGAAGGCCCACCCTGGGCCCAGGCAGGTACACAGACGAGCTCTAGTTGGTACGGGGGGAGGTCTAATGCCTGGGATTCTACTCCTGGTACTCCATCATGTTCCTCCCAAAACACAAAGCAGCGGAGGGAAGCCCGTTCTTGGATGGCCAGAGGTCTGATTATGAAACCCAGTGGGTTAAGAGATCAAGCAAGTGGAAGCATAGAAGGAAACATGCTCTTCCTATCCCCACATGCTTGCTTTGGTTGAGTAAACAGAACTTTTCTCTTTTCCAGAGTATTAAGGAACCAGCTTTCATCCTCTCCGCCCTTACTCACCTACTCCTCGTGGAAGAAAAAACTTAGCGAGAGGTTGGTGTTGCCCCGCTTCCCTGGCCACTCCCTTTCACAGGTGTCTGTCCCACGGGCCGCGTGCGTCCTTCGTTCCTGTGCAGTCAGCTGGCACAGCAGACTCCAGCCACTCTGTCTATGTCTAGGGGGGAGTTCGGTTCAGGGAGAAAGAAGTCAGAGCCCATTTTGGCCTCAGGTGCACGCCACATTCTCCAGGCACCGCTTGGCAGCAGCAAAGCTGACGCACAGCCCCAGCCTGGCTCACCTGGCCACGCCGCCTGGCTCACCTGGCCACGCCGCCTGGCTCACCTGGCCACGCCGCCTGGCTCA
>JAKSZT010053771.1:602295-614132 GCA_026826555.1 Tolypeutes matacus | reverse complement strand
TCACCTGGCCACGCCGCCTGGCTCACCTGGCCACGCCGCCTGGCTCAGGCGCCGCCAGTCCCAAGAGCACCTTGCCAGCTCTGCATCCCCGGGCTCCTCGTGGCGCTTGGTCTCGTACAAGCCCTCAGAAATGCTCGTCATCTTGACACACAGGCATGTAGCTGCTCACGGCTATTAACCACACAAAGTGGGACCAGAAGACATGCTGGTCTGTCTGGGGCTCTGAGGCAAAGGGAAGCTTCATCTGGGAGAGGAGCGAGAGGTGAGTCTTTGTGCTCCGCTGTGATCTCAGCAGCAGGGAGCGGCACCCCGCGGGAGCTGGCAAACAGCTTGACAGCAATTCTAGCAAAAAGCAGTGGAAACACAATTTTAGCAATAATGATCAAACATTTTTTTAAAATTCTTTATCCTTGAAATGGCTTGTGCTGCTGAAAATCTATTCATTTCTGTTCATTTGTCTGTGAAAGTCATCTCTTTACGTATCTACACATGGAAGTCAGAGAGGACTGGGAAGATTTTGGCAGCAAGACAAAGGGTCCTAGGCACAGTGGGAAAGTCAAAAAGGTAAAAGTAAACAGCAACTCAAGGGAGTTAGGAGATTTTAAAAAACTTTAAAAAGAAGGGCACATCGGAGTTCCCTAGGATCGAATCCCAGTGAAGCCTGGAGTAGAAAAATGAAAAGGCAAGAAACAGACACAGAAGATGGGGGGGTGGGGGTGGGTGGGGGAGAAAGAAGGGCAACGAGATACAAGAAGAAGGGAGGGAAGGTCCCAGGGCCGGTTCCCGATGCCGCCTACAGAGAAGACAAGCAGAGACAGAAGAACACACAGCGAATGGGCACAGAGAGCTGACAGCGAGTGGGGGAGGGGGAGATAAATAAATAAATAAAGGGGCTTTTAAAAAAAGTGAACACAATAGCCTTTTAATATTTTCACTGTGACCACATCAAATTCTTTCTGCATCATTCCTCTCAACGCTTCCCTGAGTTTCCTCCAATAATTAACCCCTTTCTCTCCAGGATGCTCAGCCTATCCCTGCCTCTACTGCCTCCTTCACCTCAGGCTATAAACATGTGCAAGTTTCTTGCATCCGGGAAACTTGAAGCTGCCGCAAACTCCCACCCTCTCTCCTTCTCTTCACAGCAATCCAAAGCTCATTCCAAAGCTTCCTGTGGAGAGTGTCTGAAATGCAATTCTCAGGCCCGTCCCAGACCAGCCGAGTCGGAGTCTCTGTGGCTGGGGACCAGGAGTCACGCTCCCCAGTGAGGCCGGGGCACACTCAGGTTTGGGAAGCGCGGCCTGTGCTGCAGGTCTCCACCTCCTCACCTCTCAAGATTCTCTTGGTCTGTGCCTTAACTGTTTGCATTTCCCAAGACTCTGTCCCGAGCTGCTGCTTTTCTCGCACCATGCACTCTCTCTAAGTTACCTCACCCACCGAAAGGCCTATTTTATTTTTCTAGGCCGTACGGGGGATTGGCCCAGGACTTTGTACATGCAGAGCACAGGCTACCAACGAGCTACACCTACTCCGCTGTCTTCTTTTGTTTTAAGGTGGGTATATACTAGTGATTTTCACGTTTATTTCTCCATCCCTTGTCTCTTCTCTGAGCTCCAAAATTGTGCAGTTGCTTTCTGGACCTTTCTACCAAATTCTTGCACAATTTTCTAAACTCAGTATATCTAAAATGAACCCAATACCTCCTCCTAAACCACTGTGTGTTGCTATGGGAATCTGGCTGTGGGTGGCACTGCCATCGATTCAGTCACCTTCCACTGCTCGGCTTCCTTCCTGCTCCCATCGCCCTTCTAGCCAATCTCCAGCACGGGCAGCTCTAGCTCCTCCACCTGCTGGGCCCCGGCACTCACGCAGGTCAGGGCAGGAGCTTTTACCTGTTCTCCCTGTCCCGTCCTCACTGGCTGAGAGTTTAGATAAAGGGTCTAACCAGCATTTAGAAGAGTGTCCCGAGCAGGAGCTCACGTGCTGCCAGGACAGGCACTGAGGATCTGCTGTCACTGTGTTCTCTGCTCCTTTAGGACTCCTGAAGGTGAGGGACTGGCCGACTCTCAGGGTGACATTGAGCTGGCGTGGGATAAAAGCGTCCTTCTAAACCACCTATGCTGTGCTTTAATCCCTCCTCTGCTAAAAACAGCATTCTTCCTGGCAACCGCTACCAACGTGCCTTTAAAGGACGTCTGTGCCTCAGAATCCCCGTGCAGGTGACTCAGGTTCTGAGTCGGTGATGACTTCAGCCCTGCTGTGCTCGGCCCTGGAGGTGAGGTCAGTGTCGAGACTTGCTGCAACGGGACCCGCGCTTGCTCAGACACCCACTGTCATGTCCTGAGCAATGTCGGTTTTCTCTGCTATTACCTGAAAATAGAGAAGTTAGAGAAGACACCCAACAGCAGAAACCCTGGCAGTTCTCCACAGTTTGCAAGGACCCCACTCCATTTCTGATTTTTGCCTTGACTCTTCTACGTGTGCTACTGCAAACACAAGATTTTCTTCTCTTCACTGTCTTCCCATGTTGCACAACATGCATGCACACACTCACACAGCACACATCCCTTCTCTCAAGCTTCTGAAAATGTTCAGACATGCTTTTGAAAATAAAAAGGCTGCGGAGGACATATCAACTAACCTATAAGAGTAAGAGGATTGTGCAGGAGATAGAAACTTGAGGAGAAGCATTTGGTAGGCACGAGAGAGCAGACAAGCTGTGTAACATTAACACTCTACTCCACTTCAAGATAACTGCTTAAATAATAATGCCATAAAAAGAATTCCAGGGGGAAGTGGATGTGGCTCAAGTGATTGGGCTCCCATCTGCCATATGGGAGGTCCCAGGTTTGGTCCCCGGGGCCTCCTGGTGAAAGCGAGCTGGCCCAGGCACAACAAAAATAAGACACGAAGAGGAGAGACATAACAAACCAGGAGCTGAGGGGCCCAAGCGATTGAGCGCCTCATTCCCACATCAGAGGTCCCAGGATCCGTTCCCGGTGCCTCCTAAAGAGAAGATGAGAAGAGAAGACAAGCAGACACAGAGAGCAGACAGCGAATGGGCAAAGAGAGCAGACAGTGAGCACAGAGAGCAGACAGTGGGAGGTGGAGATCATGGGAATCCCTGTAATTTTTGTGTAACATTTATGTAATCTAAGCATCTTTTAAAATATATATGAAAAAATAATAATAACATTTATGTAAGCAAATGCACATATATGCATATATATCTAGATATCATTTTACAAATATTGGTTTGTATTGTGAAAAACTTTATTTTAACCCACAATAAAAAATAAAAAAAGTTGGGGGGGGGGACTTCCGAAAGATGGCGGACTAGTAAGACACGGGAATCTCTTCTCCAGAAAAATAGCTAGAGGACAAGCTGAAACAGCCCCGAAAAAGATCTTCTAGGGTTTAGGACAGCAGGTGAAGGCTGCACACCCTCCCCAACACTCTTCAGAATTCTCGGGCCTCTGGGCCTGAGACCACAGACAAAGGGGGCTTCAGGGAAATGCCACTCCCTGAAAGGGGAGAGAGAGGGACACAGCCTTAGGCGGACTAAGGTTCTGACCTGAAATTTGGGATGCAGAGCCCCACGGACCTTCCACACGGCGGTTTGCCCTGGGAGACTGCGAAGGACTAGAGAAGTCCGGCCCTCGCAACCTCCCTCTCTTCTAGCCTGGACTAATGGTTGAGGACTCCACGGGAGAGGGGAGAGGGAGCCTGGGGCTGACCCTGCTTTGGACTCCCAGGTTTGGTCGGCCCTGTCCCAAGAGCCCTTCCAGGCCGGGTGGGGCTGCTCCATTGTTTGCCTTGGAGCCTACAAGGGGCTAAAGATACACAAACCTCCCAATCTCCTCCTCTACTAACAGGGACTGATTGTTGAGGATTCAGAAGGGAGTGGAAATATTTCCTAGCTGGGAAAAGGGAGGGGGCTGCCAGAGAAGACTGGAGAACTGTCTCAGAAAGTTTGAATTACAAGGCTCTTAGCCCCCAGACAGGAAGCTCTACCACATTGATCTGGTCTGTGTCACAACAAATACACTCCGACCAGGCATTGAATTGAGAGCGGCCAACAAGCGCCATCTCCTGGAAGACCAAGGAAGTGCACATAAGAAAATTAATAAGTAAGAGAGGCTTTTCCTGGCCTCTATAGCCTCCCTGCCCAAGGCCCTAGGAAACGACTCTACAACCAATTACTGGGTCCAGTGCCCAGTTTTGAGCAACCAGCAAAACAATCCTAACAATCATGGTTGAGCCAAAAATCAAAGAGCGGTGATAACTCACAGCCTCCTGCCACTACAACCCCATAAAAGAGAAAGAGATGGAGCATCTAAGTAAAATACAAACTAACCAGATGCCTAAACACCAGCAAAAAATTACGGGCCATACTAAGAAAATAGAAGACATGGCCCAAGAAAAGGAATACAGCAAAGTCCCAGAAGAGATACAAAATTTGAGAGAACTAATCAGTGAGATGAGCACACATTTCCAAAATCAAATTAATGATATGAAAGAGAATATAGTTAAAGAGATCAATGACATCAAAAAGTCATTGCGCGAACATAAAGAAGAATTTGAAATCATGAACAGAAAAGTAACGGAGTTCATGGGAATGAAAGACACAATAGGTGAAGTAAAAAATACATTTGAAGCATACAACAGCAGACTCGAAATGATAGAAGAAAGAATAAGTGATACTGAAGACAGAGCAGCTAAAATTGGAGGGAGAAAAGAACAGAGGGAGAAAAGAATGGAAAAAATTGAGCAGGGGCTCAGAGAGTTGAATGACAACACAAAACGCAAGAACATACGTGTCATGGGAGTTCCAGAAGGAGAAGAGAAAGGAAAAGGGGCAGAAAGAGTATTTGAGGAAATAATAGCTGAAAATTTCCCAACTCTGATGAAAGAAATGAACTTACATGTCCAAGAAGCACACCGTACCCCAATAAGAATAAATCCAAATAGACCTATGCCAAGACACATATTATTCAGAATGTCAAATGTAAAAGATAAAGAGAAAATTCTCAGAGCAGCAAGAGAAAAGCAAACGATCACGTACAAAGGACGTCCAGTAAGACTTTGTGCAGATTTCTCTTCAGAAACCATGGAGGCGAGAAGACAGTGGTATGATACAATTAGGAAACTGAAAGAGAAGAACTGCCAGCCGAGAATTCTTTATCCAGCAAAACTGTCCTTCAAGTATGAAGGTGAATATAAAGTATTCACAAACAAACAGAAACTAAGAGAGTTTGCAAAAAAGAATCCAACTTTGCAGGAAATATTAAAGGAAGCCTTAGAACCTGAAAGAAAAAGACAGGAGAGAGAGACTTGGAGGAGAGTATAGAAGAAAGAAAAGCAGAAAGGATAACCAAAAGAGTAAAAAGAAAGACAAAAATAAGATGACATATGAAAACCAAAGAATAAAGTGGAGGAAATAAATAGTGCGTTTTCAGTAATATCATTGAATGTGAATGGATTAAATTCCCCAATCAAAAGATACAGGCTGACAGAATGGATAAAAAAACATGAGCCATCCATATACTGCTTAAAAGGAACTCACCTCAGACCCAAGGATACAAGCCGGCTGAAAGTAAAAGGTTGGAAAAAGATACTCCATGCGAATAGTAACCAGAAAAGTGCAGGGGTAGCTATACTAATATCAGACAAAACAGACTTCAAATGCAAAAAAGTGATAAGAGATGCGGAAGGCCATTATATATTAATAAAAGGGACGATCCTCCAGGAAGATATAACAGTCATAAATACCTACGCACCTAACCAGGGTGCCCGAAAATATATGAGACAAACTCTGGCAAAATTGAAGGGAGAAATAGACAATTCTACAATAATCATCGGAGACTTCAACACCCCTCTCACATCATTAGATAGAACAACTAGACAGAAGATCAACAAGGAAACAGAGAACTTGAACAATATGATAAACAAGTTAGACCTAACAGACATATACAGAACACTGCATCCAAACTCAGCGGGTTATACATTCTTCTCAAGTGCCCATGGATCTTTCTCCAGGATATACCACATGTTAGGTCACAATACAGCTCTCAATAAATATAAAAAGATTGAAGTTATACAAAGCACCTTCTCAGATCATAATGGAATGAAACTAGAAATCAATAACAGACAGGAAAAAAGGAAATTTGCAAATGTATGGAGACTGAACAACACACTCCTAAATATTCAGTGAGTCAAAGAAGAAATTGCAAATTAAATCAGTAAATATATTGAGGCAAATGAAAATGAGAACATAACATATCAAAACTTATGGGATACAGCAAAGGCAGTCTTGAGAGGGAAATTTATAGCCCTAAATGCCTATATTAAGAAACAAGAAAGAGCTAAACTCAAAGATTTAACTGAACAACTTGAGAAACTAGAAAAAGAACAGCAAACCAATCCAAAAGCAAAAAGAAGGAAAGAAATAATAAAGATTAGAGCGGAAATAAATGAAAATGAGAACAAAAAAGCAATAGAGAAAATCAACAAAACCAAAAGCTGGTTCTTTGAGAAGATCAATAAAGTTGACAACCCCCTCGCTAGACTAACAAAGAAAAAAAGAGAGAAGATGCAAAGAAATACAATCAGAAATGAAAGGGGGAAATTACAAATGACCTCACAGAAATAAAAAGAATCATAAGAGGATATTATGACAAACTATATACCAACAAACTAGACAACCTGGATGAAATGGACAAATTTCTAGAAACTCATAACCAACCTACACTGACACAACAAGAAATACAAGAACTTAACAAACCAATCACAATTAAGGAGATTGAATCCGTCATCAAAAATCTCCCAGCAAAGAAAAGTCCAGGACCAGATGGCTTCACAGGTGAGTTCTACCAAGCATTTCTAAAAGAATTTACACCATCCTGTTTAAACTCTTCCAAAAAATTGAAGAGGAGGGAAAATTACCCAAAACATTTTATGAAGCCAACATCACCCTAATACCAAAGCTAGATAAAGATTCCACAAGAAAAGAAAATTACAGACCAATCTCTCTCATGAACATAGATGCAAAAATTCTCAACAAAATACTTGCAAATCAAATCCAACAGCATATCAAAAGACATACATCACAACCAAGTGGGATTTATTATGCAAAGCTGGTTCAACATAAGAAAATCAATCAATGTAACACACCACATTAACAAATTGAAGGGAAAAAACCACATGATCATCTCAATAGATGCAGAAAAGGCATTCGACAAAATCCAACATCCTTTTTTGATAAAAATACTTCAAAAGATAGGAATAAAAGGAAAATTCCTCAATATGATAAAAGGCATATATGAAAAACCCACAGCCAACATCATACTCAATGGGGAAAGGTTGAAAGCTTTCCCCCTAAGATCAGGAACAAGACAAGGATGCCCACTGTCACCATTGTTATTCAACATTGTACTAGAAGTTCTAGCTAGGGCAATTAGACGACAAAAAAATTAAAGGCGTCCAAATAGGAAAAGAGGAAATTAAACTCTCACTGTTTGCGGATGACATGATCCTGTATTTAGAAAATCCTGAAAAAAAAAAAAAAATAAGAAAAAAAAGAAAATCCTGAAGTATCCACAACAAAGCTACTTGAACTAATAAATGAGTTCAGCAAAGTGGCAGGATATAAGATCAACATGCAAAAATCAGTAATGTTTTTGTACACTAGTACTGAACAATCTGAGGAGGAAATCAGGAGAAAAATTCCATTTTCAATAGCAACAAAAAGACTCAAATAACTAGGAGTTAATTTAACCAAAGAAGTACAGGACCTATATGCAGAAAACTACAAAACAATGCTAAAAGAAACTTAAAAAGACCTAAACAAATGGAAAGACATTCCATGTTCATGGACTGAAAGAATAAATATCGTGAAGATGTCAATCTTGCCCAAAGTGATTTATAGATTCAATGCAATACCAATCAAAATCCTAACAGCTTACTTTACAGAATTAGAGAAGGCAATTACCAAATTCATCTGGAAGGGTAAGTGCACCCGAATAGCCAAAAGTATTCTAAAAACGAAGAGCAATTTGGGAGGAATTTCGCTGTCTGACCTTGAAACATATTACAAAGCTACAGTGGTCAAAACAGCATGGTACTGGCATAAAGATAGACACATCGATCAGTGGAATAGAATTGAGAATCCAGAAATAAACCCTCACCTATGCAGTCAACTGGTTTTTGACAAACCTACGAAGCCCACGCTGATGGGAAAAAAAAGTCTCTTCAACAAATGGTATTGGGAGAACTGGATATCTGTAACCAAAAGAATGAAAGAGGACCCCTGTCTCACCCCCTATACAAGAATCAACTCAAAATGGATCAAAGATCTAAATATAAAAGCCAGGACCATAAAACTACTGGAAGAAAATGTAGGGAAACATCTTCAAGACCTTGTAGTAGGTGGTGGTTTCTTGGACCTCACACCCAAAGCACGTGCAACAAAAGAAAAATTAGATAAATGTGACCTCCTCAAAATTAAAAACTTTTGCATCTCACAGGAATTTGTCAGAAGGGTGAAAAGGCAGCCAACTCAATGGGAAAAAATATTTGGAAATCACATATCTGATAAGGGTTTAATATCCAGGATATATAAAGAGATGTTACAGCTCAACAATAAAAAGACAAACAACCCAACTAAAAAAGGGGCAAAAGACTTGAATAGACATTTCTCCAAAAAATAAATACAAATGGCAAAAAAAAAAACACATGAAGAAATGTTCAACATCACTCATGATTAGGGAAATGCAAATCAAAACTACAATGAGATATCACTTCACACCTATCAGAAGGCCAGTATTAAAAAGACAGAGAACTACAAGTGTTGGAGAGGATGTGGAGAGATAGGAACACTTCTTCACTGCTGGTGGGAATGCAGGATGGTACAGCCACTGTGGAGGACTGTTTGGCAGTTCCTAAAGAAGTTGAATATAGACTTGCCACGTGACCCTGCAATACCACTACTGGGTATATACCCAGAAGAACTGAGAGCAGGGACACGAACAGACATCAGCACACCGATGTTCACAGCCACATTATTCACCATTGCCAAAAGTTGGAAACAACCCAGGTGTCCATCGACAGATGAATGGATAAACAAACTGTGGTCTATTCATACGATGGAACATTATGCAGCTGTAAGAAGAAATGAAGTCATAAAGCATATGGCAACATGGATGAACCTGGAGGACATTATGTTGAGTGAAGCAAGCCAGACACAAAAGACAAATAGTGTATGATTGTGTTACTATGAACCAAATATATTGTGTAACATATTGTTTGACTCACACACAAAAAAAACAAAAATACAAACAAAAAACAAAAGAGCAACAACAAAATTTACATGTATCCATTACATTTAATTGAGAAATGTATATATTTATTCATCTGTGTTTACTTTTTAGTTTTTAATTGCTTATGTTTTCAATCATTAAATGTACAAAATAAACTTAAAAAAAAAAAAAGTTGGTGGGGGAATAAAAAAATATAATAAATCTTTTTTAAAAAAAAGAATTTCAGGAGGAGTAGAAGTGGCTCTGGCGATTGAGTGCCTGCCTCCAACATGGGAAGTCCAAGGTTCAGTTCCCAGTGCCTCCTAAAAATAAAAACAAGCAGCAAGGAAACAAATGAAAAAACCAACCCACGGGAGCCAATGCGGCTCAGTGGTTGAGCGCCAGCTTCCCACATACGGGTTCAATCCCCGGCCCCGGTACCTAAAAAAAACAAATCCAATGGCCTTGATGCACTCCAGTATTAGAATAGAGTCAGAGCATGTCCTTCGAGTTAATGCAGAGCAAACTGAAGGAACCTCGGAACACTGTTCCGGGTCAGAGAGGCCTCACCGAGGGCCACAGGGATTCTGCTTCTGCGGAAGGAAACAGGCCACGCTGTAGAATACCAACACTTGCTGGGTGCTTACCGAGCTGGCAGGCCCAGGTAAATTTGGATTTTGGTCATAACAAAGGAGCACTGCTGGGGCTGCTTTAGGGGACCCAGAGGGTTGGGGGTATGAGCTGAAATAGCGCCGATAGTAATAATAGCTTCCATTTAGTGAGCAAAAATAATTCCAGGAATAGTTAATTCTGGGGGGAGGTTTTATTTTGTTGGTTTTTTTGTTTCTTTGTTTGTTTTACTGTCTCAATAGCATTTAGCCTTTTTTTCCCCTTAACTAAGTGGCATGCCCAAAGTCACCCAGCTGCCAAGTAGCGACATGAGCTCTGACCCCCAGGTGCTTCTGATCCCAGAGCCTGTGCTCTGAACCACAATTCAATTCTGTCTTCCAAATCGTCATCGCTAAGGAAGGGCCACCAATCAGGACTACGCAAACTAAAAAGATAGCACCTTACACCTGGGGTATCCGTCCAATAGGATGGTGGCCCTTGGGCCAGGAGCCCAGGAATCCCAGAATTGAGAGAAATATTCAAGAACCTGGTCCTGCCTTGCAGATAGAATGATGGACAGGAGAGCTCTGAAGGAACAACGTATTCTGTCATCCTTGCTGTCTAAGAGCCTCTGGTGACCGGTCAACACACTTAACATCGCAGGTTTGTCAGCAGAATTGTTCAGGACGCTCGATTGTGGGAAGCTCTGTGCCAGCTAAGAAGATAAGCCAGAGTGGAGGCGGATGGAGACTAGAACAAACTGGTGAGCTGGACCCAAGGATCTCTTTCCTCTCCCACCCAAGGGCCCGTTGAAATGATGAAAAAGGATGAAATAATAAAAGCACACAAAATCAGAAAGGCTGCCATAGGCCGCGGGCAAGCTCAGGAACTCCGAGAGGGCAGGAAGCATTAGAATGAGATTGACAAAGACAAGCCAAGGGCCCCAAAGGGAAAAGCACAGGTCTTGAAAAGGAATCCCAGGGAAGCTCCAGACAGGGTGGCAACAGAGAAAAGGCACGGACGTGCACCACGAGCCACCATTAGAACGATGTGAAACAGCAGCGGTCTGAGCAGCTGGGAAAGCTGGGACCACTTATATTCTCCACCTAGACAAATCTGGCTTTTTCCCTCCAGCTAAAGCTGGAAAACAGGTCTAGAAAAAACAAACAAAAAAAATACTTGGTGATTAAGATATGATTCCAAATTTTTTTTTAAAATCCAACAGAAGGATTAAATTTATTAGAGTGTACAAGGGCATGGAGAGCGGATGTGGCTCAAGTGGTTGAGCGCCTGCTTCCTACATGGAGGTCCTGGGTTCAGTCTCCGGTGCCTCCTAAAAACAAAACAAAACAAAAAACACAGGAAGCGGATGTGGCTCAAGTGATTGGGCTCCCATCTACCATATGGGAGGTTCAGGGCTCAATTCCCAGGGCCTCCTGGTGAAAAGCGAGCTGCTCCATGCGGCGAGCTGGCCCGAGCATAGAGCTGGCGCACGTAGAGTACTGGCCCACGCGGAGAGCTGGCCCAGGCGGAGACCTGGAACACGCAGGAGACCTGGAACACGCGGAGACCTGGAACATGCGGAGACCTGGAACACGAGGAGAGCTGGAACACGCGGAGACCTGGCCCAGGCGGAGACCTGGAACGCGCAGGAGACCTGGAACACGAGGAGACCTGGAACACGCGGAGACCTGGAACACGCAGGAGACCTGGAACACGCGGAAACCTGGAACACGCAGGAGACCTGGAACACGAGGAGACCTGGCCCACGCGGAGAGCTGGAACACGCGGAGAGCTGGCCCAGGCGGAGACCTGGAACACGCGGAGACCTGGAACACGTGGAGACCTGGAACACGAGGAGACCTGGAACACGAGGAGACCTGGAACACGAGGAGACCTGGAACACGCGGAGACCTGGCCCACGCGGAGAGCTGG
>JAKSZT010053771.1:567474-601895 GCA_026826555.1 Tolypeutes matacus | reverse complement strand
AACACGCAGGAGACCTGGAACACGCGGAGACCTGGAACACGCGGAGACCTGGCCCAGGTGGAGACCTGGAACACGCGGAGACCTGGAACACGCGGAGACCTGGAACACGAGGAGACCTGGAACACGCAGGAGACCTGGAACACGCGGAGACCTGGAACACGAGGAGACCTGGAACACGCGGAGAGCTGACCCGCGCGGAGAGCTGACACAGCAAGATGACACAACAAAAACAGACACAGGAAAGATGAGAGACGCATCAGACCAGGGAGCTGAGGTGGCACAAGAGATTGAGCGCCTCTCTCCACTCCAAAGGTCCCAGGATTGGTTCCCGGTGCCGCCTAAAGAGGAGACAAGCAGACACAGAAGAACACACAGAGAGCAGACAGGGAGCACAAAACAACGGGGGGCGGGGGGAGAAATAAATAAATAAATATTTAAAAACAAAACAAAGCAAACAAACGGAAAAACCTGCTCAAGGGAGCTGATGTGGCTCAGTGGTTGAGCGCCAGCTTCCCACATGTGAGGTCTCAGGTTCAATCCCTGACTCCAGTGCCTCAAAAAAAAAAAAAACAATGTACACAGACAAACACTAGTTTGTGATTACTGATTACTGTCTAGTAAAGGAAAACCTTCACAATAAAAAGCAAAGAGACAAAAATAAAGATATAGGAGAGAAGATATGACTCATGGATGATAGATGCAGGAAGTTCAATAGTCCTTTAATAGGAATTCTGAAAGGAGAAAAATAATGAAGGAGAGGAAACCATCAAAGTTATAAGAGAATATTCTGTGTGCTGAACATGGAACCTAAGTCATCAGATTAAAAGGCCCACTGACCTCTGAGCAGGGTGAATGGAAAAGAATCACAAAACATGCTGGTGAGATTTAACTCCAAGGAAAAAGGGAATGCTTGAAAGCATCCAGTAAGGGGAAATACATATATGAAACAATAAAACTGACATCAAACTTCACCAACAATAATGGTTGCTAGAAGACAACAGAGCAATGTCTTCAAACTCCTGAGGGAAAGAATACTTGGAACTCTGAATTCTATAGTTAAGGAATCATTCAAAATACAATTATCAAATTGGTAAAAATTCAAATGTATACCATCATACACCCTTTACGAAAAAATTACTTCAGGTGTTTGCCCCCTCAAAATGAAAAAAAAAATCCAGGAAAGAGAATGACTTGGGTTACATTAAACCATGGCAGGTGATTTTATGAATAATGAGTTTGTTTATTAATTCTTCTATTGTTCTGTTGATCATGTGTGTTTTTTTCTGCTCTGACACTGGCTGAGAGATCAGTCACTAAACTCTAACTCAAACTTTGGGCTTATTCCTTTAATAATACTCCAATCCTATAAATATTTCTCCCTTTTTTTGTTATTGTTCTTTTTTTTGTTGTTGTTCTTTTCATACTTTTGTTCTATGGGGTACCATAGAACCCTAGTTATCCAAAGAGCTCTCTGAAATATTCAAACTTTTCTTGTTAATGCTTTAAAATCCCTGATTCTCTTTAAATGTTTATTATTTTAAAAAATCTTTCTGAATATGTTATTCTTCTATTTTACTAGAGGAAATAATACAGAGTAAAAAATACAGTAATGGGAGTTCCAGGAAGATGGCGTCAGAGTAGGTAGGCAGGGCTCAACTTTCTCACAAAAACAATGGAGAAAGGGCCAAAAGCTGTCCAAGGGACCTGCTTTTGGGGATCAGCAGACCATACAGTGCTGCACAACTCTCAGGAGGGTGAGGGACAGAGAGAAGAGAACCTAAAAACAAACTTTAAGATACTAAAACCCCACAGTGGCTGAAAAGGCCTCCCATCTCCCACCCTCAAGGCATTAACCCTGGATAAAACCCCTGGCCCACTGCAGCAAACTGAGAAGGGAAGGACATTTTCCTCCCTGTCAGCTGTTACAAGGGAAGAGGGAGAGTGAGTCAGAGGGCTTCTCTTCAGTGAATTCAGCCAGCAGAGCCCACTTTGAATCTTGGCTCTGGCCGGATCAGAAACACAGGAAAGTGGAGGGTGAAAGAAACACTTCCATGGAAAGGGTCATCTATGAGTGCCATCTGCTGGCTGGCCCGGGAATTGCAAGGGAAAAAAACAGCTTTTAGGTCTCTCTTTAGCCCCACCCCTGGGAGAAAATCTGTACCCCATTAGTGAGTCCTTGGCTCAATTATGATAACTTAAGCTGGGCGATTTTAAAGAATTAGAATAAGTTGAACCAAAAATCAAAGAAGAACTGTGAGAAAAAAAGAAAAAAAAGAAAAAAATACCACACTAGGCAAGAGACAGTGATTGGCCATCAGAGTAAATTCACCAACATATTCAGATACCTAGACATAAGCAAAAAATTAAAAGCCATGTTAGGAAACGGGGAGATGGCCCAGCCAAAGGAACAGACCAAATATCCTGAAGAGTTACAGGATTTAAGACAACTAATCAATGATAATCACACAAATATCCTAAATCAATTCAAAGAATTGAAGGAAAATATGACTAAAGAGATAAAGGATATTAAGAGATACTAGGTGAGCATAAAGAACAATTTGAAAGCCTACAAAAAAAAAGTGACAGAGCTTTTTGAAAGACACAATGGGTGATATTAAATATACATTAGAGGTACATAGCAGATTTGAATTGCTCAAAACCAGAATTAGTGATTTTGAGGACAGACTATTCAAAGTGGAAAAGAGAGGAGAACAGAAAGAGAAAAGAATGGAAAAAATGGAACAGGATCTCCGGGAATTGAATGACAATGATATGCAGAAACATATGCATTATCTGTGTTCCTGAAGGAGAAGAGAATAGAAAAGGGGCAGAAAGAATATTTGAGGAAATAATGGCTAAAAATTTCCCAACGCTTATGAAAGACATAAATATCAATATCCAAGAAGGACAATGCACCCCAAACAGAATAAATCCAAATAGATCTACTCCAAGATACCTACTACTCAGAATGACAAATATCAGAGATAAAGAGAGGATTCTGAAAGCAGCAAGAAAAAAGCAAAGCATCACATACAAGGGAACCTCAATAATTAAGTGCCAACCTCTCATCAGAAATCATGGAAGAGAGAAGAAAGTGGTATGATGTATTAAAAGCACTGAAAGAGAAAAACTGCCAGCCAAAAATTCTATATCTGGCAAAGCTGTCCTTCAAAAATGAGGGTGAGTTCAAAGCCTTCAAAGACAAACATAGAATATGTTACCAAAAGACCAGAATTACAAGAGATAGTAAAGGGAGTGCTGCAGTCTGAAAGAAAAAAACAAGGGCAAGAGACTTGGAGAAGAATGAAGAAATGAAGATTACTAGGGAGGATAAATTAAAGGGTAAAAAGACAGACAATAGTTAGATATGACAACAGAGAACCAATGGACAAAATGGACAAAGTAAGTAATGCCTTTATAGTAATAACATTGAATGTGAATGGCTTGAACTCCCCAATCAAAAGATATAGACTGAGAGAATGGACTGAAAAAAATGAGCCATCTATATGTTGTCTACAGGAGATTCACCTCAGATGTAAGGACACAATCAGGTTAAAAGTGATAGGATGGAAAAAGATATTCCATGCAAATAGTAACCAAAAAAGAGCTTGAGAAGTGATACTGATATTGGACAAAATAGATTTCAAATGTAAAACTGTTATAAGGGATAAAGAAGGTCATTATATATTAATAAAAGGGTCAATTCACCAAGAAGAAATAATGATACTACATATTTATGCACCTAACCTGAGTGCCCCAAGATACAGGAAGCACACACTGACAAAGCTGAAGTGAGAAACAGATTCCCGGGGCCTCCTGGTGAAGGCAAGCCAGTCCGCGTGGTGCGGTGAGCTGACGGCCGTGCATCAAGATGATGCAACAACGAGAGACAAGCAGACACAGAACAATGCAAAGCAATGGACACAACAAGCACAAGAACCAAGGGGGGTGTGTAAATAAATAAGTAAATAATAAATCTTAAAACAAAACAAAACAAAACAGAGAGCTTGAAAAATATGATAAATGAACTAGACCTCACAGACATCTATAGAGCACTGCACCCCCAAGCAGCAGGATATAAATTCTTTTTAAGAGCTCATGGATCCTTCTACAAGATAGACCACATGTTGGGTCACAAAACAAGTCTCAATAAATTTAAAGAGATTGAAATTATACTAAACACTTTCTCTGATCATAATGGAATAAGGTTGGAAACCAATAATGGATGGAAAACAGGAAAATTCATAAATATATGGAGATTAAGCAACACTTTTAAATGATCATTGGGTCAAATAAGAAATTGCAAGAGAATACAGCAAATATCTTGAGATAAACGAAAATGAGAACACAACATATCAAAACCTATGGGGGGAAGCAGATGTGGCTCAAGTGATTGGGCTCCCTTCTACCATATAGGAGGTCCAGGGTTCAATTCCCAGGGCCTCCTGGTGAAAAGTGAGCTGGTCTGGGTGGTGAGCTGGCCTGCGTGGAATGCTGGCCCACGCAGAGAGCTGGCACAATGAGGTGACGCAACAAAAAGAGACACAGCAGAGAAACAATAGGAGATGCAGCAGATCAGGGAGCTGAAGTGGCACGAGAAATTCAGCATCTCTCTCTACTCTGGAGGGTCCCATGATTGGTTCCTGGTGCCACCTAAAGAGAAGATAAGCAGAAATGAAGAGATTGAAACAGTCATCAAAAACCTTTCAAAGGTAAAAAGCCCAGGACAGATGGCTTCACAAGTGAATTTTACCAATCAATCAAAGACAATATAATTCCAATCTTACTCAAACTCTTCTAAAAAAACTGAACAGGAAAGAATGCTACCAAACTCATTCTGTGAAGCCAACATCACCCTAATACCAAGACCAGATATAGATATTACAAAAAAAGAAAATTACAGACCAATATCTCTAATGAATATAGATGCAAAAATTCTCAGCAAACCAAATCCAAAATCACATTAAAAGAATTATATACCACGATCAAGTAGGTTTTATACAAGGTATGAAAGGGTGGTTCAACACAAGAAAATCAATTAGTGTAATAAACCACACTGATAAATTGAAGAAGAAAAATCATATGATCCTCTTGATTGATGCAGAAAAGGCATTCGACAAAATTCAGGACCTATTTTTCTTAAGGAGGTACCAGGGATTGAACCCAGGACCTCACACATGGGAAGCAGGCACTCAACCACTGAGCCACATCTACTCCCCAATGAAAGTTGGTTATTTCATTTCTTTGTTTGATATTTTTGGAGGTACTGGGGATTGAACCCAGGACCTCATACAAGGGAAGCAGGCGCTCAACCACTTGAGCTACATCCACTCCCCAGCACTTTTTCTTGATAAAAACACTCCAAAAGATAGGAATAGAAGGAAGTTTTCACAATACGGTAAAGTGCATATATGAAAAAACCTACAACTAGCATTGTACTCAATGGTGAAAGACTGAAAGCTTTCCCACTAAGATCAGGAACAAGACAAGATGCCCACTCTCACCACTGTTATTCAATATTGTGCTAGGAATTCTAGCTAGAGCAATCAGGCTAGATAAAGAAAGAAAAGGTACCCAAATAGGAAAGGAAGAAGTAAAACTTCACTATGTGCTGATGATACAATCTTATATCTAGAATATCCTAAAAAATCCACCATGAAGCTACTAGAATTAATAGACAAGTTCAGCAAAGTGATAGGATACAAGATTAATATGCAAAAATCAATAGTATTTCTATACACTACTGATGGACAAACTGAGGAGGAAATCAGAAAAAAAAAATCCATTTATAATAACAACTAAAAGAATCAAATATTTAGGAATAAACTTAACCAAGGACATAAAAGATATGTATTCAGAAAACTACAAAACATTGCTAAAAGAAACTGAAAAAAGACTTAAATAAATGGAAGGACAGTCCATGTTCATAGATTGGAAGAATGAATATTATTAAGATGTCAATTATACCCAAACTGATTTACAAATTCAATGCAATCCCAATAAAAATCCCAACAGCCTTTTTTGCAGAAATGGAAAAGCCAAAAATCAAATTTATTTGGAAGGGTAAGAGGCCCCGAATGGCCAAAAATGTCTTTAAAAAGAACTAAGTTAGAGGACTCTCACTTCTTGACTTTAAAGCATATTACTTAGGTACAGTATTGTAAAAACAGCATGGTACTGGCTTAAAGAAAGACAGACTGGCCAATGGAGCTGAATTGAGAACTCAGAAATTGACCCTCACATCTATAGCCAAGTGATTTTGACAAGGCTATTAAGCCCATGCAGCTGAGCCAGAAGAGTCTATTCAACAAATGGTGCTGGAAGAACTGGATAGTCATATCCAAAAGAAAGAAAGAGGACCCCTATCTCACACCTTATACAAAAATTAACTCAAAATGGACCAAGGACCTAAACATAAAAGCGACAACCATAAAACTCCTAGAAGAAAATGTAGGAAAACATCTTCAAGATCTTGTGGTAGACAATAGTTTCTTAAATCTTATGTCCAAAGCATGAGCAACAAAAGAAAAAATAAATGGGACCTCCTCAAAATTAAACACTTTGTACCTCAAAGGAATTTGTCATAAGGGTGAAAAGGCAGCCAACTTTATGGGAGAAAATATTTGGCAATCACATATCCAATAAGGGTTCAATATTCATGATATATAAAGAGATCATACAACTCAACACCAAAAAGACAAACCACCCAATTAAAAAATGGGCAAAAGACTTTGTCCAAAGAGGAAATCAAATGGTGAAGAAACACATGAAAAAATGTTCAATATCATTAAAATTAGGGAAATGCAAATCAAAACTACAAAGAGATTTCATTTCACACCTATTAGACTGGCCACTATTAAAAAGTCGGAAAACTGTAAATGTTGGAGAGGGTATGGAAAGGTAGGAATGCTTATTCACTGTTGGGAATGTAGAGTGGTACAGCCACTGTGGAGGACTGTTTGTAGTTCCTAAAGAAGTTGAATATAGACTTGCCATGTGACCCTGCAATACCACTACTGGGTATATACCCAGAAGAACTGAGAGCAGTGACACGAACAGACATCTGCACACCGATGTTCATAGCAACATTATTCACCATTGCCAAAAGCTGGAAACAACCCAGGTGTCCATCAACAGACGAATGGATAAACAAACTGTGGTCTATTCACACGATGGAATATTATGCAACTGTAAGAAGCACATGACAACATGGATGAACCTGGAGGGCATTATGTTGAGCGAAGCAAGCCAGACACAAAAGGACAAATACTATATGATTATGCTATTATGAACTAAATATATTGTGTAAATAATTAGTTAATAATTAGAATATAGGTCGCCAGAAAAATAGAAGGAGGGTAGAGAATGGAAAGCTGATGGATAATCTGTGCAGAATTGGTTAAAAGGTTGTTTGTAAATCTTTGGAAATGAATGGAAATGGTGCGAGCACATCATGGTGTTTGTGAGAAGCAGAGCTATTGTATGGATATGACAGTGGTTGAAAAGGAAAGCCTAAGGACATTTATATTACTTGAACAAAAGCTAAAAAATGTAACTAGGGACTGTATAACATTGTGAAACCTCATGTAAAATATGAATATGGGTGATATTGCATGTATAAGACTGTTTTTACAAAATATAAATACACATAAACTAGAGAGAAGGAAACAGAATATCAGCTATGTATGGTAGTGGAAGCATAGAGAGATTAAGAGGTGATGAATTTTGTTTGTTTGGTTTATTATTATTATTGTTATTGTCATTGTTATTGTTATTGTTATTACTACTACTACTGGAATCATGAAAATGCTCTGAAAATGACTGAAGTGATGAAAACATAACTATGTGATAATACTGAATACTTTTGATTGTATACTTTGGATGGATTTATGCTTTATTAATACGTATCAATAAAATTGATTTATTAAAAAAAAAATTGATGGGGAGTTCAAAGTCTTCACAGACAGAAAAAACTGACAGAGTATGTTACCAAAAAACCAGAATTACAAGAGATACTAAAGGGAGTGCTGCAACAGTCCCCTGAGTGCAGGGGCAGTGTCTGGCAAAAGAGGATGGCCCACTGTTGGGTTCTTGTTATTGATGACTAGCTTTATGAATCTATGCTCTTGTAATTGAAACTTGGCCTACTGTTATCGGGTACCTAAGAGTTGCCACCTGAGAGCCTCCTTGTTGCTCAAATGTGGCCTCTCTCTAAGCCAAACTCAGCATATGAATGCATTACCTTCCCCCCAACGTGGGACATGACTCCCAGGGATGAGCCTCCCTGGCAACGAGGGACTAATACCAAGTGCCAGCTAGAAACACGACTGGGAAAAAAACTTGAATAAAAGGGGAAAAGGTAAAGACAAATGAGTTCATGTGGCTAAGAGACTTCAAAGAGAGTCGGGAGGTCATCCCAGAGGTAACACTTACTCACACCTCAGTAGGATCTCATAGAACATCAAAGTGGATATCACCCCACACAGAGGGGCTCCTGAGGGCTCTGGAGACACCCAGGTCCTATATAAGGGGGGACAGCTCCAGAGATTGATGTCTTATCAGTGGGCTCTACTTTGGAATCTGTGCTCCTGAGAGTGACAGAGTTGGACTCAAATAAGTCCTCCCTGCACATGGCCCATCAGTCCCTTCTATTCAAACCGATATGTGAGGCTGGGGTTTGTAGGTGTACTTCCAGAGACTGGAGCCTCTGGCCTACCCATGTGCCAGCCGAGCCTGGAATCCTGGTGGAGCTGCAACTCCTACTCTACAGTTCAATGGACTCACCCAAGTCACCTGGTGAGGAGACGATGATGGACAGCGGTCATCCCAGGGAATGGAGAGAGTCTGCAGCTGCAGGCAGGATAATCCCATTTACCGTATCCATGGGATATAAGCCCCCTCTATCACTTGGAGATGGAGTGGACATCACCATCCCAGTCCCCTCAGGATTAGGGGAAGAGCTATGGACTAGAGTGGACTTAAAGGTATTCTGTGTAGACATATTGGGATTCAAGCAATGGAAGAAATTATAACAGTGAGGTGGAGCCAGTGGCCACTGGACACTTTTGGGACAGGGAGTTCTAATACAGGGGCTTTTTCAGGACTTGGGGGTTGTCCTGAGTGACATTGTGGTGATGGATATAGACCATTTTACATCAGAGTATACCATGCAGAACTGTGTGGGAGAGAGTGTGGTCTACAATGTGAACTGTGGTCTATGCTTAGTGGCAAAGCTCCAGGATGTGTATATCCATTGCAGGTGATGAGCCACATTAAAGAAAGATGTTTATGTGGGATGTTATGGGAGGTGTGGGAGGTGGGGAACATGGGAATCCCTGTAATTTTTGTGTAACATTTATGTAATCTAAGCATCTTTTAAAATATATATGAAAAGAAAAAACATATATATATATTATTTCCCAAAACCAAAATAAAATGAGATGAGAGAAATGGAAAAATAAATAAATAAATAAATAAAATAAAATAAAATAAAATAAAATAAAAGAATCTACTACATAAACTAGTCTTTGCTGCAAAAGAAGAATTTACTGTTTTAGGGAAGCTATTGAGTAGAAAACAGTGTAAGAGAGTCTTCTACAGTGCTAGCAATGTTTTGTTTCCTATTCTTGGTCTTCTTTACATGGTTATTTTCAGATCATGAAAATCATAAGGTTTTACACTAATGATATATAGCTTTGTCTATATGCATATGATCTACAATAAAAATTAAAAATAAAACAAAAAAAACAAAAACAAAAACAAAAAAACAACAAAAAAAGGGAGTGCTGCAGTCTGAAAGAAAAAAACAAGAGCGAGAAACTTGGACAAGAGTGTAGAAAAGAAGATTATTAGGAAGAATAAATTAAAGAGTTAAAACACAGACAATAGTTAGATATGACAGTGGAAAGCCAATGGACAAAATGGATGAAGTAATGCCTTTACAGTAATAACATTGAATGTGAATGGCTTGAACTCCCCAATCAAAAGACAGAGAAAATGGATAAAAAAAATATGACCCATCTATATGTTGTCTACAAGAGACTCACCTCAGATATAAGGACACAATCAGGTTGAACCACACAAATAGTAAGCAAAAAGAGCTGAAATTGTAATACTAATATCAGACAAATTAGATTTTAAATGCAAAACAGTTATAAGGGATAAAGAAAATCATTATATATTAATGAAAGGGGCAATTCACCAAGAAGTAATAACTATACTAAATATTTATGCACCTAACCTGGGTGTCCCCAAGATACATGAAGCACTCACTGGCAAAGCCGAAGAGAGAAATAGATGTCTCTACAATAATAGTGGGAGACTTCAATGCACCACTCTCAGTATTGGACAGAACATCTGGACAGAGGATAAATAAAGAAACAGAGAGATTGAATAGTGGGATAAATGAACTAGACCTAACAGACATTTAAATGAGCATAACACCCAAAAATACCAGGATATACTTTCTTTTCAAGCGCTCATGGATCCTTCTCCATGATAGACCATATGCTGGGTCACAAGAGAGGTCTCAAAAAATTTAAAAAGACTGAAATTATACAAATCACTTTCTCTGATCATAAAAGAATCAAGTTGGAAATCAATAATGGATGGAAAAATGGAAAATTCATAAATATATGAAGATTAAACAACACACTTTTAAATAATCAGTGGGTCAAAGAAGAAATTGCAAGAGAATTCCATAAATATCTTGAGACAAATGAAAATGAGAACACAACATATCAAATCCTATGGGATACCGCAAAGGCAGTGCTGAGAGGGAAATTTATAGCCCTCGATTCTTACATTAAAAAAGTAGAAAGAGGGAAGTAGATGTGCCTCAAGCAACTGAGCTCCTGCCTACCACCTGGGAGGTCCAGTTCGGTTCCCGGTGTCTCCTGGAGAAGACGAGCAACACAGCAAGCTGGCGCGATGGGCAGGCACGGTGAGCTGATGCAACAAGATGACGCAAAGAGGAAAGACAATGAGAGACACAACAAAAGCAGGGAGCTGGGGTGGCTCGAGAGATTCAGTGCCTCTCTCCCACATGGGAGGTCCCAGGTTCAGTTCCCAGTGCCTCCTAAAAGAGAAGACAAGCACATAGCAAATGGACACAGCACACAGCGAGCGCAAACAACGGGGGGGGGGGGGCACAAATAAATAAAATAAATCTTATAAAAAAAGAAGAAAGAGCTAAAAATGAAAATCTAATTGCACACCTGGAGGAACTAGAAAAAGAACAGACAACAAATCCCAAACTAAGCCAAAGGAAAGAAATAGTAAAGAGCAGGGCAGAAAAAAACGAAATCAAGAAAAAAACACAATAGAGAGAATCAACAAAACAAAAAGTTTATAAATTCCATTTATAATAGCAAATAAAAGATAGAAATAAACTTAACCAAGGACATAAAGGGCCTGTATTCAGAAAACTACAAAACATTGCTAAAAGAAACCAAAGAAGACCTTAATAAATGGAAAGACATTCCTTGTTCATGGACTGGAAGACTAAATGTTCAATGTAGAACTACTATTTGACCCAGCAATCCCACTCTAGTTAAATGCCCAGAAGAAGTGAGAAAGCAGAAACTTCAACAGATATTTGCACGCTGATGTTCATAGTCGCATTATCTACAATTGCCAAAAGATGGAAGCAATCCAACTGTCCATCAACTGCTGAATGAATAAACAAAATGTGGTGCATATACTCACTATGGAATATCATTCAGCCGTAAAGTAGAACGCAGTTTTGTTGTTTGCTTTTTTAGGTACTGGGGATGGGGACTGAACCCGGGACCTTGTATGTGGGAAACCACAACCCGAGCCACATCGGGTCCCGAGGATGCGGTTTTGATACATGCAACAACACGGTCGAACCTGGAAGACTTCATGCTGAATTAAATAAGCCAGACACGCATTCTAATCCTCGCCTGATCTCACTGATGGCAATAATTAGACCAAGCATCCTCAAAGAGCCAGGATCTGGAGCACAGGGTACCAGGGAATGCGTTGTGGGTAAGGAATAGGAGCTGCGGCTTAAAGCGCGCAGAGTCCCTGTTTGCCACCATGGGAAGGTTTGGGAATGGGTGTGGCCCGTGGCGCTGGGCTGCATGTGTGGACGTGGGTGAAGACGGAGCTTGGGCCTGGCTATATGTTACTGGGGTAGTTTCTTTCAATCCCCAGAACTGCACAGAATAAAGTGACCCTAAGGTGGACGCTGCGTGTAACTAACGTCATAAGAACACACTTGCGTCGGTCTGACCAGTGTGCCCCAGCGATGGGAGGAGCCGGCGCGGGGCGGTTCACGGGCGTCCCGGGCTTCAGGTCTGGTTGCTTCCTAAGCTCACAGCTTCACTAATTCAGGAGGCACGAGCGGGGCGAGGCTGTGAGCCGAGGCCGGGCGTCGGGTGTAGGGACGCAGGCCCGAGACGCCCGCGGGCCCGGCGCGGGGCCTCCCCCGCCGCGGGACAGGCGGCCCCGGCTCTCTCCTCGCCGCTCCGACGCCGGCGGGCTGCCGGGAGCCGAGGCCGGGCGGGGGGGGGGCCTGACGGCTCCCGCCTTCCCGGCTGGCTCTGCGCGCCCGGGCTGACGTCAGCTCCCAGGTCTCGCGGCAGGTAAGCCTCGGGAACTAGCACGCGAATGCCGAGTCAGTGAGACGAGTCACCGCTGCCCGTGGACTAGGCCGCGTTTTCTTTAACCTCCGAATCCGCCAGAATGTGAGCTCAAGAGCAGAGGTTCTGTTTTATTTATTGATGTAGACCGGGCACCCAAGCGCTGCCTGGCACGTAGTAGGCACGCAGTGAATGTTTGCCGCATGAATGAATCTGCACCTCAGCACTTGGCGCTATTACACACTTAAGAGTTTCCGTTCATTGAAGGTTTTCTACGTGCTGGGTGTTACA
This sequence comes from Tolypeutes matacus, assembly GCA_026826555.1. Classification (NCBI taxonomy): domain Eukaryota; kingdom Metazoa; phylum Chordata; class Mammalia; order Cingulata; family Chlamyphoridae; genus Tolypeutes; species Tolypeutes matacus. The sequence continues at coordinate 588,999 of JAKSZT010053771.1, read as the reverse complement.
CGTTTTCATGTCATTTAATCCTTACAACTGTGGACTGTGACCTTCATTTTATAAATGAGGAAACTGAGGCCCAGAGAATTAGCTTACTCCCCCCAAGCTCACACAGCTAAATAGTAGAGGCAGTATCTGAACCCAGATCTTTATGTATCGAATTAATTAATAAATAATGGCTCAGGATTAACTTGAAATTATAAGAGAATTAGTAAGTAGGCCAAAAATAAAACCCAAGCCACGTGTTCTCTGCTCACAAGACGCCAAATTAGCGTAGAAATTGATTTGAAATCAAAAGCTTCTCTGAAAACAAGTGCCATCAAGAATAAAAGGAAAGTGAAACTTCTTCCTTTTCACAAGACCTCACCTACTAACAGTTATTTATTTACAATCAATTACTTCGGAGGAAAAAGCCATATAGAATAATGATAACAGAATAATTTACGTTTGGAAAAGTTTTTAATTTAAAATAAATTTACAAAAGTTTACTATAGAAAAGTTTAAAACACAGATAAGCACAAAATTTTTCTTAATCTTATCATTCCCATAAATCTTTGTGTATATTCTCCTAGTCATTTTTGTATAGTTTTATTTTACAAAAATGGGATAAAACTGTATTCACTTTATAGCTTATGTTTTCCAAGTAATAAATCATAAAATACATTTCTATGTCAATACATTATTTTTAATTGAGGAATAATAGTCCATATATTTATAGAAGTTCCCACGGTTTAAAATTTAAGTTGTTTCTAATATTTTCCCCATTAAAAATAAAGCTATAGAATAAAAGGAAAAAAAAATTTTTTTTAAGAAAAAAGAATTCTGAGACGAACATTCTTAGAGCTAAATCTTTTTCATGTGTTTATTTCCATAAGTAGACTTGTTGTGTCAAAGGGTTGTGTTTGGAATTTTTAAATTTAAGGATACATATCTGCTTTAAATATATACTTTTAATTTACCTTTAAACTTTTTATTTTTCTAATTGAAAAAAAATAATTCAAAAAAAATCCCCAATATTTTAGTTTCCTTACCCATACCCAATTCTATTAAAATTATTTTTAGAAAGTTACTTTTACCCAGTTTTTTCAGTACCTCAATTTGTCTTTTATAAAAACACTCTCTTTCACGCTCATATTTCATAATGGACATCAGGCACAATATTCACAGAGAGAATATTGTACAGTAGTTAATACAAGAAATAAACAGAGGTCTGTTATTTCTTCTACACAATCTGACTCTTCCTTAGACCATCAAATCCAGATTGCATCTGCTCAGTAACTACCCTTCTGAGGTGAATCTGGGGAACAACTTCTAGTTATTTATTAGCAGCATATTTGGAGGGATGATGGCATATCATACTCTAGAGGACACTCAGGCATCCATAGACCAAGGGCTAACTTTCTTCCTGAAACCCTTTCCCGTCTCTTGAGTGCTGTGGGAAGAGTAAGGACATTTTAGTAAGAATGAGTCTGTGGGCAACATCTCCTTTGTGTTAGTAATCCTCCTCTGTTAATATTAAATCATACTACACCAGCCTGTGGAAAATGCCAGTAGCAAGGGAAAGAGGAGGAAGCCCTGGACTGAAGGCCAGGAGCTCTCAGCTCTCGTCCAATTCGGTGACCACACATGGCTTAGTGATGCGAGTTGCTGAATCCCTGTGAGCCCCCCTTCCTAATCTGTCAAAGGCAGTAGATTAGTGATAGATGATTGCTAAGAGCCTTTTCAATTCTAAAACACTACTTTAAGGAGGATCAATAAGCATATAAATAAAGAGACACAGTAGACATTATATTTTTCAATTTTCTAGTAGTTTATGGAATCAAAGGTTCTAAAATCTAGAAGAAAACTAGGAGAAACTTGGCACAATCCTACCCCATTCTATTTTACAATTCTTTTTTTTTAAAAAAAGATTTATTTATTTATTTATTCTCCCCCATACTCGTTGTTTTGCGCTCACTGTCTGCTCTCTGTGTTTTTAGGCAGCACGGGAAACAAACCCTGGGACCTTCCAGAGTGGAGAGAAGCGCTCAATCTCTTGCGCCACCTCAGCTCCCTGGTCTGCTGCGTCTCTTATTGTCTCTCCTCTATGCCTCTTTTTGTTGCATCATCTTGTTGCGCCAGCTCTCCGCACGGGCCAGCACTCCTGCGCGGGCCAGCTCTCTGCCTGGGTCAGCACTCCACTCTGGCCAGCTTACCTTCACCGGGAAGCCCTGGGAATCAGACCCTGGACCTCCTATATGGGAGACAGGAGCCCAATTGCTTGAGCCACGTCCACTTCCCAAGAAATATTTATTGAGTATCTACTCTGTGATGCTGGGGTTATGTTATTTCACAAAACAGAGGAGAAATCTGCCTTCATGGACCTGGCAGCCCACTGAGGAAACAGACAATTTAACAAGCAATTACAACAAGGTGTGCTAAGTGCTAAGATGGAACAAATAACAAATTCTAACAGGAGATGTCAATTCCTGGAGCAGTAGGGAAGGCTTTCCTCTAGGAGGAGCGGGCTCAGGAGGGAAGTGGCCCAGTTGGAGGTGCACTGTTGGCTAATCTGGCATCGGAATGAAAAGAGGCGAGGCCAGAGGGGCCACCCCTGCACAGGGCTTGCCCAGCACAACAGGGGTTTCACCTTTAGCTTCCCACCAATGGGGTCACCATAGGTTAGCAGAGGGGGCTGATGAGAGCAGGTGGACGTTTTCACAGGTCATCCTGGCCGTAAGAGCAGCGAGAGCGGAGGCAGAAAGTCGCGGGAAGACAGTTGGGGAACCTAGATAAAGACAGTGACCCAGATTAGAATACTGGCGGTGGGGATGGAGAAATAGAAGTTGGAACAAGACTTGGTAATTAAATAATAGGGGAAGGGGAGCAGCCAAGAATGATTCCTAGACCTCCAGCTTTAAAAAACTGGGTAGAAATCTTCCCATTGTGCTTACTAAGAGAATAGGGTAGAAGCCGGGAGCTGCAGGCAGGCATCTTCTGAGAGTGGAAACAACACAGAAAAAAACACCTAAGTGGGAGGCTTGTGGTTGCCTTATTTTAAGCCCCTGGACCAAAGAGATCCCTGGACTTTTCAGGTACATGGACCAACGCATTTCACTATGGTCTTTTCTGTTGGTGGCAGTGATTTGTTTGGTTGCTTGGTTAATCCAGCTTGAGTTAATTAGCTCAACTGGAGACTCCAGGAGTAGTGTGCAGTGAAAGTGGAGCGTCCAGAAGAGAATTACCAACGAAGAAGTGACACGGAAAGATGAGCCCAAGGAGGAGACCAAGAAGGAAAAGCAAGAGGAAACGGAGGAAACCTGGGAAGTACAGTGCCGGCAGAAGAGTGTTTCCAAGAGGAGGATGTGGTCAGCAATCAAATGCCGTTGAGGAAGAAAGACAAAAACGAAAGCACACTCACTGGCTCGGCACCAAAGAGGCAGGTGGTAGCTGCGTGAACAGGCTCCGTGGAGGGCTGGGAGCTGAGGAGTGAACTGAAGGGGAGGAGGTAGGCTCAGTGAAGGACAGGGTTGCTGAGGCAGAGGTGAGGAGAGTGTATTTCAGACGGATGAGATGGCAGACTGGGTGAAGTTTCATGAGAAGAATGCAGAGGAGGGACAACCACTGAGAGGCCCCTGAAAACAGAAGGGAGAGGGTCTAGGGCACAGGCCAATGCGCAGATTTAAAGACAGGCCCTACGTCGTATGATGGACAACTCTTGGGTTGGATGGGACAGAAAGGGGGAAGGATGTACCCAGAATTAATGAAGAGCGTCAGTGTGGCAGGAACTCAAGATGTTACTGTCTGGCGGGCCCCATCCTCTCCATAAAGTAGCGGGCAGGGTCTTGCTGTGAGGGAGGGGAGTCTGGCAGGGTGGGAGGTTGAAGGAGGTGAAGACCTTTTGAAAATCTGTTGTGGAGAACGGGAAAGAGAGAGCCAATAGCAAATGCAGGTGGACTGACTGGAAACCACGAGGGCCCAGCTGATGATAGAAATCATTCCACGGTTTTACCAAATCTGGCAAATTGATAAAAGGACGGAGTCTGGAAGCAAATGTTTGATTTTTGTGAGAAAGCTAATTTATAAAAGGTCTCACTGGAATATTTTTCACTAATGATCTGAAAGAGGAAATTTTAAATTTGCTGATATGATACCAAACTTTTCTGTACAGTAAATTGCAAAGCTGATGGAGATAACCCGTACGAATATCTCACAAAACGGTGATAAGAGTCAGTAGGCCGGAACAAGATAATGAATCTAGTTTTTTTAAAAAAAGAAAAAGCACCAAAAATTCAAACTGTGCTTATAAAATAACAGCCTTGAGATGTCAGTGATCACTGCATTATGAGATTAAAGTCACTGGCAACAACTCTCTTAGTTGCAGATATAACCTGACCAAATATGACCCTTAGACTGAGCAAATGCCGAGAGACTATCAGATAAGGGTTGTTCCGATCTGGAGAACTCAGCTGAAAGTGATGAGAGCTCACGTGAGACATCGTGTTTGAAAGGTTTCTCTCACCGGCCACAGTGGCCGTCTACAGTTTTCAAAGTCTAGCCTTATATTCAGCTTTATCAGAAGCAAAATTTTGGGACCATATTGTCTCAGGCCCTCCTGAAATGTCTTCTCTGAATTTTAATAGTCTTGTGATATCTGTCTTCATAGAGGTTTGATACAAATACCCTGTTTGAATAGTTTTTTGTCTTTTATAAAAGCTATATTTGACAGTATTTCCTACTTATTCAATATGCTTCATAAAGGAAAAACAAACAAAAACAAAAAGCATGAACGCTGCCATCCTAGGCCTTTCTCTCCTGAGTTTTCATATATCTGTTCCAGTTTTTACGTATTATTCCCAGGTTCTTTTTTTTTTTTTTTTTTAAAGATTTTATTTATTTATTCATTTATCCCCCCCTTGCTGCTTGTGCTCGCTGGGTCAGCTAACCACGCCGTGCGGGCGGGCTTGCCTTCACCAGGAGGCCCCGGGAACCGAACCCGGGGCCTCCCATATGGTAAACGGGAGCCCCACTGATTGAGCCACAGCCGCTTCCCTATTCCCAGGTTCTTGAGCTACAAAGTTCTTTATTCCTGGCCCTTCAGAGTATTCCAATCCTCTTCCTGGGCCTTCACACAGTCTAGGTAACCATGTTCCAGGAACAATGTGAGGTGCTAAGATTATGACATCATCCCTAATCTTAAAGAATTCATATAGGGAGCAGATATGGTTCAAGCAGTTGAGTACCTGCTTCCCTCATGGGAGGTCCCAGGCTTGATTACCGGTGCCTCCTAAAAACAAAAACAAAACAACTTGCAAAAACAAATGAAGAAACCAACTCAGGGAAGCTGATGTGACTCAGTGGTTAGCACCAGTTTCCACATATGAGGTCCCAGTTTCAGCCCCCAGTACCTCAAAAAAAAAAAAGGAAAAGAAAAAATAATTCATAGACTACTAAATAACTGCCAGTGCAGAGTGATTGATGCTTTGATAGGAGGTAAAGTGGGGGTAAAGTGGCAGAAGTGATTAGCTCCTCCAGGATGGACCAAAAGAGTCAGAGCAGGTGACACTTCAATGGAATGTTGAAGGAGGAAGATTTCTCAAGGCAGAAAGGTGGGGAAGGATGGGAAGCAGAGAAAGCAGCAGAATATATAAAAGAATAAGAACAACTAAAAGAATAAAATATCTAGGAATAAATTTAAACAAGGTTGTAAAGGATTTGTATGTGGGAAACTACAAATCATTACTGAAAGAAGTCAAAGATGACCTAAATAAATGGAAAGTTATTCCATGTTTATCATTAAGATATCAATACTACCCAAAGCAATTTACAGATTTATTCAATCCCAAACAGTTTCCAAGAGCATTCTTCACAGAAATGGAAAAGCTATTTGCCAAATTCATATAGAAGGGCAATGGACCTTGAATAACTAAAAATATCTTGAAAAAGAACAAAGTCAGAGGGCTCACACTTCCTGACTTCAAAATTTATTACAAAGCTACAGTAGTCGAAATAGTATGGTACTGGCACAAGGACAGACATGTAGACCAAGGGAATAGAACTGAGAGTTCAGAAATAAACCCAGACATCTATGGCCAATTGATTTTTGACAAGTGTACCAAGTCCATTCAATGGGTGAAAGAATAGTCTCTTCAACAAATGGTGCTGGGGAAACTAGATATCCACTTGCAAAAGAATGAAAGTGAAACTACCTCACACCATATACAAAAATTAAAATTAGATCAAGACCTAAATAACAGAGCTAAAACCATAAAACCCTTAGAAGAAAACACAGAGAAATACCTTTAGGACCTTATATTAGGCAATGGATTCTTAGAATTTACACCCCAAACATGAGCAACAAAAGAAAAAATAAATAAATTGGACTTCGTCAAAATTAAAACTTTTGTGTATTAAAGGACATTATCGAGAAAGTGAAAAGACAACCTAAAGAATGGGAGAAAGTATTTGGAAACCATATATCTGATAAGGGATTAATATCCATAATATATAAAGAACTTCTACAACTCAACAACAAAAAAGACAAACAACCTGATTGTTTTATAAACTCACTTCTCAAATGAAAAAAAAAAAAAAGTGACACCACAAAGTATAGAAAACTGATTAAGATGAAATGTGTCCCCCCAGCATGGGACATGATTCCCAGGAATGAGCCTCCCTGGCACTGAGGGATTACTACCAAGCCCCAACTAGCAATGCAAACGGAAAAAAACCTTGACCAAAAGGGGGAAAAAGTAAAGACAAATGAGTTTATATGGCTAAGAGACTTCAAAGTGAGTCGGAAGGTCATTCCAGAGGTTACACTTATGCATGTCTCAGCAGGATCTCATTGACTGCCAAAGTAGATACTACTCCAAATAGTGGGGCTCCTGAGGGCTCTGGAGGCGTATAGTCAGGGCAGATAGCTCAGGAGTTAGGTGCTTGCCAGTGGGCCCTACTTTGGAATTTATGCTCCCCAGTGTGACAGAGTTGGACTCAGCTGTGGTTTCCCTACACGTGGCTCTTCTGTCCTTCTATTTGAACCTATAATTAGTACTAGAGTTGGTAGGTGTAGGCCCAAGAGACTTAAATCTTTGGGCTGTCCATGTGCCAGCTGGGCCCTGAATCTCAACAGAGTTGCAACACCCACTCTCCAGTTCATTGTTCCTAGCCAGGACAACTAACAAGAAGGTGATGATGAACAACCACCATACCAAGGAACCAAGAGAGTCTACAATTGTAAGCAAGAGAGTCCTATCTATCAGCCCTATGGGATTGAAGCCCCCTCTCAATTAGAGGAGGAGTGGACATCACCATCCCAGAATCCTCAGGATTGAGGAATGAACTATGGACTAAAGTAGACTTATTGGTATTCTACTATAAAATTATTGTGATTCTAGCAATGGAAGAAATTATATCATTGATGTGGAGGCAGTGGCCACTGGAGGATCGGAGGGCAGGGAGAGGGAAAAATAGGCGTAACACAGGGGCATTTTCGGGACTTGGGAATTGTCCTGAATGACATTGCAATGACAGATACAGGCCATCATATATTTTGCCATAACCTATAGAATTGGGTGGGAGAGAGTATTAACTACAATGTAAACTATAACCCATGCTTAGTGGCAATGCTCCAAAATGTCTTCACCAATTGCAATGAATATACCACACTAATGAGGGATGTTGTTAATGTGGGAAAGTGTGGGAGATGTGGGGAGTGGGGCATGTGGGAATCTCCTATATTTTTTTATATAACATTTATGTAATTTAAGTATCTTTTAAAAATTAAAATTAAAAAAAGAAAGATGAAATGTGGAAGAGCTCAAACTTCTTCAACCTTTAGATTTTAAAAAGTTATTGTTTTCTTCCAAGTTTACATTAATTTAGTTTTTTTTTAAAGTGGTCAAAGTACTTGAATAGACATTTCTCCAAAGAAGATTCACAAATGGAAATAAGCACCAGAAAAGATACTTTACATCATTAGCCATTAGGACAATGCAAATCAAAAGCACAATGAAATCCCACCTCACACCCTCTAGAATGGCTATTATTAAACAAGTAATAATAACAAGGGCTGGTAAGGATGTGGAGAAATAGGAACTCATGCTCACTGCTGATGGGGATGTAAAATGATGCACCCACTGTGGAAAACATTTGGCAGCTCCTCAAAAAGTTGAAAAAGGACTGCCATATGACCCAGCAATCCCACTCCTAGGTATGTACCCAAAAAACTGAAAGCAGAGACTCAGACAGATATTTGTACACCAATGTTCATAGCAGCTTTATTCACAAGAACCAAATGGTGGAAGCAGCCCAAATGTCCACCAGCAGACGAATGGAAGAACAAAATGTGGTATGTCCATATAATGGAATATTATTCAGCCCTGAAAAGGAATGAAGTTCTGATACATGCTACAATATGGGTGAACTTTGAGGACATTGTGTTGAATAAAATAAGCCAGACACAAAGGGGCAGATGTATGATTCCACTCATATACAATAACTAGAATATACAAATTCACAGAGTAAGAAAGGAGGATACAGGTTACCAGGGGCAGGAGGGAGGGGGAAGGGGAAGTCAACGTGTGATGGGCACAGGGTCCCTGTTTGGGATTAATGGAAAAGTTCAGGAGATGGATGGAGATGAAGGTCACAAAACACTGTAAATGTGATTAATCTCATTCAATTGTATGCTTGGGTGTGGTTGAGATGGGAAATTTTACATTGTATATATGTTCCACAATTTTAAAAAGAGAAAGAAACTGAAGCGATATTCACAATTAAATGCAATATATGGTATGCATATATTGGCGTAATAATAGTGTAGAAATGCCTAAGAAGAGCTTACTGGAACATATGGAAAAAATTGGAATGTAGACTGCAAGCTTTATATCAATGTGAAATTTCTTGAACTTGATCATTGTACTTAAGGTAGTTACGTAAGTGAATAGCCTTGTTTTTAGGAAATATACATGGAAGTTTTAATGTTCAAGGAGTATGAGGCATACAATCTGCTCTCACAAGTTTAGGAAAGAAATAGACATTGACAGACAGAGGAACGGGACAGGTGGACAGACAGATGGGCGATATGGCCAGATGTGGGAAAAGGTTGAAAGGTGGTGGCTCTGGGCATCTTGGTGTGGAGCGTGTTGGGATTCTCTCTGTGGACTTTGTGTTATTTTTGCAAATGTCCTGTAAGTTTGAAATGTTTTCAAAATAAAAAGTGAAAAAATTAAAGCATGATGTGCGACGCAGGCTTCCTTCAGGTGCTGTGAGTCGCATCGCATGCGTCGAACGAGGTATAGGGACAAGTGAGAGACCAAGGGACGGCTTACGAGGAGCCAAGTCTAGGCTTCACCCGGACCCAGCTGTGAGTTTGTCACTTCCTCTTGGCCCCGCTTGGAGAAGATTAGAATTTTTGAAAGAGGAATTTTGCTAAAACACTAAAGACAAAAGCCTGAAAACAAACAGCCCCAGATGTCAAATCTGTTAGCCTGCTTACCTAGATGGTAACTCCAGGTTGGTGGGCTGGTGCCGCTCAGAGGGATCAGCACAAGCGCTGTCCCTGCGGCTCCTGGAGCAGCCGCCGCAGCCTCGCCCACTGCGGTTTGTGCTCTTTCCAGGCCGCTGACCTTGGCTGAGGTAGCTGCCCTGGCCCCGAGGCTTCGGTCTAGGCCAGGAGTCAGCAAATGTTTTCTTAAAGGTAAATATTTAAGAAAACTATAAAAATGCAGTAAATATCTGGGCCTTGCGGCTCTACGGTCTCTGTTGCAGCCACTCGGCTCTGCCCTGCAGCACAAAAGCCACCGCAGACCTGCCGGCCAAAGGCACGTGCGTTCTGGGCCCACGGCTGGGCAGCCGGGGCCGGGTTTGCCAGCCCCTGCTCTGTGCGCTGCTTCCCAGGGCCAGGCTGGCCTCTCCCACTTTTGTCTATTGAGTTAGTTATTGCAACTAATACCAGCGATACCAAGGCATGCCACCTGGCGAGCACCTGCTAGGTGCCAAGCAGCATGTCCCACACAGAGCTGCCTGAAACGAACTAAGCCCCAACAGTTATTAGCTTATTATCACTATTTATATGTATATGTATAAACAATTACAGTTTATACACCTCATCTCCAGTCTGGAAAACTCATGCAAGGTAGATAGCAACATCCCACTGAAGAACAGAAACATGAAGGGCTCTGTAAAGCCATCCAGCTTGTGAGCAGCTGAGCTAGGGCTGACCTGCAAAGCCGACACCCTCCTACCTCGTCTGCCCACCGCCCGTTCAGTTTATCTGGTCTCTTCACTGCTGGTGGCTGATCCCTGCTCTATCCCAGGGGTAGGCATTATCTTCCCTGGAACCTGCTGGCTTGTGTCAAGTTAGAACATGACTTGTTCTGTTCCTGTTTCCTGCCAAGGGATCCTCTGCTCCATGAGTGGAGTGAAAACGATGGAGCTCAATGGACAGGTCCATCTGCCGCCACTCAGGTCCCCAGTTCTTCCCACTCCTCCAGGCTGTCTCTGTGACTCATCCTTAGGCAACGTCTTGAGCGGGACTCTCCTGGAATCCTTCCACTACAGAATTCTAAGAGGAAAACGCGTCACATGTTCAGTGGTGACTCCAGATCTTTTCCACCAGAGGCAAAGGCTCTGCTGCATAGAAGCCATTTGTCGCTGTGACGCTCCCAGAGTTGTCCGTAAAGGTTATTGGGGATAGTGGCCCCAGTTTCAAAATCGCATTCCAGGAAACCCACGTAATAAGTCCTTCCTTACGAGTCTAGATCCAGGAAAGCGTCTTCTCTATAGTTCAGGCTGTGTGCTGTAGCCTGCCGGAGCTAGAAACTGATGTTTTATAGCATGGCTTTCAAGAAGCTTAAAGCCAAATTCCATGCCAAATCACCTCGTTCAGTGCCTAGGGGAATCATTTCTGCCTCACTGCTATGATCACTTTTTAGAAGAAAAACCGAGCATTTATTTCTAAACAAACAAACAAACAACAAAAAAAAAAGCCCAGTGTAATCCAGCATAAATCTCTCCAATACTGGTCTAAGAAATCCACAAGGCATTTTAGAAACCAAAACGCTGTGGTTGCTACTCAGACACACAGGCACACTGCTTTAAACTCAATTGCAGAGGCTACAACTTATATTTTCATGTGTTAGAGGATCGTTTTCCCAAGGATGGACTCAGTTTAACGTGTCACCAAGTACAGAATTGAACTGTTAGCCACATGCTTTACAAATGCTACGGTCACTTTTGTTTTATAATTTTAAAAGCAGATAATATATCCTATGTGCCTTTCCTGATGAATTCCTCCTTCTTTGTGCCCCCATTGTTCCTTACACATATTTCAAGTACAGCCCTTTTATTTTTTTTCAGACATTTTAAAAACTTTAATTTTAAAGAAGTTTTAGATTGCAGAAGAGTTACGTTGAAAATAGGTGTTGTGAATATTCTCGTTAACCAGATTTGTGATAATCAGGGCAGGCTAAACATTCGCTGTATTAGAAACCTTGCATGTGTCCCCAGACCTAGTTTTTCTCCCTAGGTCTAGTTTTTAGAATGCTGGGGATAAACCAAGCCTGGTTTATTATATGACCATCCTGTATGGGAAAAGACTGTAACTTTGGGTATCTTTGGTCAACCTTAAGAGACAGAGCAGGGGAACGGATGTGGCTCGGGTGGTTGGGCATCCATCTCCCATATGGAGGGACCTGGGTTCGATCCCCGGGACCTCCCGGTAAAAATTTAAAAAAATAAAAATATAGAAGGCATGTGAGCCACCAGGTCCCACGAGCCACGGCAAGACGATGACGTAACAGGAGGGTGACACAGGGGAGAGCCAAGACGAGACGCACCGAAAAACCAGGAACTAAGGTGGTGCAGGCGGTAGGATACCTCTCTCCCTCATCGGAGGTTCCGAAGATCGAATCCCAGTGAAGACAGGAGGAGAAGGATGAGAAGAGAGGGCAGGAAACAGACACAGAGAGTGGCTCAGCGAATGGACACAGAAACAGCAAAAACGGGGGACTGAGTGGGGCGGGGGAATGGATAAAAGTAAGTAAATAAATGAATAAATCCTTTTAAAAAAAAGTATAGGGGAGGAAGATACGGACTACAGTTAGTAGTAATACTTTGACGATGCTCTTTCATAATTTCTTAACAAATGTTTCACAACAATGCAAAGTATTTGTGGGGGGGGGTGATGTGTGGGAGCCCTGTGTGATGTGATGCATGTTTGTTTTGTAAGTTCACGATGTTTACTGAACACTTATAGTTTATGCGTGTTCATGTATGAATGATAAACTTCAATAAACTGTTTAAAAAAAAAATAAAAAAGAAAATATAGGGTTTCCCATCCCCTCCCCTTCTCACATTTTCCCCTATTAACATTTTTCATTAGTGTGTTACATTTATTACAATTGATTAACAAATATTGATGCATTGTTACTAACCATAGTCTATAGTTTATAGTTTATACTTTGCACTGTACAGTTTTATAGGTTTTGACAAAATGTATAATTGCCTGTATCTGTCATTGCAATGTCATGCAGGACAATTCCAATGTCCCCAAATGCCCCATGGTGCACCCATTTTTCCGTCTCCCTCCCCTCAGAACCTCTGGTGACCACTGCCTTTTTATCAGTGTTACAGGTTCTTCCGTTACTACAATATAAAAAGTCTACTCTGGCCCATGGTTGCATTCCCCCTTATGTTCATTCCTCCATCTTGAGGATTTGGGATGGTGATGTCCACTCTGCTTCCGATTGGGAGATGGATCCCATGGGGCAGATGGAAGGCACTGTTTTGCTTGCAGGTGTAGATGCTCTCTGCTTTTTGGGATTGGAGGTGTCTAACATCATCCTTTTCTTAGGCGTCCTGGGCAAATCCGATGAACTGGAGAGGAGGTGTCGGCTGCAGCTCTGCTGAGATTCAGGGCTCAGCCGGCATATGAACGGACGGAAGATTTAAGTCTCTGGCACGTATATGTTATGGGTATAATGCTAATTATAGGTTCAAATAAAAGGGGTAGAAGAATCATGTGTAGGAAAATTATAAACGAGTCTAACTGAGTATAGCCCCTTTAACACCTTGCTACATTTTTAAAAAGGTTTATTTTTAATTTTATTTATTTACCCCCCTTGCTGCTTGTGCTCACTGTGTGCGTTTGCTGTGTGTTTTTCTTGTCTGCTTGTCTCCCTTCGTTGCGTCGTCTTGCTGAGCCCCGTCAGCTCACCACGCCGTGCGGGCCGGCTCGCCTTCACCAGGAGGCGCCGGGAATTGAACCCGGGGCCCATATGGTAGACGGGAGCCCAGTCACCCGAGCCACATCCCCTTCCCCCTTGCTACATTTATTTGTCCACATGTGTGTCTCCCTCCAGCCCATAGATTAGAAGCCTTTCCAGGGCAAGAACCACCCCTAACTCAGCCTTTTCTCTCCTAAGTTGACACTCAGTGTTTTCGGATGAATACATTAATGGATTTCTAATTCTAACAACAACGTAAGGCTGCCCTTGTTCCCATCTTACAGACAAGGACATGTAACGCTTTGGAAGGATAAGTAATTGCTCAAGGTAAGCTTGGGAAGTGAGTTCAAATCTGATGCTTGTTTTATTCAACTACCATACTGGGTTGAATGGCGCCACCCAGAACCTCGGGGTGTGGCCTCGTTTGCAGAAGCCGTTAGTTAAGCGAGATGGGGTCACACTAGATCAGGGTGGGCCCCAGCTCTAGCGTGACTGTGCCCGTGGGAGGAAGAGGCGCAGAGGGAAGGCGGCCACGTGCCGGCGGAGCCTCAGGAACGTCGAGGGACCCCGACTCTACGCAGATCCCCGCCAGCTCCCTGGCTCTGGGTTTCTGGCTCTCCTGCTCTAAGCCGCCCAGTTTGTAGCACCTCGTCTAGGGCCTGGTTTTTCAGTTACGTTTTCCCTTGTGTCCTACACCTCCCGTCTCCCAGAAGCAGGCAGGTTTCAAACACTGGATTAAACAAGAAGAGGCTACACCCACATCTGTCAGGGAAGGGTGAGGAGCCAACACGGCTTTATCCTTAAATGCCACAAGATGGAGGTGTCGCTCCATGAAAATGCGGGTTTTTCCGGATCCCGTTCTCTTCCCCGTCTCTTTCCTTTGGGTTCTCTTTGCGGCTCTGCTTGTCCCTGTGCCTGTCTTTTGGGGTCTCTGCTGCATGTATCACTCTGGTGCAGATAAGAACGGGCCCAGGCCCTCTGCTCCCTGCAAGCCTCTAGACACATGTCCCTACGGAATCCTCTGGCACCGGGTGGCTTCCTTGTTGGAACCACAACTCTCCCTGGCATTTGGCACCCTCGCCTCCACCTCAGGTCACCTCCCCTGCCACTGTACCTGTCCCCCTATTGGCCCTTTCCAGGAGTAAACGAAGGTTAGGAAATTACTAGGAGTTTATTTCCAAGGGTGACTGGCAGAACTTCTAGAAGGAAGCTGGCAGCAGTTGTTAATAGACAGAACAGTTGGAAACTGGAGGGTATTTGGCGCCTCATAGGCCCTCAGCTATTTGATAATGAATGAGTGAATGAATGAATGAATGAACGAATGAACGAACGAACTTGTCGCCACTTTCCCACCTACACGAAGCCGGGAGCTGGACACCGCATTCCAAGCACCCAGGTTTCTCCGGTAATCCCATTCATTTGCTGCACGCAGAGCTGATAAGGATGGAAAACCTTTCTTTCTGCTTAAAAGCAAGCTGGCGCACACCGTTGTATGTCAACCCCGAGAGATTCCTGGTCAGGACCAGGCACGAGGCGTTTGGCAGTGAAGGGCAGGTGCTAGCTTAGCTTCCTCGGCGTGCCCCGGCTTTGCTCGCCTGCTTGGTGGCCCTCACCAAGTCTTGTGACTGGACTAAATGTTGGCACTGGCACCGACAGCTTTGTGCTTTTGTGGTCTGTCATCTAGGAATCCAGCCAGCACTCTCTTCTCGGGTTGTACCCTACGAGATGTCTGTTTTAATCTTTGAATTGCAGGTCCTAGTCTTCCTTATCACAAATTTGTCATAAGTTCCTGGAGCTCGGCAATCTGATCTTCAAAGAGACTTTAAATGCAGACAAAGCTGCCTGAGCATCTGGGCCAGGAGGGCGGCCCCTGGAGCCGTCTGCAGAGCTGAGGGCCTGCGCGGCTTTGCACAGACG
The DNA here is from genome assembly GCA_026826555.1 of Tolypeutes matacus. NCBI lineage: Eukaryota > Metazoa > Chordata > Mammalia > Cingulata > Chlamyphoridae > Tolypeutes > Tolypeutes matacus. The sequence goes on along the minus strand of JAKSZT010053771.1, from coordinate 573,883 downwards.
CGTGCCCGCCTCCCTCTCCAGGGCAGGGCTTCTCAACCTTTCGTCTTCCACAAACCCCTCTGCCAGTCAGGTGAAACCCGCAGACGCCTTCTCAGAATGCAGCGGCAGACGGTTTTATGACACTCATCACTGGCATGTCTTTAAATTAAATTTTAGGATTATTCAAAATTACATTTTACAACTTTCCCATACTTTCAAAAGCTGATAGCCTAACACGGTTCAACATCTCTTCAAACGGTCATTGTCGGCAAACATTTGGAAATCCGAGTTTTCCCACGGCGTCACAGAACCATCCCGCCATCCTTACCAACCGTTTTGCAGGCAGTTCACTGCACTCAGAACACGCTACATGAAAAAAAAAACCATGCTACGTCCACACTATACTGTGAATTGTTAAATAAATATAGCACACTCGCACCAACACGTCCCCATAAGAATGTTTTTAGATGCATACAATAAAATCACAAAGGAAATCAGTTACATAGACCGAAATAGTTACCAAAATAAAAAACACAGTACTTCTATTTTAACACAGTAAATGATAATCCAATACATCAAAAACGCAGGAGAGTTCAACGTACATCTAATTTTTAAAGGCATGTCAGTGCAGACTGCTGTCGGTCTTGAACAAGAACATTAAACTGAGGCACAGTACAAGGCAGTGTCCAGCCGATTCTTTCTTTTCAGGTCAAGCTCCCGGCGCCCCTGGCGCGTCCGTGGGCCCTGGCTAGAGGGGCCTCACGCAGCGCTGGGCACTGGAGCTGGCCTGGCCCTGCCCGTCCTCCCGAAGCTTCCTAAGCACACTGGCTGTAGGCTCTGTAAGGGCCAGTGGTCATGCCCACAAAGCGCCAGCTGAGCACGCCCGGGGGGCAGGTATGGACCTCACCTGCCGCCTGCAAAGAGCGGTCACGAAAACCAAGCCACGCGCTGAGTGAGGGAGCTGCGGTGGAAGGCGCTGGGCAGACGCCGGCTCTGCGGCCACAGCCTGCGACACCCCCGCTCCAGAGGGGGCTGCCTAGAACGGCCTCCCGTGACGACCTCTGCTCCCTCTTCGTCTTCTTCACCCACCTGCACTCCAGAGTCTGCTTTGCGGCAACACCAACCTGCTGCTTCCCGCGAGGTTCTGGCCGCGCCCCAAGTGCTCGCACCCCCTTCAGGGCAAATCCCAGGCACTGACCCCCACAGAGTGGCTGCCTGGCCCGGCCAGCCGGGCACAAGGGCCAGGGCACCTGGGCGGTACCTGCGGCAGCGCCTGCGGGCGGCTCCCCAGCCCAGTCCCCTCCGGAGAGCCAGGGGCTGCCTTAGCCGTCTCTGCATTTCCAGTCACAGCGCGGGGATGTTTGCTGAGCTAGTACACGACCTTGAATAAACAGGGAGGCTTTGTTACTATTAGCAGGCGGGATGAGCCACGTGTGATTGACCCTTTCCTGCAGAACGGCTGCCTCATATTGCAGGATTCCAGCACAGGGATTCTCAAAGCCATTATTTATTGAAGGAGTTTTTTTTTTTTAATTGGCACCACAAAGATGGAAGCCAAAGGAGAAGTAATTGGAGCTACTTTCTCTCTCCCTTTCTCCCTTCAAATTAAATGGTGTGTTTTTTAATTGAGCTTTTCGGTTCTCTGAGAGGTGCTTTTGCTTCCTCAGTGTCTGAGAAGTACCCTGGGCCTCTACTTACGTGGCACTGATGTCACGGTGACAATTAACAGATCACGCACAGGTTATTTTTCCCTAGGAGTGGGCTAAAGCGACGAGTCCAGTCTTGTACTTAGCAGGTGCTTGATAAATACCTGCAGAAGAAATGAATAAGGGAGGAGTCACCTGTTTGTGATAAGTCCTGTAAACTACAGTCTGCGCTGGAGGTCAGTTTTTAATTTAGCTCCTTCTGTGCCTATTTTGAAGTAGTAAGGGCACTGGAAGGCCGTAAGGACCAACTGTTTAAGTTAAACTAAAATGCAGGTATTTAAAGGTGATGTGGGAAAGATTTTATCTGCTTACTGTCGGCGAGCCCACGGATCTCTATTTAAATGTCTGTATGTGGGCATCCGCGTTTTTGAGGCGATGGGCCTCCTGAAGCTCGCAATCTACTGTACACAGTTATCAAACGCGTCCTGCAACTGCTGAGCTTCAAAGGCTGCCATCTGGTTCTGTGGGAGCTGGGGATTGTGACTAAACAGATTTTGGTTATATCTTTTGGGTGTATTGCCACTAACCAGGGACCCTGGTGGGAATCACTAATAACTACTGATTATTTTTTTCTTGTTTTTAATCTTTTAAAGATTTCTTTTTACTCACAAATACACACTACTTTTATTTTTTTTAGAAATTGATTTTTTAAAAATTAATTAATTTTACTTTTACTGGGAGGTCCCGGGGATCGAACCCAGGGCCCTCCATATGGGAGACAGATGCCCAATCACCCGAGCCACATCCGCCCCCCACACTACTTTTAAATAGATATTAACAGTAGATGTGGAAAACTAAATATTTTCCAAATATAAAAGATTTTATATAATGAGTAATTCATAATATCATATTTTGATAGAGAACTGACACTTCTGGAGGAAAGTAATTACCCAGAGACAGTGTGAAGAACCATTAGGAATTTCTGCTTAACAAAGATTTAAAATCCTAGAATCCTAGATTCTTCCTAGACTTATCTTCTTTCCTTGGACAGAGATAAGGTGACAATAGTTTGAAAGTATTTTCTTATTTTTGATGGTTACCTCAAGTCTAGAGGTGTATATACCTAATTACAAAAAGGGATCAATGTGTTTATTCACAGTATTTTAGGTGCAGAAGGAACGATAACAGGTATTGTAATAGTTCAGCCTTCTTTTCTTAGTGACAGAGATATTCTAGAAATGCACCTGCCTGATTTCCTACCTACTGCCCTTTTTATGAGCTAATTGGGACCATGTTCACCTAAAGAATACCTTATAGGCAGTTTCCCCGTTATAGTCTTAATTACTACACAAAAAAAGGAAACTTGGATTTCACAAGTAAAATCTATTGATATTTATTGGAATGGACAAAACAGAGGGTGAAGTAAAGAAAAACATACCGGGGGACTTCTGGGAAGATGGTGGACTAGTAAGACACAGGAATCTCTTCTCCAGAAAAATAGCTAGAGGACAGGCTGAAACAGCCCAGAAAAAGATCTTCTAGGGTTTAGGACAGCAGGTGAAGGCTGCACACCACCCAGAGGAGAGAGGGACAGAAGAGGGAAATCGCGACTACAGAACCGTGAGTTGGACCCAGCAGTGGCAGCTGCTGCCGGCCCCTACCCCACACTCTTTAGACTCTAGAATTCTTGGGCCTCTGGGCCAGCGACCACAGACAAAGCCCCAGGAAGGGGAGAGAGAGGGACACAGCCTAGGGCTGACTCAGGATCTGACCCACAAATTTGGTCTGCTGTGTCCAAGAGCCCTTCCAGGCCGGCTGGGGCTGGGCCACTGTTTGCCTTGGAGCCTACAAGGGGCTAAAGATACACAAACCTCCCAATCTCCTCCTCTACTAACAGGGACTGATTGTTGAGGACTCAGAGGGGAGAGGAAATATTTCCTAGCTGGGAAGACTGGAGAACTGTCTCAGAAAGTTTGAATCACAGGGCTCCTAGCCCCCAGACAGGAAGCTCTATCACAGTGATCTGGTCTGTGTCACAACAAATACGCTCCGACCAGGCATTGAATTGAGAGCTGCCAACAAGCGCCATCTCCTGGCAGATCAAGGAAGTGCACATAAGAAAATTAAAATTAGTAGGAGAGGCTTTTCCTGGCCTCTATAGTCTCCCTGCCCAAGGCCCTAGGAAACGACTCTACAACCAATTACTGGGTCCAGTGCCCAGTTCTGAGCAACCAGCAGAACAATCCTAACAATCAAGGTTGAGCCAAATTCAAAGAGCTGTGGTAACTCACAGCCTCCTGCCATTAAATCCCTATAAAAGAGAAAGAGATTGAGCATCTGAGTAAACTATATCGTAACCAGATGCCTAAACACCAGCAAAAAATTACGAGCCATGCTAAGAAAATAGAAGACATGGCCCAAGAAACGGAATACATCAAAGCCCCAGAAGAGATGCAGAATTTGAGAGAACTAATCAGTGAGATGAGCACAAATTTCCAAAATCAAATTAATGAGATGAAAGACAATATAAAGAGATGAATGACATAGAGAAGACATTGAGCGAATGCAAAGAAGAATTTGAAACCTGAACAGAAAAGTAACAGAGTTCATGGGAATGAAAGACACAATAGGTGACATAAAAAACACATTTGAAGCATACAACAGCAGACTCGAAATGATAGAAGAAAGAATAAGTGATACTGAAGACAGAGCAGCTAAAATTGAAGAGAGAAAAGAATGGAAAAAATAGAGCAGGGGCTCAGAGAGTTGAATGACAACACAAAACGCAACAACATATGTGTCATGGGAGTTCCAGAAGGAGAAGAGAAAGGAAAAGGGGCAGAAAGAGTATTTGAGGAAATAATAGCTGAAAATTTCCCAACTCTCATGAAAGAAATGAACTTACATGTTCAAGAAGCACACCGTACCCCAATGAGAATAAATCCAAATAGACCTACGCCAAGACACATACTACTCAGAAGGTCAAATGTAAAAGATAAAGAGAAAATTCTCAGAGCAGCAAGAGAGAAGCAAACGATCACGTACAAAGGACGTCCAGTAAGACTTAGTGCAGATTTCTCTTCAGAAACCATGGAGGCCAGAAGACAGTGGTATGATACAATTAGGAAAATGAAAGAGAAAAACTGCCAGCCGAGAATTCTTTATCCAGCAAAACTGTCCTTCAAATATGAAGGTGAATATAAAGTATTCACTAACAAACAGAAACTAAGAGAGTTTGCAAAAAAGAATCCACCATTGCAGGAAATATTAAAGGAAGCCTTAGAACCTGAAAGAAAAGACAGGAGAGAGAGGCTTGGAGGAGAGTATAGAAGAAAGAATAGCAGGAAGCGGCTGTGGCTCAATCAGTGGGGCTCCTGTTTACCATATGGGAGGCCCCGGGTTCGGTTCCTGGGGCCTCCTGGTGAAGGCAAGCCCGCCCGCACGGCATGGTTAGCTGACCCAGCGAGCACAAGCAGCAAGGGGGGGATAAATGAATAAATAAATAAAATCTTTAATAAATAAATAAATAAATGAAGCATATGGCAACATGGATGAACCTGGAGGACATTATGTTGAGTGAAGCAAGCCAGACACAAAAGGACAAATACTGTATGAATGCGTTACTATGAACCAAATATATTGTGTAACATATTGTTTGATTCAAAAAAAATTTATATGTATCCATTACATTTAATTGAGAAATGTATGTATTTATTCATCTGTGTTTACTTTTTAGTTTTTAATTGTTTATATTTTCAGTTATTAAATGTACAAAATAAAGTAAAAAAAAATAAATCATAAATTAAAAAAACAACAACATACCTTTAAATTATATTGTTTATTTTACATTGGGACAGAGATGAGAGGACTGAAATGTTTTTTGAGCCTTTAAGAAGTGGGCAAAGCTGGAGTCACCTTAGAATTTCAGCCTGGAGCTTTCTGGCTGGGAGTCAGCGTTTTACCAAGAAAAGCATGAGGGCAAGAGGAGGGAGGCGGAGGGGAGGGGGCGCGCAAGGGGAGGGGGGCTCTCTGCTGAGGGGAGGGGGCTCTTCCGTGCGACCCAGTAAAAGGCCGAGGACAGGCACCAACAAGCCTGAGCCCTGCATGTTCCAAGCCTTGTCTACCAAACTTTACCTCCGAAAGCTCAAGTTGCGGGATCCCAAACTGCCGGCAGCTGTGCTGCGAGGGGTTCCGGGAACCAGGTAGCAGAGACGGCTGGGAGCCGCCTGAGAGGGTCCTGGGGCGGGGGCCTGGGAGGAGGCCCTGGGGGGGGAGCCTGGGGGGAGGTCCTGGGGGGGGGGAGTCTGGGCAGGGAGCTGGGGGGCCTGTGGGGAGGCCCTGGGGGGGAGTCTGGGGGGGAGGCCCTGGGGGGGAGTCTGGGGGAGAGGCCCTGGGGGGGAGTCTGGGGGGGAGGCCCTGGGGGGGGCTGGGCCCACTGGGACTTGAGGGCTTCCCTGGAATTGGGTCCAGGGGTGGCGATTTCTGACGCCCTGGCAGGGTCTGCAGACGCATCCGTTACTCAGCGCGTATGTGAAACTGCAGAGGGCAGGAGCCCCCCAGTGTGACATGGCCCCCTGCGTTAAATTCTCATCATTTCTCACACACACAGATGTGAGGAGACCCAACCCAAACCCACACAGCGCTCACACATTCTAACCCCGCCCCAGCGTTCACACCCTCGTACAGGACACAGGGTGCGAACCGAGAGTTTGAAATTACCCGCCGCAAACACCCACACCAGGCTCCCCAGAGCTCAGAGAGCCTAGGAGCCGAGAGTTTTAAAA
>JAKSZT010053771.1:506722-566971 GCA_026826555.1 Tolypeutes matacus | reverse complement strand
CTGATGTACCTGGTCTCTGTGGGAAGGGCTTGGGGAAGTCATGTCCAAGTGCCTGGGAGGAGGGGGGTATCTCTTGCATTTGAACCTCAAGAACATGGGCAGAGAGGAAGACTGGTTGACAGCTATAGAACACAGGATGTCCATTATTGGAAGGTAACACAAATACCCTCCTGCTAAAGAACTCAAAGCTTTAGTTGAAGAGGCTGATATAAGCTCTCGCAGCTTGGGCAGGGTCCCTAGAAAAGTGGAATGTTGTCCTGAACTAAGCCAGCCTCTCCCAATATTAGCCCTACCACATGGGTGGGATGAGAAGATTTTAAACTTCACTGAGCACTGCCTCCTGCCTGCTGCCTCCTGAGGTGATACGGCCCAGAAGATTTCTGAGAGCAAGGAAGCCTTCGGGTATCACTTTTGTTTTGTTTTTTTCTTGCCCGAGTCTGCAAGAACTAGAAGCCCAGCTAGTTGCATACTGATAAATGTTTACCAACGAGCTCTCTGGAAAGAAATGCTCTGATTTGTAGGGTTTGCAGATTTCTGTGATGTAAACACTCCCACCATGGCTGATTTTAAGCTACCAATCTGAGGTCACTGAACACAGAGTTGGGGCTCCAGCCCATTAAGCCTAGGTAACTGGCTTAGAAGATTCCGAGAGAGGAAAAAGCAGAGAGAGGTGGTGGCTCTTGTGGGTTTAAGCCACGTCCCCAGTTGGGCAGCAATGCTCGTGGGAGCCACAGGCAGTGGGATGGCCCCGTGACAAGCAGGGTCCACACACAGCCTCCAGGGGTGGCGGGAGGGGCCCTGGCAGGGAGACCAAGTGTTCCTTCAGAGCTGAAAGAGCTCACCCAGCCTGGCACAAGGAGCAGGATCCAGCACTGGGCTGCTCTCACCCAGCTTGAGGCAGAAGTGAGGCAACCAGAATTTTCTCAGACGGGAGATTTCCCTTACTAGGGAGTTCTCCCTGAGAGGGCATTTCCAGAAAGGCAGGTATTTAGGGTTAGAGCACCCAGGGCTCAGACAGATGATTGTCATCACTGGGCTTAATCCCACACAGGCTTTCTTCCCAATTTAGGGACTTGACATCCAGCTGAGCCCAGTGGAGGACACAGTGGGCTCCTCTTAGAGTAAAGCTTGTGCCAGAGCAGGTAACAAACCCCAGGGAAAACGGTGGCTTTCATTACGTAAGCTGGGTCTCAGAAACCTTCTATGTTGCTGAGTCGTGAGTCTGGGCGTGAGCTTACTAACACAGGTGTAGACTAAGCCGTGTTCTAACAGGTGGCTCTGCTTTCCAGATCGTTCTTGACACCATACCCCGACATCGGCTGGGGTGTTTTCTACCCGGCAAACCTGATCATACATCCCTCCTACTTAAAAACATTCCCTGAGCACGTAACATCTACCAATTTCCAGCTCTATTTGCTGCCTGCCTCTGGAACGTCACTTAATCTTGGCTGCCTTTCCCAAACAGTTTGCTCGTGTTCTAGGCCTTCCCACGTATTTCCTGGTCAACTCCTATTTATGCTCAGAATCCTTTGTAAGTAGAAAGTGGGAAAACAAGAGCCCAGGCCCAAACTTCCACTTGGCCACACTGAGTTGTAGACTTTCCTGTCTTAATGAAACTGGGCCACACTTTCTGGCAACAGTGAACAGGGAGGACTTAAGGTAGGAGCACGAAGAGGCTAGTGAGGAGGCTCCAGTAACCTTAAAATTAAGGATAGGTGCTGCCCCCATGAGGATGAAACTGGGTCTGCATTTGATGCGCGTCAAAGTCCACACAGGGCCATTCTCACTGGTAACAGTGAGCACAGACTGCTGTGGGGTACGTATTACAAACGGGTTAATGGAAAGAGTTGAAAAAAACGGGAGATAGATGGTGTGGTGGCTTGGAGTTATGCACTCCAGAAAAACATGTTCTTGACTTTAATCCATTCCTGTGGGTGTGACCCCACTGTAAACAGAACTTTTGATGAAGTTATTTTTAACTGAGGAGTGACCGGCTGAGTCAGGATGGGTTGGTTTTATTCCTTTACTGGAGACCTCATAGAGAAGGTCACAGAGAGAAGCCATGGGGAGAGGCAAGAAGCTGGAAGTCAATGGAACTCAGAAGAGAAAGGAGAAGGCACTGCCACGTGCACTGCCGTGAGAAAAGCCAAGGACCAGGGATCGCTGGCAGCCAGCCCAGAATGCCACAGCCTTCAGGAGAAAGCATCACCTTGCGGATGCCTCGATTTTGGGATTTCTCTTAGCCTCAAACCACGTGCCAATAAATTCCCATTGTTAAGCCAACCCAAAGTATGGTATGAGAAACTAAAACAGATGGTTAAAAGAGAGATTAAAGTAAGTGATTAAAATAGGGACAGACAAGAGCTTGCTAATTATCATTTGAACACTCAGCAGAGCTTTGACGAAGCTGCAAAATCACTACAACAATAATAAACTTGGTCCATTAAAGACCAAGTGGAGTGATGGGATGCCAGCATGAACTGTCATGTACAGCACACCGAATAGGAACAGGAACGTTCGACTGAGCACACATTAAATGCCAAGATCTAGCCTGGATTTGGTCAGACCCAGTTCATTGCTGTTAATCTGCCCTTCAAAAAATAGTCACTGAAAACCTCTCTGATTTTCTCTCCCCTGCTGGGGTTGTAAGACATTCCAATTTGCAGATTCAGAAGTACCTCCATAACTCTAGTAATGGATCGTCCCCAAGCAAAATGAGGAAGTAAGCTACCAGCACCTTCTTTCTGTGTCCTTTTCTTCCAGGCACAGTGTGCTAACAAGTGTGAATCAGTAATGGGGTTTTAGGCATGAGTGGGAAATAATTTTTTTGGACATGACAATCTTGACAGAAACACACCACATGCTCACCTTGGCTGAAAGACCATTCAGACTTTGCCGTGAAATCCTCTCACGACTGAGACACCAACAGAAGTGGGCTTTGGAGGGATGCCCTGCTTCCCGGAGTCGAGGCAATAAGGCAACTGTGCTATCTTATTGCCCAGGTAAAGAGGGTATGAGAGAGCAAGAAGGTGCTTTGGGGAATGAGCCAGGACATAAATGTCTTCCTCTCCATCTCTGAGCCTACGAGCCAGAGCAAATCTAAAGCAGACCCCGAGGGGCCCTCAGGTGCTACGGCCGTCAGGCCATGCCCGGGCGCCTTCATGCACGCCTGGCTCGCTCTCCCAACCACGGCCACACTCACTGCTCAGTGAACACTTAGGAAGGAAAACTTAGGCAGTCAAGCAGGATCAGCCACATGCAAAAATCTTGAAAAGCACAGGGTTTGTTTTTTCACATCTGACCACCTCTCCTTTCTTTCTCCATGGGGCTGTCATCGCCCTGCCTCAGTTACCGACTCTTAATCTCTCTCAATGCCTCTATTTTCCTCCCCATAAAATTATCATTACCTGTTTATTGAAGGGATCTTATATTCTCAAACATACTAAGGTATAAATGACTGAGACTAACTTACTATACTGCCTCTCCTAAGAGTAGTTACATTTTCTGAGAGAATAATTTCACCAGTGATAGATTTGATATATTACTAGGAAAAAAAAAAGCTATGTGAGGTATTTTATAAAATATAATATAATAGTAAAATCTCCCTTGGCAAATAATTGGTTAAGAACATTAAGAGAAAGAAGACTCACCTTGCTAGATTTTAAAACACGTTATAAATGGACGACCATCAAAAGATTATAATATGAGGTTAAACTCCCAAAATAACTTTGCAGTGAAGATTGGTTTCGGCCAAAGCGCCACAGGCCGAGCTGTGGTACTTTTCTCCTGTGCCGTCGGCATGCTCCACTGGGCCCAGGCAGGCAGACACAGCAAGAAAGGGCCCGGGCAGGGGCTTTGCTGAGAGCCCGTCTAAAGGGAATGATGGTCCCGGAACCCCAAGCCTCTGCTTCGTGATGCAGTCGAACCTCAGCTCTGGGGCGACAGAGGCGGCCTCTGCAGCCGTAAGTGGACAGACTCAGTTCTGTACTTCACCCCGAGTCCTATTTGGCATTCTCCTGGCAAACTTGGTCTTCAAAGCACAAGGATTTAGAAAATGAGAAGTATTTTCCAGAGAAAAAGAAAAGAAAAGAGGAAACCAAGATCTGTAAACAAGGGGAACAAAGAAGCCATAAAGGGATGAAATCATAGTCTGGCTAAAGCATTTCAATTACAATATGATTCAAAACTCTTGCTTAGGAAACTTGAAAAATTAAGTAAACACACTTAAAATGCAGAATACTAAAGTGAGATACAAGTATAGAAATGGAAAGCATTTTCACTTTCCATTTAATAAATAACGAAACCCCAGCCCAGAGAGGTTAAAATACTTGCCCAAGGTCACCCAGCAAAGAGGCAATATAGGGTCACTAAATCAACAGATTTAGGGAGTCAAACCTGAAAAAGTCATTTCACCAGATGGAGCCCCCATTTCTTCATCAAGAGTTATTTCACCAGACTGGCGTGGACATTGAGATGATAACATGTAAAGCACCTGGCACGGTTCCTGACACACGCAAGCATGCGGGAATGGTGCTTTCTCTCTTTCTTGGCCCCTAGTGTGAACCAGGACTCAGAGTCTGGTCTCTGTATTCCCAGCTCATCCTTCCCTCTTCTGCTCCGAATGACAGCAGCAGGCAGTGTATTTGCAGGTGGCAGGTCAAGTTGGAGATGAAAGAGGTATTAACTGGGTGTGCTATAGTGGATCTGGGGTTCTGCTGTCCAGGGCACGAGATACTGATCAGGAGGACTCAGTTTTGCCTCTGCCACTGACGAGATATGCATGAAAACCAAGATCCACCTACACTTCAATTTTTCCCATCTGAGAAATAGGGCAAAGGTTGTTGAAAATTGATATCTGGCATTTTGGAAGACTCCCCAACTTTTAAATTATAGCAAAATTTTCTTAATCGATATTCATGTCTAAATTTGCTGCAAAACCCATAAGTACGTGTGTTCATATGTAAGTCTCACACGGAGGATAGGGTAAAAAGGTAATGGGAATAGATGAGCAGGATGGAAAAATGCTTGGGGTCAAAAGGACTTTGGGGGAAGCGGATGTGGCTCAAGCAATTGAGCTCCTGCCTACCACATGGGAGGTCTGTGGTTCGGTTCCTGGTGCCTCCTAGAGAAGACAGCAAAAAAACAAACAAAGAATAAAAAAAAGAAAAGAAGAAAAAAAAGGAATAAAAAAGAAACAAAAAAGAAGACAGCGAGGTGGCGCAATGGGCAGGCGCAGCAAGCTGACACAAGATGATGCAACAAAAGAGACACAAAGAGGAGAGACAATGAGGGACACAACAAAGCAGGGAATGGAGATGGCTCAAGCGATTAGGCGCCTCCCTTCCACATCAGAGGTCCCGGTTTTATTTCCCTATGCCTCCTAAAGAGACAAAGAAGACAACAGACACAGCAAGTGCAAACAACGAAGGGGTGGGGAGAAATAACTAAAAATAAAAAATCTATTAAAAAAAAAAAGACTTTGGTCAGCTCCGGTCCTTGTATTTGCAGAAACAGCCAGAAGGCAGAGAAAAGCTACGTTGTCTTAGGAGAGCGAGGGTCTAGGGATTTGGAGAGAGAAGAAGAATGGAGGCAGAGGAAGACAGAGGCAGCAGCAGTTCAGCTGCTAACATGAGGGAATTCGCCTTATCTCCCTGTGGCTCTCCAAATCTTTATTCTCAGACCTGACCTCTACCCAGAACTTCAGGCGAATACTTGCATGGTTTCACAGACATCTCAAACAAACTCGCTCAAAAGAGAACACTTGATTCTACCCAAATCTGCTCTTCCTGGTTTCCCCATCTCAGAAAAAGGCATAATGGTCCACTCAGTTGCTTAAGCCAAAAATCTAAGAGCTTTCCTTGTCTCTTTCACCTTCCTGATCTCCTGTAAATCTGCCTCCAAAGTGCATCCCAAGGCCATTCTCTTCTCTCCATCTCCTGACTCCACTGGAGTCCAAGCCAACATCATTTTTTGTTTTCCTGTTGCAGCATCGACCTAACCGGTCTCCTTGATTCCAATCTTGTCCCCTCTTCACAAACCCACTTTTAAAAATATATACAAGATCAAAGTATCACTCTGCTTGAAGATTTGCCACTGCACTTGGAAAAATCCCCAAATTCTTTCCTCTGAGTCACAAAGTCCTCCATGATCTGGTCCCTGCTGTCCACCTGGCCCTCACCCACTTTCCTGTTCGCTCCCCAAGCTGGCCTTGGTTTCTGTCCCTCACATTTGCCAAGCTCAGTCCTTCCACCTGGGATGCTTGTCCGGCTTGACCACGCAGACCTCAGACTGGACGTCATCTCCTCAGGCCACCCGGCCAGAAGGCCACCCACCCACCCACTATTATGCCACCTTACTTTAACTCTTACCACTTGCTGATAATTTTCATGCTTATTATTATTTTTTTGGTTGTTGTCTATCTTGCTCTATTTATAAAGTTGATTGGAACAATGAAGGAATGAACTCCAAACCAACAAAAGGAAACTACAGTATCCATTTTAACTGAATTCCAAGATTGTCTAACAGAAAGCTGACTCAGTAAGTCCACTCTCTGGTATATGGCCTGCAGAAGTGAGTATTTATGTTCACCAAAAGATGTGTCCAAACTTGTTCATGGCTGCTTTATTCATAATGACCAGAAGCTAGAAACAACCCAAATGCTCATCACAGAATGGATCAATTGTGATATATTCACACAAAGGAATGCTGCTACCCAGAAATGAAAAAGAATGAATTATTTCTATATACAACCCCATACATCATGGATGACTCTCAAAGTCAATGATGAGCAAAAGAAGTCAAACACACATGGTATGATTTAAAAAAATAAATCACATAAGTAAAACTAATCCATAGTGCTAGAGATTGGAGAAATGGTTACCTTTAGGAACACACTGATTGGGAGGGGACATGAGAGAGCCTGCTGGAGTCTAGAAAGATCCTGTATCTCCATCTGGCTGGTGATATCATAGGACTATATAGATATTAAAAATGGTCACAATTGGTGCATTATACTGTAAGCTCTCCCTCAATTAAGAAGTATTACAGTTTAAAAATTAAGTAGCCCATGTGTCACCACAAATTCCAAAACAGAAAACGAGCTGTGCTCCGTCTCTCTCCACCACCATTCTAATTCAGCTGCTTCCTCTCGCGTTTGTGCCAGCATAGCATACGACGTGGGGAAGTGCGCAAAGCAAGCAGGCAGCATGGCAGAGGGAAGCACACCTTGCTAGAGGAGTAAATGTGGACCATCCTTTTGCAATTCCCTCCGCCATGGCTACAGAAGACAAGCCGATGCCCTGAGAACAATGGCAGAGTCAGCAGTTTCTCTGTGGTTGTCTCCCCTTTGCTTGTTCCCTGATTTCACTCTCACACTCTACCTCATAGCTAAGGACAAATCTCTCTAAAAGCATAGAAGCCCACGCTGGGCTAATTTCTGGCAGTCTGACTCACCATCGGCACGTGGCACAGCACCATGAAGCCTCTTCCATTCCCTCACACCAGTCTACATCCTTCTCAATCTCCCTGTTTCTTTTCACCCCTCTGCAATTCCCTCTGTCTTCTCAACCTTCCCACTAATTTCTTTCTTCTAGGATGTGGACAGAAGATCTCATGATTTTCTTTCATCTGAATTATTTGATTTTTAAAAAGAATTTGGAAAAACTAGATCTTGCTTTAAAAAACCCCTTTACCATTAATATACATCCCTGTATACCATATTATGTGGAAATTTGATTTTTAAACTACATAGTTGTCACTCTAAAAGTTATAAACAAAGCATGTTGGAATTGGTGAGCTTGCTGTTTTCTCAGAAAAACAAGGAATTTACTTAACACTGTTATTAAGTACTGATTTATTTACCCAAAGTGAAAGGCATAAAATGTCTTAATGAACCCAACTGATATAGACAATAACTTACAAAATGCCTAGTGTTAGGAAAGCAGTTATGGGAGATTTGGTTCATTAATATTTTATGACCCGAAGGGGACAAGAGTGGGTGAGGGTGTTGGGAGGCTGAAGCCTGCTGCAGGCATGAAGGGCCCTGGCACGGGGGTGGTGGGGGGCTCAGGCAGGGGAGGCACAGGAGGAGGGCTGGGGCCTATTAATAGTCTCTGACTGTTGAACATTTATGCGGCAGGGAGGCTAATCGCTGACACGGCATGGTGGAGGGTGGAGAGCAGGAGGCGCCTCTGGGGGCAGCTGCTCAGCCTTCCTACTGTCCTGAAGAGCTCACCTGCCTTTAATGCGCACGTCAGCGCAGCAAACCAGCAAACCAGCGCTGCACGACAGGCCCTGCTCCCCAGCCCTGAAGGCGTCGTGGACAGGGGCCACGACTTTACCCACCCCAAGCATCCTGCAAGTATTTCTTACAGCTAACGGCTCCACTTTCCCCACGAGAAGTGCTAGAAATAAAACATCCTCCACCCCATCACACTTCCAGGGAGGAGCGGGAAAGTGCAGCGGCCCAGCCCGTAGCTCCCTTAGCTCGGCTCCGCAGGACGGTACTGAGAGACCACCCATAAGATGCACAGTAAGAACGCACTCAACCTGAGTCTCCGTTCCATGCCTTCGCAGTTAGGGCTGCTAACACCTGCTGCTCAGGGGTGTTTTGAAGGTTCGATGAGATGCGAGGCCTGCACAGGGCAGGCGTGCAGGAAATGCTGGTCCTTCCACTCCGTCCTGCTCGCCCACAGAGCATGAACTGATAAATGCGTTTTCTCCAGCGTGGAGGTCTGCAATTAGGACATTCGGCCTGCTATGGTCAGAAGAGCTCGGTTATGACCTGCTGGTCTCTGCACGGCCCCATGTCCTGAGGTTTGTGGCATTTTAATGCAGCTGCTTTCTCATGGGAGCATTTTGATGTGGTGTAAAGGCCACCATTTTTTTTCTAACTTAAGAAACATTACCAAATAATGTGAGAAATACACCCTCACTCCTTGAGGCTCGCCCTATGGAAGACTCCCATCTCCGGAGTATTACATATTACAGTAGCAAAACAAACAACAACTTTACATTTAGGCACAGCAGAATTAAACAATTTTGCCACAAAGTCCCTGAGTCAAACAGCCACATCAAATCAAATCACCAAAATGTTCTGCTTTATTACAATCATTCAGAAACTGGCAGAGTGGTCACTAGTTCAGAAAACAGAATCCTGTGTAGGGTATATTTTAAAATTGCCCCACCAACAGCCTTTAAGAAGAGTGGCTCAAGTTCAAAGGCAGGTCCTTCTATGCTGCTGAGATATCTGAGCGCTACGGCCGTGCAAAGGTGGACTTGGAGCTTGTTCACCCGTGGGGGCTGGCCAGTGTTTCACAGATTTTTATGTTCACTACAACCCATAGTAACACTTATTTATAGAGTATGGTTGAAACACGTTTCACAAAACAATACTTATTCCTACCAAGCGCACACTCATACTTTCTATTGTATTCTATTTCATTTAGAAGGAAATCTGGCTGTGACGCGCTGAGCAGATTCGACTACTCCTTAATGGCAAGGACAGAACAGTAAGTGGGTGAGTGAGCAACAGTCACTGGCAACCTGGCTGAGGAACTTTCAAGAACAGAAATGTCTGATTTCATTTTGAAGCTGTTTGCCTTGAAGCACTGTGATCCTCCCCTCCCCCACCCCCGCTCCGGAAAATTCAGGTTTCCATTCCTTACACAAATACCTCCTGTGAGTAGGTTTGTGGCAGGAATGGGGAGAAAAGCGGAACCTCACTGCTGAGTTGACAGAGTGCAGAACACGGTTCTCATGGAATGGTAGGATCCGTAAGCTAAATAAGGGAAGCAGGGGTTCAGTCAGGAAACCCGACATGGGGGCAAACTGCTGAATTTCCCCAAGGCATGCAGTAGGTATTCAAACCAATCTTATTTGGATCTTAGGAGCAGGGTAATACTAGGATTTTTAGACCAAAGATTCCCAAGTCCTAACTTCTCCGGGACAGTTTCATGAGAGGGAAAGGCAGAGGAGAAAGGAGAAAGCTATGTCAGGAGAGAGGCCCGTGAGAAGAGAAGGAGGGACGAGCTTAGGGAGCTTTGAGACCTGGGAAAAGGAGGGGAAGGTTGAATGAAGTAGAGGCAGATGAAGGCGTGCGGGGGTGAGGGGACAAGTGAGAGGGAAGGAGCGATGCAGGAAGGACGGGAGGTAAAGAGAAACTGAGGAAGCCTGGATGTGGCTGCAAGTGGAAGAAAGGGGAGAGAGTCTGGGGAGAGAATTGAAGGGAAAGCATGTGATAATACTGGAAATCTAGCTATGCCCCCAAATGTCCTTGGACAGGCAGGAGGCATCCCAGCTGGGTTATCATTTAATCTCTGAATGACAAGGCAACGTTTTGTTGTTACCTGAAGGTGAAAATAAGGAAAATGCTTCACTGGAGAGCATGACCCTTGGGCACTGGCAGGCTTTTCCCCACTTTGTTTCACTGTTGTAGCCCTTCTCTTACCACAGTCACTGAACACAGAGATAATGCAAACACACAACTATCAGTTGTGCTAAAGTTTATCAGGTTCAGACCATTCACGGCACGAGTGATGTTCTCGGGCTTACGCTCTGGCTCTGTCCGCGGCTCCCAGGGGTCGCGGTTGACAGGAGTGACAACCCTGCGTCACAGGGCTGCTGTGAGGGTGAGAGAGAACCTGATCCTCTGCGCTCGTACTCACCTGCCTGTAAGGTTTGCAGCAAATCTCTTCTTACGCATGGAGAGACCCTGGCTAATGATCTATAAACTATATAGGAAATGAATTTGCGAAACTCTTGGAATACGTCTCCTTTGAATTGGTGATTACATCTTGGTACCAAGCAAAAATGCTGATATTTATTTCATGTAATACTAAAATACCGATATTTCAGTTTTTGCATAGATTTTGGAGTCAGACTGCATAGTTCAAATCCCAGCTGTACCATATACTAGCTGTGATAACCTTGGGAAATTTACTTAAACATCCTATACTTTCCCATCTGTGACATGGAGGTGATAACAGAATTGTTGTGAGGACTGAAAGAACCAATATGTGCCAAACATTTAGAACAGTGCTTAGCACACATTATACGTATTTTTAATTCAGAATTTAATAAAATTCAATGAAATTTATTCAATGAAATTAAATATCAGTAAAATAAAAGTATAATACATTTCAAATTAAAAAACTATAAACACAGAATCATCAAGCAAAAGTATTAGATGATATTTCATTACCTAAAATAATAAAAAGAAAATAATTATGACAATTTGAATATGAAATAATAAAATTTTCAGCTTTAAAAAAAAATGAAATATTAAAAAACAAAATGCCCCAACAGAATCAGTGTTCAGTTCTAAGTGCATTTCCTACAAATTGTCCCAGTTGCTGAAAAAGCCTTTTCTGGCTCTATGCTAGTTGGGGGAATAGTGAGAAAACAATAGTTATAAGCTATCTCCAAATAGTTTTCCTCTGAATCTATCTGCAAATAATACAATTTTTGTTTTGTTTTATTACTTTGAGAAAATATTTTTAGAACAACTTTTTTGGTGTTTTTTTTTTTTTTCTTATTTCAGGTACTGCAATCATTTTATTGACTCCAAGTTATAGTTTTCATCTGGATTATTTTTATCTTCTAGTTGGAGATTATAACATAGAGTTACCTGTATCTATTTCAATACTGTCATGTTCACATTCTGCTTGTTCAAAAGTCTGAGGGGAAATCTAAGGTCACGTATATAACTAGAAAGAAAGCTAAAAATGTAATATGGGACTATATAGCATAGCAAAACCGCATGTGAAATATGAGTATGGGCAATATTGCATACATAAGACAGTTTTTCCTTGAAACTGAACAAATGTATGTAAATGTTACAAGATGTTAATATAGGCAAAAATACAACCAAAGCAAAATATGGACAGTAGTGTACAGTAATATATTAATCTTCCATTAAGGGTAAAACAAAAAAGGCTTTGAAAGCTAAGACTCATTCTGGCAAGAGAGTCTTTATCAATTATCATTTTTCTTTCCCTTCTTGAACATTATAGAGGCATAAAATAACACTTTCCAGATAAATATACCTTTACTTCCTTTGAAAATTTAATGTAATGTCTAACTCTCTAAATACATCTCAAGATGTAAATGTTTCCAATTTTAAAAAATACCAGATGGCAACATTATGTCAACAAAAAATGCTAGTATTTTAGTGCTGAAAAAAATAACAGCACACTGGAACACTGATAAAATATCAGAACACCAAAAAGTGGGATAGCGATCAGCACTCCTGAACCCCAACCACCTGCTCTATATGTTCAGGCAAAGCACGAATGGTCGCGTATTCCTCAGACGCCGCCGCCAGACCCTTCCTTGTTTCCTCTGCCTTTCTGTCATCACCTGTCCTGAAAGCCCAGGAACTCGCTGAAAAGGATCCTGTCCATCCACTCAAACTCCATCAGGTCTCTTGCTTTTTTACTTACCTTCCTCATCCAAAGCAATATGCAGTTGAAAGCTGTGACACTAGAGGGAGACACCAAACTGGACGGAGACCAGGAAACTTCTCATTGACAGCTGTGGATTTATAGGGGGAGAAAGTCAACTGAGTCACAGCAAAGTAGAAAGTAGACTGTAACTATCCCTTTGTGAAAATTTTTAGAGAAATATATAAAATATACAATTTAGCGATTTTTGAAAACTGGTACGTTACTAGGGAACCTAAAGCATTATTACTAAATACTGTTCAACAAATAACAATTAGTGTTCAGTTTCATATTATGGCCAGTTAACAGAAAGAAAAAGAAAATAGGGAGTGGATGTGACTCAAGCAGTTAAGTGCTCACCTCCCACATGGGAGTCCCAGGTTCAGTTCCGGTGCCTCCTAAAGACAAATAAACAACAAGCAGACATTGAGCAAAAACAACGAGCAAAACAATGAGCAGACAACGAGCAAAAAACAACTGAGCAAGGAGCACATGTGGCTCAAGCAGTTGAGTGCCCGCCTCCAACACGGGAGGTCCTGGGTTCGGTTTCCAGTGCCTCCTAAAGAAAAAACAGACAATGAGCAGACAACAAGTGCAAAGAGTGAACAGAAGGAGCCATCCGGGGGGGCGGCAGGGGGAGAAGAAAAGAGGATGGGGCAGGAAGCCAAAACTGGAAGGAGAAACAGAATGGGCATGAAAGAAGAGAAGGGGAAAGGCACAGGCTGGGAGGAAGAGTGATAACAAGATAAAATTAATGGTTTAATAGTCAGAATCTTAAGGGGGCAGAGGGAAGGTCAGAAAGGAGGGAAATGGAGGCAAAGTCTAGACTAACGGTCCTTAATTTTTTCCCATCACAGTCCATTTTGAGAATATGAGAAATTACGGACAACTTTCCATAAAACAGGCATTTTAAAATATGCTCAAGGGGTCCATAAACCATAGGTTAAGAAGTCTTAGTCTAAAAAGGGCTATAGGGAAGCATAAGCAGAGAAAGAGGCAGAAAGATGGGGACAGCGACAGAGAGAAACACAAGGAAAGAGAGTGCGCAAGAGAAGGCCATTGTTTCTGCCCTCCTCACACCCACAGCCCCTTCCTAGGTAAAAACTAGACGGAGCATTTCTCGGTGCTTTTTAATCTCTCCACCCCGCCTGCGTTCTCCTTAGCAAAGCTCACTCCCCCCGCAGTCAAAGTGAGGCCTGCGGTCTTAAAACGTATGAAAGGAGCAATTCTGGAATAGCAGCAGCAGGAGTCTATACATAGCAGTGTTACCGTGGTAAGCCAGTTCCCTTTCAAGGCCCCCATTTCTTAATTTTACAACGGCAGGACTCGAATAGGTGAAAACAGAAGATTTTGGGTCCAGTGGCCCTCGGAGTCCTGGGGGTCATGGCGTGACGGCAGAGCAAAGGCCGCCAGAGACACCAGCTGAGATTCTCCCTCTAGGACTCGTGGGCTCCAGGAAGAGGCAGGAATCAAGGGAAACACTTTTTGTACTTCTGCACAGTCTGTTTTTCATGACTAAAGAAGGTGGCTATCTATAAATTATCTAAATCTGACCTTTGCCCTAGGCCTCTTCCCGTTTCCATTTTGGAGTTGAGTTCCATAAATTCCAACTTAACCTCCAACCTAGCTTTTAACTGCTTGGCTCTAGGGTTTTCATTTTAGCGCTCTTACCAAGAGGTGAGCTGTAAGAAAACAGTGCTGTGGGGTGGCGAGGGCCTTGGAGCAGGGAGATAAATGAAGTTTCCGGGTGTGGCCAGCCCCTCTACAGGAGCGGGGACTCCTGCCACATTCTTAACCTCCCCTTGTTTTCTAGGGGTTACATGTCCTAAGCATGGGGGGAGGGGCGGGCAGGTTTCTAAAGAATAGATGCTTTGTTTTGGATGACTTGGAGCAGACAATGCCCCTTTCAAGGGAGCCAGGTGGGCCAGGCAGGGTAAAGTGTTGAGGAAGAAAGGAAGAGATCAAGTGTGAAAATTCTGCGCCTGTCAGCCTCACAAGCTTCCTCCCAGCTCATCTGACCCTCTCCAAGGAGATGTGTGAACTAAGCTGCTGATTTAATGATCTCTCCACTTTTTTCCCACTGAGGTGAACATGGAAGCTGTATGGCATCCTTTCATTTACAGTTCCCCAAGAGAAGGCTTTGGGCCAAAGGCAAAGAATGAGCCCCTCCCCTCTAGTCAGTCCGCAAGGCATGCTCGCTAGGAAGCTGCCTCGGCTGCCGTCACCTGTCACCTCCCGGGGTTGTGCCCGCTCTCTAGGCTGGCTGCAAGCTTCTGCAGACGCTCCACTTGGCCACCCACGGCACAGACAATGCCATGCTATGTGATGCGTGGAGCGAGGGGATCTGGGACAAAGGGGTAGGGAAAAAATGTAGAGAAGCATTGAAAACAACTCACCTTCACCTGCTTATTTGTCTACCTGTTACAAAGATTTACTTGTTGCCTAGGGGATTCAAGAATCCAGAAGCAGAAGTAGCTCAGTGGTTGAGCGCCTGCTTCCCATGTACGAGGTCCTGGGTTCAATCCCTGGTACCTCCTTTAAAAAAAAAAATCCCTGATGTGGGGGAATGTTTTCCAAAGTGTAGTCCTTAGGTCATATGCATCAGAATCACTTTTGCTTTTAAAAAGAATTTGAGAACCTCTTCTCTGGGAGACTTTGGGAAGCCTACCGCAAAAGTGCTAGACAGGAAAGAGAGATGGTTAAGCCCTAAAATAAGTAGTCCCAGCAATAAAAATGTATTAATATGTTTACGTTTAAATAGCGTTTTAAATAAGTAGATTTAATCTGTGGAAAACAGTTCCACCAAATTCAACAGAAGAATGTATAAACAAAAGGTGGTATATAAAAGTGCA
This sequence comes from Tolypeutes matacus, assembly GCA_026826555.1. Lineage (NCBI taxonomy): Eukaryota > Metazoa > Chordata > Mammalia > Cingulata > Chlamyphoridae > Tolypeutes > Tolypeutes matacus. The sequence continues at coordinate 551,679 of JAKSZT010053771.1, read as the reverse complement.
GTGGAATTTTATTCAGTTTAATAAGGAATGAAGTTCTGGCACATGCAACAACATGGGTGAATCCTGAAGGCATCAGATTGAGTGAAATAAGCCAGACACAAAAGGACAAATATTGTATAATCTCACTTGTATGAAATAATTAGAATATGCAAATGCATAGTCAGAAATTAGAATACATGTTACAAGGGACAGGGATAAGTGGAGAATGGGAGTTAATGCTCAATCTGTACAGAGTTTCTGTTTAGGGTAATAGAAAAGTTTTGGTAATGGATGGTGGTGACGGTTGCACCCTATTTTTTTTTCCAGAAGCTTTAAATTACATAAATGTTACATCAAAAATATAGGGGATTCCCATATACCCCCTCCTCCTCCCACAATTTCCCATATTAACATCCTTCATTAGTGTGCTACATTTGTTACAATTGACGGACACATATTGAAGCATTGCTACTAACCATGGACTGTAGTTTACATTATAGTTTACACTTTGCCCCATATAATTTTATAAGTTTTGACAAGATGTATAATGGCCTGCACTTGTCATTGCCATGAAGGACAGTTTCAATGTTCCAAAAGTTATACAATATTGTGAATGTATTTAATGCCACTGAATTGTATACTTGAAAGTGGCTAAAATGATTAATTTTAGATTGTATATATGTTACTAGAATAGAAATTCAAAGGAAAAACCATAAGGCTGTACAACACCAATAAGCCCTAATGTCAACTATGTACTATAGCTAATACTATAGTTATAATAATATTGTTTCCTCAATAGTTACGTGATACCACACTAATGCAGTATAAATAATAGGGAAAACTACGTGTGTGATGGGAACTATATGGAAATTCTATTTTCTATATGATTTTTCTGTAAACTTACAACTTCTGTAACAAACAAAACATAGGAAAAGAGTACATTTTGGGGTTTTTTTGTGTATCTGGATCTTTCAGGCAACACATCAGAATTAAGGTGAGTGAAGACAAATAAAGAAAAAGATATAACAAAAGCATAATGGGAATATCCGAAGAGAGAAAAGAACAGAAAAAATATTTGAAGTAATAATGGCTGAGAATTTCCATAATTAATGGCAAACACCAAACCACAGATCCGGGAAGCTCAGAGAATACCAAGCAGGATAAGTACCGCCAAAATCATACCTAGTTATATTAAAACTGCAGAAAACCAAAGACAAGAACATTTTGAAAGAACACAGAGAATTAAAATATCTTACCTGTAAAGGAACAAGAGTGAAATTACAGCAGACTCCTCATCAGAGACCATACAAGAGTGGACTGGAATATTTAAAGTGTTGAAGAAAAAACATCATCCTAGAATTCTATATCCACTGAAATTGTCCTTTAAAAGGGAAGGAGAGGGAAGCAGATGTGGCTCAAGCAATTGGGCTCCTGCCTACCACACGGGAAGTCCCTGGTTTGGTTCCCGGTGCCTCCTAAAGAAGACAGTGAGCATGGCAAGCTGACGCAACAAGAGACACAAGAAGACAGGCATGGCAAGCTGACGCAACAAGAGACACAAGAAGAAAAAACATGATGAGAAACACAACAAAGCAGGAAGCGGAGGTTTCTGGTGCCTCCTAAAGAAGACAAGCAAGACAATGAGCTGATGCAATGGGCAGGCACAGTAAGCTGACACAACAAGTTGACGCAACAAGAGACATAAGGAGAAAAACATAATGAGAGACACAACAAAGCAGGGAATGGAGGTGGCTCAAGTGATTCGGTGCCTCCCTCCCAGATTGGAGGTCCCAGGTTCGGTTCTCAGTGCCTCCTAAAGAAACAAGGAAGACGAGGGAGCAGACACAGCAAGTGCAAAAAATGAGTGGGTGGAGAGAAATAAATAAATAAAATAAATCTTTAAAAAAGAAAAAAAAGTGAAGGGGGAATTCATCTTTAGCAGACCTGCTCTACAAGAAATGTTAAAAAGTTCTTAGATGGGGAATGGTGTAGCTCAGTGGTTGAGTGCCTGCTTCCCATGTATGAGGTCCTGGGTTCAATCCCGGGGTACCTCCTAAAAACAAAGTTCTTGGGTAGAAGGAAAATTTTATAGGTCAGAAACTTGGCTCTACATAAAGAAGGGAAGACTACTGGAAAAGGAATAAATGAAGGTAAAATAAAATATCTTATTTTCTTATTAACTGGTATAAAAGATAAATGATTTGTTAAAAGCAATAGCAACAATTTATTGGGTGATCACAAATATTTCAGCATGTAAACTTACCTCCATGAACTGTTTTGACTATATACTACAAATTTCAATATTAGTATCTGCATTTTCATTTATTTCTAAATATTTCTATGTCCATTATGATGTTTCTATGAAGTATGAGTTGTTTAAATGGGTATTTTAATATTTCCAGATTTGTGGACAAGACATTTTTTAGTTTGCTTCTGTTAATCACAGAGGCAGTGTTCTGTATGATGCCAGTTCTTTCAAACTTCATGGCTGGCACACGGTCACTTTTTTATACATGTACCTATCAGTGCTTGAAAAGGGTAAGTACCCTTCAGTTGTTGACTCTACATTATGTATGTGCCTATCAGATCAAATTTGTTAGTTGTACTACTCAAATCTTTTGTACCCCTCCCCATTTTTTATTTGGTTTAACTGTCAGTTGCTGGAAATGCATTACAGTATCTCACTAAGATGTTAGATTTGTTAGTTTTTCCTTGTAGTTTTGTCAATTTTTGCTATATATATTTTGGAACAGTATTAGTAGTTACTTATCCATTTTAAATTGTTTTACCTTCCCAGTGAATTGAATAATTTTATTATTATGTAATAACATTTTATCTCTAATTCTACTTGCCTTAAACACTATCTTATCTGGTAATAACACAGTTCATCCCACTTTGGTTACGTTAGTATTTGTCCAATGTATCTTTTTTCCATTCTTTGATTTTCATGTGTCTCTTATGGCAAAATTCTGTTTTTGCTATGTTTTAACAATAATTGTATTTTAACTTGAGTATTTAGTACGTTTACATTTCTTGTTGTCTTACTTTTACTAAGCCTCTACGCTATTACCAATTCTCCCCATTACCAATTCTTTGCTTTCCTTTGGGTTGATTAAACCTGCCCTCCACCACGTTATTCACTCCCTGGACTCCATCCACCACCACGATTTCACCTAAAGTCCTGAATATTTACTGAACCTTTTAATTTGTTAAGTCTTAAGTGTCTTCTCCTAACTTATATGTTATTGTTAAGTATTTTAGTTTTATAATTTTTCTACAACCCCACAAATATTAATTGAATACCATTAATGTTTGCTTACATTTACTGGTACATTTCCCTGTATGTTCATCAATTTTCCTTACATCTTAGACCTTCCACATATGATTATTTTCCTTTTGCCTGAAAAATATCCTTTAGAATTTCCTTTAATAAGGGCTTCTGGGCAGTAAGCGCTATCAGATTTTGTAAATGTCTTCATTGTAGCTTTCTTTTCTTAAAAGGTATCTTTGTTTTGAAATAATTTAAAACTTATAGAAAATTTGTAAGAATAGTATAAAGTACTCCTCTATTCCCTCCACTCAGTTTCTCCAATTGTTAACATTTTGCCAAAATTTTCTTTATAGTTCCCTCTCCCCCTCCCCTACCTTGAGCCACTGGAGAGTAAGTTGCCAACCGGATGCCCTGTTACCCTCAAATTCTTTAATGTGTTTCCTCTAAATGATGTCATTCATCTACATAACCAAAATACAACCACCAAAATCAAGAAATGAACATGGATGCACTACTACCATCTAATCCTCAGAACTCATTCCTTTTTCACCAACTATTTCAATAATTGCCTTTATGGCAGAAGAATCTAGTTCAGACTTGTGTAGCATTTAGCTGTCATATCTCTTTAGTCACCTTCAGTCAGGAGCAGTTACTTAGTCTTTCTTTGACTATCATTACCTTGACATTTTTGAAGATTACAAAAGATTTTGTAGGGGAAGTGGATATGGCTCAAGCAGTTGGGTGCCTGCCCACCACATGGGAGGTACTGGGTTCGGTTCCCAGTGCCTCCTAAAGAAGACGAGCAAGATGGCGAGCTGACGCAATGAGGAGACACAACGAGAAGACACAACAAGCAGGGAGCGGATGTGGCTCAAGAGATTGGGCACCTCCCTCCCACATGGGCAGTCCCGGGTTCAGTTCCCAGTGCCTCCTAAAAGAAGACAAGCGGAAACAGAGAGCAGACACTGAGCACAAACAGCAAGGGTGGGGGAAGAAATACACAAATAAATCTTTTTTTAAAAATTTGTAGAATGTCCCTTGGTGTGAATGTCTGTGTGCCTCCCCCATGTCCAAAGTTGATGCCGTTCTCAGACTCTGAAATTCCGCACCAGGATGCTCCACATCCCCACATGGGCACCCCCCTCATGCTGCTCGAGCTCCAACACCCCCTGCTCAGTCCCTTGGCCCAACCGCTAACGTGGACCGTCTCGTCTCCGGCCTCTTTTATTCTGGAACGGCTTCTCAGAATTTCTTTGTATTTTAGTCATGGCTGGACGTCTCTGGGAAGCTTCTGCTGGCTGTTTTTATAAAATGTCCCTTGATTTGGGTATACATGTTTCCTCATGATTAATTCAGATCATACATTTCAGCAGGAACACCACAGAAGTGACATGTCATTCTAAGGGCATGAAGAGGCATATGATGTCATTTTGTCCCCATTACCGATGATGTTAGTTTTATTAACATGGTTAAGGAGGTGTCTGCCGGGCTTTCCTCCTGTAACACTTTCTTTATAATAATATTACTATAATTTATAGTAAGTAATTTGTTGGAAGATACCTTGAGACTACGTATATAAACTGTTTATGACTTTTACCCATTTTTTAGCATCCATCAATGAATCTTACTGGAATTAATTATTCCTAAGATGGTTGCTAAATGATTTTCTAATGTCCCCTTTAAATTTATTACTTTCTTTTATAAAGGGTTTTAAACCATTTATGTATTGACATTATATTTGCTGTTTCTTTCTATGCTGGTGTGTTTTCCTTGTTTTTTGTTAAATTTCTTTTGATATCTAGGGAGGTATGTGTTTTTGTTCAAGTGGTCACCTTTGTTCTTATATCTTTTATATTCCCTTATCCCTTATTTTCTTGTTTAACCTATTACCATCCTATACATCGGATTATTTTTTAAGTTTATTTATTTTTGATGCTTCCCCCCTCACTCCCACCCTGCTGTTTGCTGTCTGTGTCCATTCACTGTATGATCTTCTGTGCTTGTTTTTGTCTTCTCTTCTCGTTTTTCTCCTCTAGGCTTCACTGGGATTTGATCCTGGGAACCTCCAATGTGGGAAAGAGGCATCCTGTAGCTGCCACCTCAGTTCCTGGTTTCTGGCTCGTCTTGCCTTGACTCTCCCCTGCGTCTCTCTTTTGTTGCGTCATCATCTTGCTGCCGGGCCTGGCTCACCTTTACCAGGAGGCCCCGTGGATAGAACCTGGGTCCTCCCATATGGTAAACGGAAGCCCAGTCTCTTGAGCTACATCCGCTTCCCTATACATCAGATTTTAATGGTCTCATTTGACTCTCACCAATTGCCTGGACAACAATCAATGAACTTATTCTCCATCCTCTTTTTTTTCTTACCCTCCCGTGTAAAAATTAAATTATTTCTAATTTATCAGGATATAAAACATTTCTAGATTCTTCCACCTTCAAACCCACCTTTGTTTTGGTCCTAGATCTAAAATTAAATTTATTAAATTCTTACCGTAAGTCCTTTTGTCAAAGTTTCCAGGCATTTCTTGGTTGGGTGAAGCTTAACCTCTAGTGGACTCATCAATAAGGACTCTTGAAGACAGTATTCCTTTAGTTCCTATATGGTTAAGACATTTTCTATAGCCTTGAAACTTGAAGGACATATTGGCTGTTTTATAAAAATTCTTTCTTTTCTTGAGTTTCTTGAAAATGATGCTTTATGGTTATCTTGACTTGTATATTGCTTTTGAGAAGTTTAATGACAGGCTAATTCTCTTGCCTGTATAAGTTAACTTTTTCCCCCTCAAGGCTCTGAGGATTTTTTTCTTTATCTTTAAAGTCTAACCAACCACTCCAAAACTTAGTGGCTTAAAACAGTGGTGTGATTCGCAGAATCCTGATTCTGCGATTTGGGCTGCGCTTACGTGGGCAGTTCTGCTTCATAGAGCCTGTTGGGCCTGGGGTGTCCCAGATGGCTTCTTCCCTCCCATCCTGCGCTCAGCCGGGGCAACGAGAACAGCTGGGAGACTGGCTTCTCTTCCCAGGGCAGCTGGGCCTCTTTCCAGGGGATCCGTATTCCAAGAGGACAAGCCTTAATGTGCACTTATCAAGAATCTGCAGGCATCATGGTTACTAGGCCCCACTGGCCACAGCAACACACATGGCCAAACCCAGAGTCAGCCTGAGAGAACACACAAGGACGTGGACACCCAGGGGCCACGGCCATTGTCACGATGCACCATGTAAGGATATGTCTCAGAGGAGAGAGTTCTGAGGCAGTTTTCCCAGTACCCAGTGGACTCCTTCAGCATGTAGATTCTTCTTTTATTTCTGGATAAAACTTTGTTACAGTTTTCTTCTGCTTTGTGGTTGTTGCTATTTTGCGGGGAGAAGATTGGTAGAAATTTTCAGCAGCTAGTGTTTTGATTCTCATTTTTGTTTTCTTCTTGCAGTGGGCTTGCATAAATGAAGACTGCTTACATCTATGCCTTTCCTGGACAGGGCTGGTGGTTAGTTGAGGAGTACCCTCTTCTGATTCTGTAGCAAGTACATTTCTTAAATGGATAGCTTTTGTGTGGACAGGAGGGGTGTCATTTGACTTTTTGGTTTCCCTTTATCTTGCAAGATGCTAAAACTTCCTCTTGATTCTTTCCCCCTTCACCACCTAATTTCCAAAAGGCACTACTTTCCCTGGCCTTTATATTTTTGTAACTCTCTTCTCCCCCAGAAGCCTGCCCCTCAAATCTTGCATGCACTTTTAAGGCACTTAGGCTCTAATGTGACTTTTCTAGCATTTTCACACTTAGAATGAGCTTTCTCTTTCTGGGGATGATGTCAGTTCAATCCTCTTTTCTCTCTTCTCTTTAGTTTTTCCAGACCCTCTGGCTTTCTCTACACTGAGCTACATCTGGCTCCCCAATGAAAAGTGATTTTTTTGCTTGTTTGTTTTTAGGAGGTACCAGGGATCGAACCTGGGACCTCGTATATGGGAAGCAGGCACTCAACCACTTGAGCTGCATCCACTCCCCTTTCTACAAAGTTTTGCAGTGGGAGCTCAAATCTCTTATTAAGTGGTGTTTATTTTTCTACTTTAGATAATTTGGAGATTGTAGTGTTTCTGTCCTCTAGTTATGTTGAAGGTGTGTGATTTGTGTGGTTTTAATTTTGAATAATAAGGGAGGGATTTTTATTAGGTCACCACCATTGTTTCAGCTACTCAGATGTCTACTTTAATCTCTCTTATTTTTTTTTTAGGAGGTAATGGGTATTGAACCCAGGACTCATACATGCAAAATGTGAAGCAGGCGCTCAACCACTGAACTACACCCACTCCCTAAGCTCAGTTTTGAAAGATACTTTAGCTGGCTTAGAATTCTTGGTTTACAGTTGTATTTCTCTCAGTAAGTTGAGATATATTCCTCTGTCTTCTGACTTCCACGATTGCTGTAGATAATCAGCTTTAAATGTAACTGTCATTTCTTTGTGATTCATCTATCTCTTCTCTCCGACTGCTTTTAAGATTGTTTTCCCTTTTGCTGTTGTCCAGTTTTCCTATAAAGTGTCTAAGTGCAATTAAAAAAATATTTGTCTTTAGAGTCTCTGGGCTCCATGGACTTGATGATTATTGTTGTCTTTCAACATCATTAACATTTCAAATATTTCCTTGTTCCTATTCTGTTATTCTTTCTGAAATGCTAATTTCATTTCATTTCATGCTTTTCTATCTCTTTGTTTCTCTGTAGTACATTTAGGGGTAATTTCTTCAAAATTGATCCTGTATCAGTTACAAATTATGTCAAAACTTAGCAGCTTAATGCAACAAACATTTATTATTTCACCATTTCTGAGGGTCAGAAATCCAGGAGTGGCTTAGTTGGGTGGTTTTAGCTCAGGGTCTGTCATGAGGTGACAGTCAAGCTGTCAGCCAGGGCTGTTGTCATATGAAGGAATGACCAGGATTGGAGATACGCTTCCCAGATAGCTCACTCACATGGCTTTTGGTACTGGACTCAGTTCCTCACTGGCTATTGCAGAAATCTTCAATTCTTGCCACATGGGCTTCTACACAGGGCTTCCTAAGTGTCTTCAAGAAATGGCAGCTGGCTTCCCCCAGGGCCAGTGATCTAAGAGAAAGAGAGAAAGGAGAAAGTTGCAATGCCTTAATGTTCTACTCTCAAAAATCACAGACCTTCATGTCCACTTTATTCTATTTGTTAGAAGTGAATTACTAAACTCAATCCACACTTAAGGGGAAGAAAATTAACTTCCATCTCTTGAAGGAAGGAGTATGGAAGAATTGTAGACATTTAAAACCACACATATATTCTACTTCACTAATCTCTCATTGATTGGATTTAATCTATTGTTTCTAATTTCAGCTATTAAATTGTTCACACCTAGATATTCAATTTGTCTTTTTCAAATCTGCCTGGTCATTTAAAAAAATATCCAGTTCCTTAATGCCTAATATCTTCTTTTATTTCTTTAAACATACTAAATTGTTATATATTGCCTGTTAATTATACAATCTTAAATCTTTTGAGAGTAGGCTCTCACTTATGATGCCTTGTTCTCTTTGTGTTTTGCTAGTTTTGACTGTGAACTGCTCATTTTCCATGGAAATCTTTCTGTGGGAATTCCTTGACACCTGAATTGAAGTTTCATTCCTCTAAAGAAGATGTGTATTTGCTTCTGCCAATTACCTGAGTTTACACATAAGTCAGGATGCTTTGGTTTATACTATTGACTTAAAGTACAGATTATACAGAAAGTGTATATTTGGACCAAAAATCTCCATGAGGGCTGGTTATGATTACAAATTCTCAGGGAAGATTCCACCCTACTTCTGCCAACCAATGTTAAATTTAAAGCAGTCAGGTTTCTTTGATGTCCTTTTCTCTGTGGCTTCCCAACCCCACCTTTACATTGAGGGTAAAACACTTTGAGGTCCCAAACTATTTATGCAATAGTTTCCTATTAGACTCCCAACTGGTGTAGGTTGTTAGCTTAGTCCCTTGCACCCCATATGCTGTAACAAGTAGAAGCACAGGGTTTCCAGGGTTTAGCAGAAACTCTCAGAGCAGATGCTGGTGGGTGTTGGAGCTTCTTAGTTTCTTGCTTTCACTTTATCTCCTTTTTCAATCCTTTAATTTTTATTCTAGTAACAGAAATATGAACTAAAACTTCCTCCTTTCACATTTACAAATACAATTCAGTGCTGTTTATTACATTCATAATATTGTGCTACCATCACCACCATCTATTTCCAAAACTTTACAACCTAAACAGAAATTCTGTACTAAGCATTAAGTCCTCATTCCCTACCCCTAACCCAGTTGCTGATAAGCTATATTCTAGATTCTAACTCCATGAGTTTATTCTAATTGTTTCATATCAGTGAAATCATATATTTGTCCTTTTGTGTATGGTTTGTTTCACCAAAGTTCATCCATGTTGTCACATGTATCAGGACTTCACTTTTTATGGCTAAATAATATTCCATTGTATGTATATACCACATTTTGTTTTTCCATTCATGTTTTCAAATTCTTCTTTATGCTTACCCAATGTCTTATTATCCTTTATCTCACCCTTCATCTCTTTGAATTGATTTAGATTTGTTTGAACTTCTTTGATTAGTTGTTTCAAATTCTGTGTCTCCTCTGACTTTTTAATTTTCTTCTTTGAATGGGTCATATTTTCCTGTTCTTAGTATGGCTTGTAACGTTTTGCTGAAGTCTAGGCATCTGATTATCTTGAAGAGTTTATGCTGATGTTGCATTTCTCTCTTGCCTAGGGCTTTATTGTTGATTGGCTTTGAGTTAAAGCTCCTCTTTGACACCTGGTTCAACATATTTTAAGTCTTTATAATTGCCCATGTTTGATCACAATCAGGCCAGGACCCACAAAGGGGGTGCAGATCAGTTTCAAAGGGCCCTGGGGAGAGGGTTGGGAAAGACCCTAAATAGCCAGTTGGTTTTTTTTGTCATCGTCTTGTCGGCTCCCTGAAAGTGTGCTTTCCCTGCCTGCCCAGCAGGTGGCACCCTTCAGTCCAGCTGACCCTTCATAGTAAGGAGGGGGATTTTTTTTTTCCTTTTGTTTTTCCCCCATCCACAGGCTCCACATCTGTGGGAGCCACGTTGAAACAATGGCATGGAGGATCCCTGACCTGACTGGCTATAACCACTATTCAGGTAGGACCCAGCAATTCAAACTCTCTGACCAGAAGCCTCACCGAGCCCTTGGCCCTGCCCTCCCCCTTGTTCCCAGGAAGGAAGGTTTCTCTGCCCCTCTTCACCCACAGCTGCCAGCCAGCCACAATCTGTGCCCAAGGCTGCTGGCCTTGAGGGTGCGGGATGGGTGCCGAGCAGTGCCATGGAACAAGTTGCTCACAGTTCCTCTGCTATAGCCTCTCCATCTCCCTGGCCTGCTGTTTCCATGTTGTACCTTGGTCCCTTGGCCTCTGAGCACTGCCATCTCAGACAGTGCCTGCCTGTCCTCTCGCTGCTTCTGGAGGAGTGTGCCCTGCTGCTCCCTACTCCATCATTTTGGATCTCCTTTTGTCAGGGTTTTTGAAACTGTTCTTTCTCTGTTGGAATGCTCTTCCTCCATCTTTTCCAGTATCTGGCTCTTATCTATCAGATTTTAGTTAAAACTTCACCTCCTCAAGGTGGCCTTTCCTGAACATCCTCAATTTCATCACTCTCTTACAAGCATATTTATTAATCTCATAACACATCACAAGCTGTTAATTTATTTATTGTCTGTCTCTTCCCTTTATATGAAAAATTCTGATTTTAGAGTCAGAACTCCAACTGAACCATTGCCTGTTCTGTTTTCTACCATATCTTCAGCAACTACTAGATGGTCAATAAACATCTCTTGAATGAATCTTTCATATTTTATAAAAACTCTCAATACACTCAATCCTCATGACAGAAGTAACTTCTACATTTGTACTTCCAGAACATTTTGAACATACCAGTATTTTAGTACTCAGGTGTTTAAAAGTTTATCTCCTCACTAGAGTGTGAACTTTGCAAGAGTAGAAACCATGCCATTTTCTTCTTTGAATACCTAGAGTATTACTACCTGGTAATGAGTAAACAAATGAGTGTTTGCTAAATAAATGAATTAATCAATTAATGCTATTGAATGGTCACAGAGACTTGAAAATTCATTTTCTGGAATGACTTTCATTAATAGGCAAGGAAACAATGTAAATATGACCTTTAGCTCTGGAAAAATCCTACAACTATGACAACTAAAAAAGACTTACAGTTAAATATGCCCATTTCTGCAAAAGAAATCCTGAGAACAAACTCCAAACAAAGAAAGGAAAGGAAAGATTTTTACATAAAAGGATTTATAGTTTGTTTTGCTAACTAACTTTAGTGCCATAGCTGTGACTGCAGAAACGCAATTTCTGGCAGCCACGTGGTCCATGCAGTCTTTGGAATTTTCAGATATGTTTATCGTGACACTGAGAATGCAAGGGACCTGCCCTTCTCATTATTATAAGGGTTCACTTGGAATCCACTGACTTGATGGTGAAAGGACATGTAATGCATGTCTTATTCCTGTCCTTGGGTTTACTATTGACACTTCCCTTAAACTGGCTTAAGTGTGCCCAGTCTGTTGCCAGAGGACAACTTTCCACCTTCTGACCTTTCTAGCCACCCAGACATGTGGGAAACGAGAAGCTTGCATACAGATATTAGTGCATGAATGTTATTTCAAATATCTAACAAACACTTTTCTAGGAACACTGGTGTCAAAAAATTCCTATAATAAAAATTCATATGCTTCTTTGATTCACTTCATTTAAATGTTTAAATGCTTCTATTGTATATATTCTTGTATAGCAGCTCATCTAATGTTAATTGAGACCTTTGATCTTGAGAGGTCTATAAAAAGGTAGTGAAAGGGTTCAATACAATTCTTCAGCTATAAAATAGAAGACAGTGATTAATCAGTACCTTAGCAAAAATCTTTTGTTATTTTCAAAAGTTTTTGAGTCCCTGGTATCATTGCTTATTTTTTTAAAAAATAAATAGATTTGTATATAATCCTCTTTTGTGTATATCCAGGAGTATCCAGGAACCAGGCAATAAAGCTATGCTCCTCAACCTTTTTAATACTTGGCACACTTGAAAATCTCTGTATTTTTCCAAAGTACAACCTGCTTCTCTTCTTCTTTCGGATAAATAGTAGATGGGTATACTGGTGGAAATGTGGGGTTGCAGAGCAGCGACTTCCTATTACTGACGTTATTCAAGCAGACACTTATAAAGAATGGTGTACTAAAGAATTCATGTACTGGGTAGGAAGTTGAACTTTAAGATTTGTAAGGTCCCTTCCAATTAAAGACTGTATGATCTAGGTAAGAAACTTCAGTAGTAATTTAAATCTTGGTCTGCCTTTTAATGTATGAAAAAAAGATCATCTGATAATACATTTACTTATTTGGATAGGATTTCCTAGTGGGATACTAATATACTTTAATGTATTCATTTTTCCATCAAATATTTATTAAGCCCCTATTATGTGCCTAGACAGTGTTATATACTGATTATTAACAATGAACAGAGATGGGTCTTACTTATATTGATAAAATAAGTGTGGGAGAAAGGGATATAAGACTGGTGTAGATATAAGGATATAAAAATGGTGTGGGTTTATATATTTCCATCTTCCAGGTTAAAGTGAATCCTGTTATTATGAATGAAAAAATTAGTAATATTAGAAGAATATAAAATAGGAAACCTAATTTAAAAATAGCAGTGTAACCTATTAAATAAGCTATTTAAATAAAAGGTCAGAAAAATGATGTAGAAAATTATATGCAATCAGGTATTAATGACAGAATAGAGAACAAATTATTTAATTTTATTAAAAATTTCCAATTTATAACCAAAATATACAACCACTACATTTAAAATCAGTTTGTACACTCACAGTTAAAGTGCTAAGAAAAAACATTTACAAAAACTGACATCAGTCTACCGTAAACAAAATAAATCTACAAGAGCAGAGTGCAAAGCACATCCAGCTAATGTTAAAATACAGTTCATGCTCTAACCAAGTGCACTTGCTCTATACATATCTCAAAACAGTAACTTTTCCACTCATTTGGAAACGAATGAACAATTTTAATGAGCACAAAAAAAGAAACATGAAGAACCAATGCTACATAGTACAAGATCTTTAGCACAAATACTTTCTAACTGGATGTTTATATGATAAAGCAAGATTAAATGATCTGAATATATTTTAGAATCACCTTAGCAATTTAATTCAGAATAGGTTTTAAGAAACTAAAATGTCAAGTTCTGGATATTTAAAAATAATAGTTTTGTAGGATAATGAAAAGAAGTACCTTTTCTACCTTTCTATCTCTTAAAAAAAAATGATGGTTATTGTTGATAACGGTAAAACAGGAAAGCCTTTTTTATTCACTCTACAAGCACGGGCGGTGCTGATCTGTAAGTTCAGTACCAATGAGCAGAGCTGAAGATAGTCCTGGCTGTAGTGTAGTGCAGAGCAGACTGAGATGGAAACACGGATGGCCTCAGAAGCACAGTGTGAGTGGAGGACATCCAGCATGCTGCAGAGAGAGCTCTTAACTGGACGGGGAACCATGGGATCAGAGGTCCCAACTTCATCTGACTGATAAATACAAACAAGCAGCTCCCTTCCTCAAGGTTACTGAAAATATACAGCGCTTTTAGACATCATGTGGGTTTGGACAAAGAAGGGCATATTCCCAAGTTAGGTCAACCTAATAACATCTCTTGCCTCAAAATAATTCCAATTCTATATTAAAGCTTAACACTCTACTTTTTGAGATTAATTTGTGCTAACTGCAATGTGTTTGTCTCTAATTTATGCTTCACTCTAAGAGATAAAGGATGTTAGTCATTAATAATTTAATATGAATTAGTTAAAGCAAGTTTGCTTCTCCCTAACACTTGCGATAGGCTGTACTTTGGAACCACTGATAGGAAAGACGGGGGCTAGAAGGCAGGCAGGCATTTTGGGAAATGCAGTGCTTGGGGAACAGGTCAGAGGGACAGGGTGTGCACCCGGGCAGGGCTCAGGGTATCACGAAGGTTGTCACCTAGAAAGAACTGTACCAGGCAACTCCTGAGAGGTCAAAGTAAGCTTCCTGAACTATAATTCTGCATTATCCAAAACCAGGACACCTAGATTGAGGTGAGTATAATACTCAGCCTTTGTTAGCTGACCTGTTACATTTATTAATAATTTTTTTTTGAGGAGGTATAGTCTGCATTTGGAACAACCTAATACCCAAACTTTTAGATGATAGCTCTATTTAAAATTGGGGTTTTCTTGTATAGGAGCATCATAGTTTTTATATGCATTTTAATACTTACATACGTTCATTCTTAAAACCTGAAACAAAGGAATTAAGAAAATCTTTAAATGGCAATTAAGGCAAATTTGTTGAAGTTTAATGTAACTATATAACATAATAGTATGAACTATTTTAGAGGGCCTACCAAGAAGATAAAATTCTATAGCTAGCAAAATGAGTCCATATTAGATGTGAGGGGAAAAAAGTTATTTTGCCTTTAAATGGTATTTATAGATTAATCCTTCTATACCTCAAGTTATATAATCTCAAGTTATAAAACTTAAAAACTAAATGGAGACTTAATGAAGACTTATGTAACTTATGTATACCCAAATGGTATTTGCTTTGATTACTAATGTCATTTTTATAAAGTGTCATTGAAAAGTATGGAATTTAATGTTACAAAGCATAATTTCTCTTGATGGACTTGTGGTTTTCTATAGTGTAGTCTCCTTTCATAAAGTCTCTGATAGGCAGATAACAAGATTTGGGATGGTTGTTAATATATCTGTTCTAAAATATTTTTTGTTTGATTGGTTTTTGAATCTATATTCTGAAATTGCTTACATTTAATCACTTTTGACCTAAAAAAAAAAAACACCCCCACAAAACAGCAATATCATATAGTTCAGAATAGTATTATCCTGGGGCATATGGGAATCCCTACAATTTTTGTGTAACATTTATGTAATCTAAGCATCTTAAAAAAAAAAATTATATATATATATATAAAAGAATAATATTCTCCTACTATGACCACATAAACAACCTCCTTGGCCTGATTCTCAGAGAGAACAGTTAATCTATAATTGAATTGCTCTGCTGATAGATGACCATGATAACCTACATATACAGCACTGAACAGGGTTAACAAAACAAAACAAAAAGGCTCAGAACAATTAAATAAATCGAGCTTTGGGTATTACAGAAAGTCAAATACTAATAACTACTACTAACTATACAAACATATATTTATATAAATAATCCCCAAAGTTCACTGTCAGTCTACAAAGATACAGCAGTCAATATTTTCTTAATTTAAAAGTTTTAATTTAGAAGAAACAGCCTTTTATAGCTCTTTCAAGTAAGAAAAATAAGAAAATTTAATATCTTTTGAGTGTCAAATGAACTTTTCATTTTGGGGACTGGGGGAGAAGGATGGTGGTGGTGATTCATTTGTCAAGCCAAAGTAAATGTTTAAACTACAGTTACTCCTTCATTTATGCAATACTTTTAAACTTCAATGAGAAAATAAAACTCTGAAAAATAAAATGTGGCATTTGAAAATAAAAGCAAAACAGGTGTTTGAAGATGGTGTTAAAGACATATGAAATGGGGTAATTCTACAGAAGCTAAATATTATAAAAAGGCAAATGATAGAGAACAAATCAGATTTACTCTGAAATCTCACACTAGGTAAAAATAGCACCTGATGAAAGAAGTTCTAGAGCAATATTTTCATATTGGGAAGTTCTTCTCATGGTTTTAAAAATAATTTTTAAGTTCACATATAAAGATACATTATTTTCAAGTACATAGTCACCTCAGCTCAGTGTAAAGAACTCCATGCTGATCTTGTCTCAGGAATATAGAATCATTTCATATTAAATATTTGACATTAAAAAAGAGTAGTTCACCAGGGGAAAATTATAAGGCAGGGCTAAGGGAGAGAAAATTTCCTTTCAAATTGAGATGGGAGACAGAGTTAAGAGAAAAATAGGACAATGGTAGAGGGATACTTATAAACTGAATCACTCTAGGATCATATCTTATAGAATATTCCCTAATAAAAACTGGAAAATAGTCAATGAAATGTTTGGTCATCATATTTAAATTTAACAAACGTGACAACAAAACTTGTAGAGCGAGAGAATTTAAAGTTATTTGTTTCTTCAGGCAATCGAATTAACAATGGAATATAGACATCTCTGAAAGAGAAAGGCTAGGCATCTAATTTAATTTCTGAAAGCCAAGAGTTACTTGACCCAGTGAATTTATATAAGAGAATAAATCAAGTGTAGCCAAAGAAATCACACTAGAAATGAGTATAGTTTCCACTGTTCTCTACCCACCAGACTCCAAACCTAGACTTAAATCTATAGACCAAAGTGTTCAAGAGAACAATAGGACCTACTATAGATAATTAGAGCAAAGACAATGAGCTCTGCTTCTCAGAGAACATAGTTGATCTATAAGAGAATTCTGTTGAGATGAAACCAATGAAACTATATGTATTATCTTATAGTTAAGAAGGCTTTATTTATTCAATAATCTAAGACTATAGCTTAAAGATAATTTATAGACAGACAAATTTCAAACAATTCCTCTGAAATTTCTTTTATATTTTATAATTATTTGAATGTTGGTAAAACTGGGTAGCTTTTTAATTAGCCATATGGGCCAGGGCTATCACTGCTGTGCTCACTAATTTTATCTTAAATATATTTTGGATAAAGTTTAGGCTAGCTATATTTATATTTAAGAGAACAAATATCATAAAATTTTGTCGTTTTTTTCTCTATATCAATTTAATGTGCTTATATTTCTATACTTTCCCATGGGAAAAAAGGTCATATACATTATTTGTAACCTTTCTTTCACTTTTTTTTCACCTTTAAAATTACTTAAAATCACAAATGGAAAAGAATTAACATTTGAATCCTATCAATTTAAGTATAAATTGCATCAATAGAACAGATTCATCTAGTAAGTATAGTTCATTGGCAGAATAATGATAAAAGTGAGCCCAAATAAAAATAAAAATAAACAAACAAACAAACAAACAAATAGTGAGCCCATAATTATGACATAAAATGACCAAGAGAGAAGCAAGTAGAGTTGGGTAGAACTGAGTGACTATTTAGTCTAACCCTAGAGGTAAAGTGCCTTGTCCAAAGTTACACAGCTTGTTGATAGAGTCTCCTGACTAAAAAAAATAAGTCTCTTGACTCAAAATTCCATGTTTTAAAAAAAATAATGCCTCTTTACTAAGCATTAAAAAACTGACAACTTAGGAAATAGAAATGATTAAGCTCTAATTAAAAAACAACAACAACAAAAAAAAACAGCCAATAAGCAAAACACAATTAAAGAAATAGTTGCAAGATAACACATACAAATAAGCTGACTTATAAGACAAAAACTTCAAGGATACAGTAATAGTAATAATAATAAAGTCATTCACTCTACATTAGAAAATATGATAAAAGAGCAAGCATGGGGAAAAAAACCACTGTCTTATGAATCCTAACTTACTAGTTAAGGCTAATTAGCAAAATAATGGAACACTGAGTCTTCAAAATCCAAATTATTAAGGTAAAAACTTGTTTATCAGGGAAAACTGCTGACAGTGGCTAGTAAAATGAGAATTATGAGGAAGACTACTATACCAATGAACATATTCAAAAGAAAGAACACAGTAAATTTCCTGGGAGAGGTGATTATTAAAAAAAAATCTGAAGGAACCTATCCTTCAAAGCATTTAAATAGACCGAACAACTCTTACAGTAAGTAACTTTATACAGGTATAGAATTTGACTAAAAATATAAGTGTACTTTACTTCCTGTTACCTTTATGATTAAAAATTTTTATTTTCTAATTAATTTGAGACCAAAGAATACGAATTCTATATGCTCATTAACTTATATTAAGTGTGTATAAATCAACCAAATAGGAATGTCTACAAAGATGGCTGATCCTAGGTAGACCTTTATATTTTCTTTCTTATGAGATTTTGGATCCTTGAGAGAATATTATACTCCTTTATCAATTTGATTATTAAAGAAGTACAGGATTAAAATTAAATTAGAGAAAAGCACAAGACTCATTACAGTCAGATGGAAGGTAAAGCTCTGATGCTTAGTCTTCCCATTCCTTTCTCCAAACTCATACAATTAGAATAAAAAGAGAAGGGAAGATAATTAAATTATTAAGCGATGCCAATATAATTTTTTCATATAAAATAGATCAAAATGATTTAAGAATAATGAATAAAATTATACAGCCACTAGCAAACATAGCTGAATTAAATGTAAACATTTTTTCTTATATTAATGAGTTGCAAAAATCATCAAAGGAGTTTAAAAGAACCATGAGTTCTTTTGTAAATCTGGGATGCATATGAAAGCTATCCTTTGTATATTTACGTAAAGAGAAGAATAAGAAGAAATTACTACTTTACACAGATTTTTTAAAATTATATATACATATATACAAAAATTCCCATAATGTTAAGACTTAAAATTCAAAGTTTTGCCATAAAGAAAACCAACAAATTATAGTAATCATCTTTTCAAAACTTGTTCTCAATAAAAAAGAATTAGATATATGAAAGTCCTCAAAGAAAAAAAAAAAGTTATAGGGCCTATATTCCTCTTTACATTTTTCTTACAAATTTCAGTCAAGTCAGGCTAATGTAATTATATAATTCCATGTCAAAGGAAAAATATAATGGAGATCCCCAAATTTCTGTTGGAAGTTACCTATGATTTCAACCATATAATATTGGTACAGACATATCTTAGAATTTAAGGGTATATATAGCTCTTCTTCAAAGTAAAACTTGTTTTTAAAGGTTAACTGGATTACTGATTTAAAGACTGAACCAAATGAATACTGTTATAATTGCCCATTTTGTTGTTGCTAAAAATAAATACTACTGAAGACCATATTCTTGTTTTCTACACCTTCAAAATCCTAACAAAAATAATATCAGTATAGCAATTGATAGGTTACAGAATACTATAATGCATATTATTTCATTTGATCCTCACAAGGTCCAGTAAGGTAGGTTCAGACAAAAAATTACCTTATCCTCATTTTTACTGAAGAAATTGCAACTAAGAAGTTAAATGCCATGTCCAATTCACATCTTAATTATGGGTCTTCAAATACCAAGTCCAGTGGAATTTTCAGGACCCTAGACTATGTAATTCATTCATGTATTATAATATGTAAATATACCTTTGGCATGTCAAAAGCCACATAAATATTATCATAGTGAAATGTTGGTAAAGTAATGTTTTCCAAGTTCCAGTCAATGATCCACTATTTTATCCCCGCCCCCACCAAAAAAAATCAAGTGGTTCCTTTTCATAGCCTAAACTAAGATAGTTACAATTTCAGTTGTTTCTGTTATTACAAAGAAATTAATGAGGTAGGTAAAAATGTAGTACATTTTTCTAATTTGAAGGGGTTCTTAGAAGTTTTATAAATCTTCTCTAAGAAACATCAGAAAAAGAAAAATCGAACTAATAAAAGTTTGCTTGGGAACCAATGTGGTTCAGTGGTTGAGTGCCAGCTTCCCACATAAAAACTCCCAGGTTCAATCCCTGGCCCTGGTACCTCAAAAAAAAAAAAAAGTTTGCTTGCATATTCATTTACCCACTGGTCCACAAAGATCTAACTTCACATGAGACCAACAGGAGCCTATTTCTTTATTAAGAATCACTTGTTACCTTTTAAAATTCATATAAAATGTTGGTACAAGTATGCACATATATTTCTTTAATTAAAATAGTAATATGGACTATTGCTCTAACTAGAATAAGCTTCATTTGGAGTACTTTATTTATTTATTACCTGCCACGTGTAATTCTGGTAAAGCAGAGACATCATTTCACTAAATTTAAATTAGGAAACTTCAAAATCCTTCGAACTGAGAGGCTCACTATCGCGGTAAAAGTGAATTGTGTGATAAGTTGTTCATTCATTTAAATATTTATGAAAACTTACTATGTACTAGCCCCTGGGCTATCAGTTGGTATTTGAGATTAACTGTTTTGAGCCTAACATGTGTCTCTGGTCTTTTGCATTAATTACAGAATTTAAAAAAAGCATATTGCTTAAAAACTTCTAATATAGTAACATTTTGGAGAGAACTATTATTTTCTCAGTTGTCAACTCCACAAACAAAACACTAACCACTATCATATGCCAATCAAGACACAAATTAAAGGTAAACACATGGTAAGAAAACTGTCTAGACTTGTTCAAACTGGTTTAAGCTAGTTGAAACTTGAGATTGCTGTTTTGCTAAAGCTCTTCAATTCACTTCAAAAGAAAAATTCTGAATTTGAAGCAATAGTTTGATAAATAACATTGCCCAACTAAATATTGTTATTTAACGCAATGGACTAATAATATTATATAGATTTTGTGGGTTAATATAAAATACTAGCAGAAAGTAACTGAAAGGGCAATATAACATTTATATATAATCAACAATTAGTTTAGTGGTGAAGATACAAATAAATATATAAAAATCAGGAGGCAGAAGTTAAGATTTTCACAGCGATGTTCACTTAACTGTCTACACTTGGCCCACTTCTACAAGAAAACCAACTAACATTTTGGCAGTCAGTAACAATGCAGATGGCTGTGGATGACAACATCTTGAGCTCAAACTGGTACCTTCTATTTTAACTTCTTATTTTTATTTCTTAATGTGTGTTTTGGTTCTCTCATGCTGTTCTCAGGAGAGATTCTCAGACAAAAGACTCATGAATCATTTACTTATAAATAAGTTGTGATAAGCCTGGCCTTCAGAGAAAAGGTTTATAAATTGTCAGTCATGAGGTAAATCAGATGCTAGATGCTGCCTGTCCTGAGCACTAACTCCAGTTTCAAGGAGAAAGACAATGAAAAGAGAAGAAAAAGAAAAATATTTTGGGTCAAATGATCAAATGTATCTTGTGAAGAATTAGTAATAATTCACATTAAGATATATGTACTTTAAAAGAAAAAAGAGAAAAATAGAGAAACAATTTATTACTCCAGAAAATTTGTGCCTGATAAAAGTTGCTTTTCAATACCTAATCTTGGTATTTTTGTTTTAAAAGGTGAAAAGTTCAAATTAATTAAACGAATGTCAGGGATGTAGTAGTCCTCAAAAAGATCTCTTAACTCCTCAATAATATTGAGCCCTTACATTTCATAATGCTTTACAGTTTCCAAAGAGCTTTCACATGATTTTTCCATTTGGTTCTCACAACAGCCTTGTGAGGTAGATAGGTATTATCTTCTATCTTCATTTACAAAAAAGGGATCCGAGGCTCAGACAGGTTAACTTGTCAAAGATATAAAAAATAGGTAATGGCAGAGCCAGGCCTCTCCAGAGTCTAGAACAAAATATTTCGAAGTGTGATTCTTGGATTGCCTGCATTAGACCTGTGCTCTTTTTATAAATACAGATTTTTAAATTCCTATCACCTTTGGATGTACTGAGTAAGAATCTCTAGGAGGACCCAGAATTCAGTACTTTATAATGGATGATAAAGGGAAAACAACTGTACAGTGAGTAATGATATAAAAACTATTGAGAACAGCATATTTTTATGTGGTATAATATGATACCATCAGATCATTATGGGGGGGAGGAAAGTTAGTTTAAAATAGTAGTTGTCAATCCTGGTTGCAGATTAGAATCACCTGGAAAGCTTTAAAAAAGGAGGGACGGGGAGAAGAAAAAGAAAAAAGAAAATTTTCTGGGCCTCACTCCAACCAATTAAATCTCAATGTGAGGAAGGTGTTGGGCCTTGCAAAGTTCCCCAAGTGTTTCTTACCTGCAGTCAGGGTTAAGGCCCACTTGTTTAAATATGCTCTTCTACATAACACCGTCGGCATTTTCCAGGATTTTTCTTTTCCTTCTAATCAATTTCATGCCTGATAAAGTTCACAGTTCATACTGTAAATTATTTAAACATTACAAGCCAAAAAGCCTAACATTTTCAGTTGATATTTTTAAGATAAAAGATTTATCATAGTGAGACGAATCATGCTTCATTTACTTACAATACTTTCCAAATATTCCACATTAATCACTACTTTAGACTTAGGTTATTTATATTTCAGTTGTAAACAATAATGATCCAGAATCTGAAAA
Organism: Tolypeutes matacus; assembly: GCA_026826555.1. Taxonomy (NCBI): domain Eukaryota; kingdom Metazoa; phylum Chordata; class Mammalia; order Cingulata; family Chlamyphoridae; genus Tolypeutes; species Tolypeutes matacus. The sequence goes on along the minus strand of JAKSZT010053771.1, from coordinate 529,190 downwards.
CAAGGGTGTGCGGCAAAAGCTGTAGGCTATTAGGGAAATCCAAGTACAACCAACTCACTGATAGGAGGGGCCTAGATGCCAAGGTCTGGTGGCTTTGGCAAGATCACGTCTCACTAGAGGAAAATATAGCAATGCATACAGAGGAAATGTTTTGCCATTTTGTAATTATGCTTACCACAAAAAAACTTCCAATGTGTGATAATTATCTGATTACATGCCTTCACAGAACAGATCCAAACATGAAGTTCTCTATCAATCAATATTACAGGGAAAAGATGGCTACAAGTTAAAATTTTTCAGTCATGCATATGGATGTTATGAAAACATAGCCAGTAAAAGTAATATTTACAAAAGTAATAAAAACAGCAAAATTATAGGGAAAAATGTCCATCTCTGCTTTTATTCCATTGCTAATCCTAATCCTGAATATCTCTGGATGAAGAATATTTTGACAGAACTTTTCAAAGAGCCTTCAATAGACTAATCATATTGTTCGGTTACATTTATATTTTATTAACTAAAATACCCCTGCTAATTTATCAAACTCTCCTACATTTTAAAAAACATAGTTCTTTTTCACTCAAGTGGAAAGAACTACAAAGTCCTACTATCATCTGAGACTTGATCCTTGCATAGAAAATTTAATTCTGAAATTTTATTTTAATAACAGAACTACCAGAATGCTATCTCATCACTCATAAGTTTATATTATATGAAAGTTCACTACAAAGCAATCACCATACATTTAGGGTTTTCTCTAAATATAAAATAAGTAGGTTTATAAAAATGCTTACCAGACAAATATCTCTTTATTACCTAGAATTATTTTTGTGATGTTATAATTATTAGAGTGTTGGATGTCTTGATGTTCCAAGTTTGATGCAATATAAAAAGCAAAAGTTTACCTTTCCATTGGACCCAATCTGCACTTGACTGAAAGCATGACAACAGTGAGTTATAGCAATCAGTCATGCAAAGGCAAAGCATAAAAACTGCTTTTTAAACAGTGCAAGCTTGCCACCATAGATGGGACAAATTAAGCACTGGTTCCGTCTTCTTCAATAACCCGATTCATGCTGGTACCATGTGTGATGTGAGTCATGGGATTACTACTGAGGTCCCTGATGCTGCTGTGTCGTGACTGTTCGTTGAGACGATGAGAACTACTGTGCCTGGAGTGGTCCGTCAGGCGCGACATGCTGCCATGAGGTAGTCTTTCCTCCATTCCTCTGTAACTGCACGGAGTGTACCTAACATAAAAGAGAGTTTATTGTGAAGTGACAGAACACATTAGAAAATAATGCTACTAATTTTCACTAATTTAAGTGAAATTTAGTGAAATGATTAGGAAACCAAACATGAAAAACAAATAACTTTTGATTAATAGAAATTTCACTGATGCTGTAGAAATATTGCCATGGATAACAAAAAAGTGGATTTTTTCAGAACAAAATTGACAGAAACTGAAGTTAATTTGAGCTGACTGATGAGAAGGACCTAGGTCAAGTATGGGTACTTTTCTCATTAGAATGAGTTCTGGGCAATGGGTTCAGGGAGAGAAGGAACACTAGAATAAGCCGTGGCCCCTGGGAATCTAGAAGATTGGTTATAATCAGTATGACAGCAACCTCAAAGTTAACTAAATGACTAGGATTGAAAGGGAAAGCATATGAAATTGGAGGAGAAATTAGTGTAACCTAAAAAAAAAAAATAGGTAAATGAATTGGCAGGCAATGATGACATGTGCTGACAGCTTCTTTCCAGATAGCCCAGTTAATAGCTGATTTTCAGTAGGGTTTAACTATCTGTATTTTCAGTAGGGTTTGAGGCTGTGAAGATGCTCTTTCATAGAGGCTACATCTACTTAAATATATCTAACAATGTCCTAACACTTTGTAACCCATATTCCCACCAAAGCAAATTTTCTCTATCCGTAATCCAAGTCCCAGCTTTCTAGTTATGTGATCTAGGCTGCACTGTGTATCGCAAGCAGTCTTCTCCCTCCATCATTGTACTTATCTTCAAAGTACAATGGGAGCTGTTAAATTTTCTTTTGCTGTAACTCTGACTCACAGATCCCCATCAGAGGCAAGTATATATAAAACTTCTTTGCCATGAGAAATGTGAGATTAGCTCTAGGCCACTCAAGGTCATGAAAATCAATTTTTAAAGTTTTTATTAATACTTGGCTTACACCTCTAATACGCTGTTTAATATTTTTTCTGGCTTTAAAGTGAGCACCTTCGGAGTAGAGGCAGTATTTCATTTCTCTTTTAATCCCTAGTACCTCAAGAAATATTTGTCTAAAATTATTTTTGTTCAAATCCACTCATATACACACCCCTTTGTAAAAAGTATTTATTTAGGAAAACAAGGCTCAGAGAAAACGTAATTGAATATAATTTATAACTTTAAATTAGTATATTAATTTTTTTTCTTAACAAATCAATTTTATTGATATAGTATAATAACTTTTAAGCAAAAAAAAAATGAATAGGACACAGCAGGCGTTCATTTTTTAATAGTCAGCAAAAAAATTAGTCATAACTGGTTTAAGAACTATTGGTAATAAAAAAGCATTCTTCCAAGGTCCAGGGAATGGGTGAAATGAACTTTAGAATTATGCCTCAAAACCTCCCCATACCTACTTACCCACTTCCTTTTCTATCCATCCTCTCATTTAACTACCAATAACTTGTTCTTTGAAGTTGACATATACACGTAGGTGTATTTACCTAAGACTATTTCATTTTATGTAGCACAAAGATCAATGATTATCCGTCAGGGACTCTGGACCAGAATGAGTATTGGGAAATGGATGTGAGTGAGTGTGTGTGTGATTCCATAACCAAGATACCATGTAATAATGAGAAAATGATGGCCAAAAGATAGTGTTAGGAAAAAAACAAACAAAGGGAAAAAAAGATAGTGTTACACATAAACTTAAAAACCAACTGGGGGCGGATGTGGCTCAAATGGTTGGGCGTCCGTCTCCCATATGGAGGGACCTGGGTTCGATCCCCGGGACCTCCCGGTAAAATAAAATTTTAAAAAGTAAAAAAAAAAAAAAAAAAAAAACCCAACTGATACAGAAAATAATCTCCCTGAGATGGCTTCTGGTATCCAGACTTGGGCTCAGCATGGTCTTGGGGTCCCAGGGCAGAGGTCCTCCACCACGAGCAGTCATGCTGGACGTACAGTGCGCCCTTCAGGTGGCTGCTGTGGCCTTGGGCCCTGAACTCCAGGAAAATGCCCACATATTTCTGAAGTCAGTAATTACTCAAAAAATTTGTATCCTGATATGTGCCTAGCGCTGTACTAGATGGTGCCAGAATGTCCAGATGTCTGTCACCCAGTCTCTTCTTCCAGAGGCTGCAGACTTAGCTGAAGAAAGACAACTGTGCTGAAAACAGATCATAACCACAAGAATGATAAAAAACAGTTAAGTGCCATGGAAATGGGAATTAAGCAGGACTTAAAGGATGGATAAGATTTTAATTAAGCAGAGAAAGTAGGACAGGCCTTTACAGGAAATCATTTCTACCCTCTGGTTTCCATGACACTATACTTTATATGTTCCTTTATAATGTCTGTAAGCATTTTCTCTGCACTGAGGTTGGCTGTTCCTTTATTTGAATTATGATTACTCTAAGTATTTATCAACCTCTTGTTCTTGGTCTGTTACTCTTCATTTTTATAATGATTCAAGAGAACCCAACTTATAACTTTAATTATCAACTACTGATTATAAACTTTCTTATCTAAACTCCAGTTCCTTTCAGATTACAGTGATTGAAATCCTCCATCTTTAACTGCCTTCGGAAATTGTCTACTGATATCTTCCAAATCACCTCAGAATGAACTCATCTTTCACCCTTCATGAACTCTGTGTTTCACCTCTGCAGTGTCTTACGGCCCACTCTAACCCTCACTGATCTTTCCCTTTCTTGAAGTTCTATAACATCTATTATCTCTAATACTTACTGTTCTGATATGCTGGCTTGAAGTATTATTAAATTGATTCATATGAATATGTTTTATCTTTCCTATAAAGGTATATACTCCTGGAATACAAGAAATACATCTTACCTTTGTTCTATATATATCTCTTTATTCAAAGAATGCCATATGCATAGAAGTTATACTATAAGTAATTGTTCATTTGTCACTGAAAAGGATGATGTCAATAATGTCAAATGTAAAATAATGCTGAGAGTTCACAAAGAGTGGTGATTAACAAAACAACATTCATATTCTCTCCCTCCTTATCAGTGTCCTAAATTAGAAACTTTCTAACTGGTCTTACTTACAATCTCTTCTCTGATGCTGTTAAAATGATCTTTCTAAAATAAAAATCCGATTTTATCACCCTAATGCCCAAAGTCCTTTAATAGTTCCTCATTGCCTTCAATGGGGAAAATCCAAATTCCTTAGCGTGGTTTTATCTCCTACAATTACCCAAAAATACATGGTATGCTCCAGACACCTAACTGCATGCTTGTTCTCTTTTCCACTGCATATATTGTTTCCTTGTCTTTAATTCCCTACTGCCTCCTCTGAATCATTTTCAGAGTAGAAGTGTGAACTCCTTTGTGAAGCTTTTTCTGACTTTCCATGATGAATTAGATGATTTTATTCTCTGGGCTCAACTCCCAAAGTACTTGTATATAATTCTCTTATACCTGTTTTTGTTTACTTTTCTGTCCTCCATCTCTGTATTCCTAGCTCTTAGAAGAATGCTTCTCATTTAGGAATGCTGAGAGGAAGGAACAAAGACAAGAAAGAGGAAAGATCTTTGAGTGGGTTAAAAAGAGGTTTGCTGGGAAGCAGCTGTGGCTCAATCAGTAGGGCTCCCGTTTACCATATGGGAGGCCCTGGGTTCGGTTCCCGGGGCCTCCTGGTGAAGGCAAGCCCGCCCGCACGGCGTGGTTGGCTGACCCAGCGAGCACAAGAAGCAAGGGGGAGATAAATGAATAAATAAATAAAATCTTTAAAAAAAAACCCAAAAAACAAAAAACAAAAGAGGTTTGCTGACCCCTGGATTATATATATTGCTGCACTTACATTTTACTTTAATTGTTCATTTACAATAATAATAGAAAGGCAGTATCAGGCACTTAATGGGACAGGCAATTAGGTATATTATCTTATTTAATTTTCACAACATTCCCAATGGGCAGATATTATTATTTCCATTTACAGATGAGGAAACTGAGGCTTATCATTCCAAACCCCATGTTCCTACAATACTATCTACACCAGGGGTTCTTAACCTTTTTTGTTCCATGGACCCCTTTGCCAGTCAGGTGAAAACCACAGACCCCTTCTCAGAATGTAGAGGCAGATAGTTTTATGACATTCAACACTGGAGGTCAGAGAAAATAAAGATAATAAGTTGATTTTTTTCAATTCAAGCTCACAGACCTCCTGAAATCTTTTCACGGAACCCCCCCCAAGGGGTCTGTATATCCCTGGTTAAGAACCCCTGATCTACACTATTTTTGTAAAGAACAAAAGCTTATTTATTAAGCTTATTAAGAACAAAGATCATAACAAAATCATTTTTGTATTCCCAGAACCTAGCACAGTGCACGACAGAGAGGTATTCCATAACTGTTTGCTAAATTAGTACTACTAAAATAACCATTTTCACTGTCTTCTCCCTACTCAATATATATGACTCCAACAGTGCTTAATGCATGAGGTCTAAACTCTGAACTCCTCTGACTGGCTTTCAAGTCTGTTCATAATCTGGGACAATTTTACCTAGCAAAAGTTCAAAAGGCTTAATAAGATTCAATTTCTATTTCAGAACTGTCTACTCTTTCTTAAACTGTGTGATCATATCCAGCATATGAAATAAACTGGGAAGTGGCTGTGGCTCAATCAGTAGGGCTCCCGCTTACCATATGGGAGGCCCCGGGTTCGGTTCCGGGACCTCCTGGTGAGGGCAGGCCCGCCTGCACGGCGTGGTTAGCTGACCCAGCGGGCACAGGCAGCAAGGGGGGGATAAATGAATAAATAAATAAAATCTTAAAAAAAAAAAAAAAAAAGAAAGAAATAAACTAAGCGATAATAAACTCACCTGCCGTCACGTGACCTGCGGAGGCTGCCGTGGCAGCTGCTCACTTTGCTGTGGACGCTCCCTGCTTTGCTTCTCTGGTCATCTGCCATGGCCAGCTGAGTTGAAGAAGCGTGTGTGGATGTTCCTTGGGTGGAAGTTCCTCTTGATTTTCTTATAATAGGAGTATTTGGATCCCTTAAGAGGGACTGAGCAAAATCAGGCTCTTGGAGTACCTGTCGGCTCTCATTTACTATCCTAAACAACAAAATACTAAGTTTAGACTAATAAATATAGATGTCATTCTTGAAATTAATTGCTCTCCACATTATGTTTTCAGGATTAATATAAAGAAACATTGCGGATAGAGGAAAGAATATAATGAAATCCATGCCAATCTGTCTGTCCCTAAGGAGGGCTGATGGAAAAAGGCCAACGAAGAAAAAGGAAATCAAGGTTCTCTTCCAACCCTATCAATAAACATGGAATCATAGGCAAGTCACTTACCACCTTTTTCTTTCATTTCCCTAATCTTAAAATTAAAGTACACAGTTCATCATTTCTTAAAGGTGCCTTTCAGCTGAAAAAAAAAAAAAAGATTCTCAAGGACACCAAAATATTACAAAGGTATTATTATCAAATAGAGAAATTGTTTTCTTGCATGGTTTATGGAGGTAGTAGAAGCCTCATCATAGCACGTATATAACTTTTTTTAAGAGTGGTTATTTTAATGCTACAAGTTAATTTTATTGTAGCAGTTGTGGTAGAAGCAGTTGTCTAGTACTGAGAGAAGCATGAGTGGTCACAATTTACAACAAAACATAGGAAAACTTCATTTAAGCAAACGTACAATTAAGTCGTGGATATAGTAAAAACTTAAGGAAAAATATTTAAGGGGATGAGGTATTATTAAAAGCAAAATGTTTTAATTGTTATAAAAGGGTTAAGAGCAGATAGAGGGAGCGGGTGTAGCTCAGTGGTTGGGCGCTTGCCTCCCATGTGCAAGGTCCTGGGTTCAATCTCCCATACCAACAACCTCTCCCCCCAAAAAAGTTAAGTAGTTTTATGTAAATAACTAATTATGAAAATGAGTTAGTTAAAATTAGATTTAAAAATTCATTAAAAAATAAAGCTCCAACATGTAAAGATTGAGTAATACATTATCCGTTTTCAAATTTCAGAAGGATTTTTGTTGTTGTAGCTGTTGATGTTTTAGTGCTGGGGTGAGAGTGCTGGCGGAAGACTCGAATTTGCTGACCACCTGCACTGTGCCAGGTATTTCACATTCTCCTTTCATCCTCTTAAAAACGTTATTTCAGAGATGAATGTTACTCCTAAGAGGACACTAAGGAGCAGATGTGGTTCAAGTGATTGAGCACCTGCTTCCCACATGGGAGGTCCCAGTACCTCAAATAAACAAGCCAACAACCAACCAACCACAAGAGGACATCAGACACTTATGAACAGATATTACTGAGATTGCCATTGTACAGATGAGGGAACTTAGGTTCTAAGGGATTAATTTGCCAGAAGTCACACAACAAAACCAACAGCCAGGAATCAAACCTAAGTTTTAATTGACTTAGAAGCCAATAATAAAATAGTGATAAAACACTGTGTTTAGATATATCCTAACAACAAAGTGTCAAAAACTAGGTAGAGAAAGAATAAGTCAAAACGATGAGTGAAAAACAATATTTACTTGTTTCTCTGTTATCAATGGCCATACTTATATATACATACATCCCACCAAGTATGTCAAAGTAGCAATCAGGTTTATGTGCATTACGGAGAAAGAGACATCCAGAAAGGAATACCTTTCTTCCCTTGGACAAAGGTTTTGCTTTGTTTTGCAAGTTAAAAAACACCTAACCTGAAACCTGATTGCTGACCTTATTTTCTAGAGTTGGTTCAAACTGACTTTTTATTGTTCCAAATACTTAATCCACCCTTAAATGGTAAAGGTTTGTTCCCTCATTATCTGAAAGTTTTACAGATAAGAAAACAGGTTCACAGAAATCGTAAGACTTGACCAAGATAATTTCAAGAGAGGATTTCTAAAAATATTTCAATCAGCATCAGGATTATTGGCATAAGCATAGGTTTTTGTTTTGTTTTTGAGGTTCTGGGGATTGAACCCAGCTTCGTATGTAGAAAGCTGGCACTCAACCACTTGAGCCACATCCGCTCCCCAAGCATAGTTTTAAATGTGGCTTCACGAAGGAAAGAACATTGATCTGATTAACACACTTTTAGAAGGCAGTGTCTTTCACAGCATAGATTAACAGAGTGGTTAAGAGCAAAGCTCAGAGCAGAACAGACAGGGAGTGGGATGGCTTACCCCTCCTCGCCAGGGGTGTGGGGGGGTGGGCAGGGTGGACTTGGAGAGTATCTTGTGGAAACCCTTGGGTTGTCAATGGACACAGAATCCTGGCCCTGCGCCTATCTGTCTCTCCAGCTTGGGCCAGTTTCAGGTTCTGGGGTAGTGGTGGGGGGCACTTGGAAAACGGCCTGGCACTCAGGGGTGGGGTGGAGGGCCAGAGATGCCTGCGTTTTCCTTTGATTTTCTCTTCGGGAATGGACGCTGACCCTTCATTCTGGAATCAGGTCAATGACAGGCAGATCTTTATATACATTTAAGGATCGTTTTTAAAACATCAAATTCATGTCAAAATAAAATCTATTTAATTGTTGGCATCTTAACAGATGTTAACATTTCCTGGTTTTTCATTTTACCCTATACTTTCCACTGGAAATGGTTTAAATGTGCTTCCCTTCTTCTTTCTATACTTTTAACTTGGTTTCCACTCTTGAGGATGGTCAGCCAATGTTTGCTAGTTTTTCTCTTAAGCCATTTGTTTGGAAGTATTTGTGTGTGTTCATGTTTACTAGCTCTGATGGTGTTATGGTTTTTGGAAGAAATATGCTTTTGTTATTACCGTTGTAAGATGCAATACAAAAAGTATATTCACAAAACTGAAGTCGGCCTTTTTGAAGAATAAATATTTGTTTGGCTTATTGTTAGGAGGCTCAGGTTAGTGACCATAAAAGAGAGCAAAGCTCAAGACTCAGACTGCGTGGGTTTGAATGCCAATTCTAGCATACAGTAGCTGTGTAAGGGTGGATCTAAGCCCCAGTCTATCTGTAAAATGATGGCTTTCCTCACTACGGTGTTAGAGAATTAAATGATTTAGTAAGGCATAAAGTGCTTAGAACAATGCCTGGAATATCAAATGTGCTCACTAAATTGGTAGCCATCATTTTGACTACTTTACAGTCATTTCTCATAGGCTGAACAGACGAATGCTAGATAGAGCTACAGCTCCCCCTTGAGCTCTGGAGGAAGGACCTGCTATTCTGGCTCAGGGAGCACTCCTGGCTTGGAGGATCACAGTGACTTTGGTGGTCGGATCCAGAGCTGCAGAAAAACAAGTGGAATGGTCCTTGAGAGTGCTGACCGTTCCAGAAAGGGTTCCGCCCCAACCAGGATCCTCCCATGCGGGGACAGATCCCTGTAAGGGTAGCTTAGCTCTCTCTTGAATTTCTAATAAAATCTACTACAGAATTTTTTCTATGATGCAGAGGTGCCCAAAGATGTTTAATTCAAGTCCTTTCCTCAGCATCAGGTTTTACTGTGATTAAAAATATAATAAAAATTTCAAAGAATACATATATAAATCAGAGTAAATCCCACAAGGAAGGAAACTCCATGAAAGCAAAGACATCGACAGTTTTGTTGGTTATTGAGTCTCTGGTACCCTAAAATAGTTTTTGGTACACAGTAAACATTCAGTAAAAACTTTCTTAAAGAATGAATAAATACCTAAGAAATACATTTTTTTGTTGTTATTACAGGATCCATTCCCCTTCTTTCCTTCTCTGCCCTGTAAAACTGTGTTTAAGGAGAAATGCACCACTAGTAGCAATCTTGGATACTGTAATAAGAAATGTTTATTTTAAAACAGTGATTAATTTATTTCTGTTGTTAATCTATGTAACAAAGAATGTTGATCTAGTGAATACAGATTTTGTTTGGGAGGCAAAAACTAAAGTAAATTTAAGTTATATAACATAAGAAAATTAAACCCAAGGAAGGCACAACATTTAACATATAATCTAGAGTTTTACAGACTAGCCATTCCCCCAAGTCCATCTTTCACGGACCCTAGATTAAGTAAAATCATAAGAATATGGATTCTACTAATTTAGAATTTGTAATAATTCAGATATGGTATACATATGATACTTGCACTGAATAAAAAGTTTGAACTCATTTTTTCCTTTGTGAATACTTTAGGGTCTTATTTTTTTGTTTTGCTTAATAAACTAAACCTTCAAGAAATTAAAGATTCTTTAAATGAGCACTCAAATGATGCTTCTGCAAGTCTTATATTTTACCATACACATTTTTATTCAGTTTGGTCAATTATGAATTAATTTGTTTAAATATCTCATCTTCTAGTATCATTTTTCTATTTTGGCTTTAACATGTACTACATCAGGATGAACTGACACCTCCTTAACTCATTTTTGTTATAGTTGAAAGAACCATGAACAATCAGGAAAAGGAAGTCTAATCTAACCGAACAACAAATATTTGTGTAATTGTGGCCAAGGCACTCAACCTCTCCTGTTTCAGTTTTCTCATCTGTAAAACAGATGATAATACAAACTAATCCTCACAGGAATATCAAGAGTGTCAAAGGGTTATAAAACATTATTTGTTTTTAATTTTAAGAAAATATCATTTGGATTTTTTTTCATAAAGAATTGGCCTTCCCTCAAATATTTTGAATTAATACAGGAATAGACCTCAACCCTGGTTCTACTGGCCACCTTCTGAAAATAAGTTTTGGTTTTTAACCAAGACATGCTACTCTGTCAGTCACAACTGGTAGCTGCTTGCAAGGTTATAATCTTGTTTGAATACTTCCTCCAAATCCAAATTGTTTCAACATTTTAAACAATACAAAAATTTTATGTAGATATGAAGTTTGTGAACACGATGATCATTTATTTCAACTTACTCTTTTTTTTTACGACCATGAAAAAAACTGGCCCACTCGAAGCATGTCTTTTTGCTTCCAACCCAAAAAATGGAGGGAATACCAACTATAAGAGCCATCAGGTATTTCATCAGAAAGAGAATCAGGTCCGGACGACTCATTTGAGTAACCTACAAAAAGGGAAAGAAAAATATCTCAAGTATATAAAAAGAACCTGCTACTTAAGAAAGCCCACTATAAATCTTTTAAATAAAATAAATAATAGAAATATAATTGACTACAACTTTGATGTTTTCATTTATAAGGTTCTATACCTATATAATTTTTTTTTTTTTGCTATATGGAAAAGATACACTTCTGAAAATTTGACAATATATTTTTTTTTACTTTTTTTTTTTTTTAAACAATACATATGTTTTTTTTTTAGTCAGTGTTCTCCAGAATAACAGAACAGGACATGAATGTAAATATTAAGATATTTTATTATTATAAGAATTTGCTCATGTGACCATGGGGATTGGCAAGTCTGAATTACACAGGGCAGGCTGCAAGTTGGAAACTCGAAGGTACTTTGAATTCCCCTGGTGAAGCCAACTAGTTGGCAACTCCCAGGAAGGTGACAATGAATTCTCCATGAAAAGCTGTCTGTCTGGATTAGAGACAGAAATTCTTAGTGACTGCTGAAATCATTCCCTCTTTTAGGCCTCCAGCTGATTGGATGAGGAGACTCCTCTCAGTAGTGAAGACTGTCTCCTTTGTTGATTGTAGATGTAACCAACCATAGATGCAATCAATTGACTATTTACATTCATAATTAACACTCAGTCAAGTGCTCATTTGACCAAACAACTGGACACCGTAATCTAGCCAAGATGATACATGAAATGATTCATCACAGTCCACCCCATTGTCCCTATTTTTATACTCTGTATTTTGAATCCTTTATTTTTTTTATTGGATGACATCAAACGTTTTCAAAGAAAAATGGTTCAAATAATATCTATATTCTTCTTGGCCAATCTTGCTAATTCTATCATTGGTCATCACATTATAAAATTATAAAAGAATTAAAACCTTCTCCCTCCATTTTATTAACTTCTGTTCTTATCTTTAATTTGCCCTTCCTTTTACCTACTTTACTCTACTGGTGGTTTTCAAGATTCCTCTTTAACCTATGAATTATTTAGAAATGCATTTTCTGATTTCTAGTCAGATGAGTTTTTTAAAAAGTTCCTTTTTATTGCTGGCTTCCAGTTTAATTATTGTGGTCAGAAAATAGGGTCTATATGATGCTGGTTGCCTTAAATTTTGGAGGCTTTATTTGTGTTCTAGGACATAGTTAATTTTTGTGAATATTCCTCATGGGTTCAAAAATAACACACATTCTCTATTTGTTGAGAACATTATATATATTAGATCAACTTTACAGTTTTTTTCAAATCTATATTCTTGACTAATTTTCTGTCTATTTATCGAACAGTGAAGAAGCAGCAGATGAAGAACCCCTAAAGCAGATCACAAACAACTTCCTCATTTAACAAATACAATGGCTTCTTTTTTATTCACTTTTTATTTTTACTTGTATGTAGCACTGGTAACATACTTTACAAAATTGTTATCTCCCTTGGCTTCTATAATACCCAGCCATGATAATTCTTCTAAAATGACATTACTTTCTTCTGGGCCTCCTAGTCCAGCTACTGCCCCCTCCTGCCCCTTTACTCTTCTACCTTCCATACAGAAGTTCTTAAAGTCACTCCTCTCTTCTTCTATACTCTCAACTAATCACTTAGAAGTCATCTAGTCTTACTCTTTACCTAAGAAATTATTTCCCCTCAATTTAGTTATTCTGCGAATACATTTAGTACAGTATAAAGTGATAAAACTACAAGAGAGCCACTTCCAGGTTCAAATAGCTCTAGTAATCTGCTCATCAGGCCTCTGGAGCTATAAAGAATAAAGCTACTATTTCAGAAGTCCTACTAATTCAACAAGACATCATGTCAAAAACAAGACAAAACAAAAACAGTAAAAGTATTAGGAAAGAAGACACAGAAGTCTATCCAGAAAATCCAAAATAATCATTTGAAAAATAGAAATAATGAAAATTCAATAAATTGGCCTAAATATACAAAAGTCTAATATTTTCCTATATAACATCAATAACCAAGGAGAGAACATATAAAAACAATTTCATTTATAATATCAAACAAAACTATATTGCATCCAGAAATAAACCTAATAAAAAAGAAAAAGAAAACTAAAACTCTCTGAAGGACACAGAGGAAGATCAGAGTAAATGGAGAAATACTCCATGTTTCTAATGTAAATACTCAGTGTTTCAAAGATATTAATTCAATTTGCCAAATCAATCCTACAATCTAAATACAATCCCAAATGAACAATATTTTCAAACACTTGCAAAATTAGTTTATGATAAAAAGTGTTATTTCAAATAAACGGGAAAGATGGAGTGTTTAATAAATGCTATTGGGATGGCTGGCAGTCAACTGGGAGAAAAATAGTTTAGGGCCCTGTATTAGTCAGCCAAAGGGGTACTAATGTGAAATACCAAAAATGGGGTGGTCTTTATAAAGGGTATTTATTTGGGGTAGAAGTCCACAGATACCAGGCCATAAAGCGTTAAGTTTCTTCTCTCACCACAGTCCATTGCCATGTCTTAGAGCAAGACAGCTGCCGGCATTTGCCAGGGTTCAGGCTTCTTGGGTTTCTCTCCAGGCTTAGCTCCAGTTTCCTCCACAAGGTCAGCTGTAGATGATCAGGCGAAGGGCATGCTTCTCTTCTCCTGGGGCCTTCTTTCCAACATCAAAGCTGCTTCTCAAAAGACTGCTTCAACTCTGTTCTTGCCTTGCCTTTTATATTCGATTCTCCCACCCACCAAGGGGTGGGGCTCAATGCCCTACTGACGTGGCCCAGTCAACGCCCTAATCATAACTTAATCATGCCCAGATTAACAAATCCGTTTACAAGCATGATCCAATTATATTTTTGGAATTCATAATTACATCAAACTGCCCAACTGTAACAGGCCCACATCACACAATAAAGAATGCAGAAGAATATTTTTATAATTGGGAAGGAGGGATATAGAAGACCTTTTTCTTAGAATACTGTAAACCCAAGAAACCATAAAAGGAAAAGACTGATAGTTTTGTCTACTAAAAACTTAAAATTTCTGTAGAGCAAGACACCACAAATCAAATTAATAGACTAACAACACTGTGAATATTCTCGCTGCCCTGATTTTGTGATAGTCAGGGCAGGCTAAACATTTGCTATATTAGAAACCATGCATGTGTCCCCAGACCTAGTTTTTCTCCCTAGGTCTGGTTGTTAGAATGCTGGTGATAAACTAAGCCTGATTTATTATATGACCATCCTGTATGGGAAAAGACTGTAACTTTAGGTATCTTTGGTTAATCTTAAGAGATATAGCAGGGGGGGGACGGATGTGGCTCGGGTGGTTGGGCGTCCGTCTCCCATATGGAGGGCCCTGGGTTCAATCCCTGGGACCTCCCGGTAAAAATAAAAAAAAGAAAAACATAGAAGGCGCATGAGCCAGCAGGCCCTGTGCGTGGGGGTGCCATCAGGCCCCACGAGCCACACATCAAGATGATGATGTAATAGGAGAGTGACACAAGGAAGAGCCAAGGTGAGATGCACCAAAAAACCAGGAACTAAGGTGGCGCAGGCGGTAGAATGCCTCTCTCCCACAATGGAGGTTCCGAGGATGGAAGCCCAGTGAGGACAGGAGAAGGATGAGAAGATAGGGCAGGAAAGGGACACAGAGTTGCCCAGAGAACAGACACAAAAACAGCAAAAACCAGGGGGTGGGGGGGATAAAAATGGATAAAAGTAAATAAATAAACAAATTAACCCTTAAAGAAATGTATATGGGAGTAAGATATGGACTATAGTTAGTAGTAATACTTTGACGATGCTCTTTCATAATTTCTTAACAAATGTTTCACAACAATGCAAAGTATTTGTGGTGGGGTGATGTGTGGGAGCCCTATATGATGTTATGCATGTTTGTTTTGTAAGTTCACAATGTTTACTGAACACTTATAGTTCATATATGTTCATGTATGAATGCTATGCTTCAATAAATTGTCTAAAAAACTAGACTAACAACAAACTAGGAATATTAACTGAATTATCTATGGTAGAGCATTTAAGAGTTCTTACATACCAATAAAGCATGACTAAGGAAAAGGAAATGAAGGAATTCATAAAGATGAAGAATTAAAATAAATGTTAATACAGAAAAATAGTAAAAAAAATGGTAGAACTAATTAAGAAACACAAAGTTGGTTATTTGGAAAAAAAAAAAAAAAAAAGGCCATTCTCTAGCCTAATCAAACAACAAAGGGAAGAAAACAGCAACCACCACCACCACCACCACACACACAGAAATAATAAGGAAACTGCTACAAATACAGCAGAACTAAAATAACCTTAAGAGATTACATTGCTTTACTCCATGCAAATAACCCTGAAAATAAATGGAAACAAATAATAAAATATAATTTAACAAAACTGACCCCACAAGACACAGAAAATTTTAGCAGATAAATTATAAAAGAAATAAAGTTATCAAAGAGCCACTTCCAGGAAGCAGATGTGGCTCAAGCAGTTGGGAGCCTGCCTACCACATGGGAGGTTCCGGGTTCGGTTCCCAGTGTCTCTTAAAGAAGACGAGCAAGACAGCAAGCTGACACCACAGGCTGGTGCCACAAGCTGATGCCACGAGATGATGCCATGAGGAAACACAACAAAGAGATACAACGAGGAGATAGAACGAGGAGACACAAAGAGAGATGCAGGGAACGATGGTGACTCAAGCAATTGAGTGCTTCCCTCCCACATGGGAGGTCCTAGGTTCAGTTCCCTGTGCCTCCTAAAAAGAAGACAAGCAGACACAGAGATCACACAACGAACAGACAGCAGACAGCGAGCGCAAACAATGGGGGGGGGGGATAAATAAATAAATAAAATAAATCTTTAAAAGAGCAACTTCCTCCCCAAAAGCTCTAGATCTTGACAGTTTTATGGGGAAGTTCTAAGAAGCCATTTAGGAACACATAATTCCAAACAGTCCAAGAACACAGAACAAGAAAACCTTTCAAATTCCTTATGTAAAGCATATATAAAATTGGTTAAAAACTCTACAAAGACTGCATAAAAAAATAAAACTATAGCTATGTCTCATTTATGAAGGCATATATCCAACATCGCATTAAAAGAATATGCCAGGAGCAGATGTAGCTCAAACAGTTGAGCACCTGCTTCCCACATGGGAGGTCCCAGGTTCAGTCCCTGGTGCCTCCTAAAAAAAAAAAAAAATCAACAAAGAAACAAATGAAGAAACAAACTCAGTCCCTGGTATCTGAAAAAAAAATTAGTAAATTTAATTACAAATTCAACATATTATTAGATCAAATGGGAAAACACATGATCAGTTCCATGGATATATAAGGACATTAGAAAACATTTAATAAAATTAAATATCCATTTTTGATTTTTTTAAAATTCTATTAAAATATAAGTAGATGAATAATTCTTCAAAGTGACAAAATCTATCTATCTCAATCCAAAAGTCAGCATCATGCTTAATGGGAAAATACCACAATCCACTGGAAATATTCCATTAAAGTCAGGTATACAAGAAAAGTATCTACTATTACCATTTTTTTTTTTTTGATGGGTAAACAGACAATTTTAATGAATATTTTCCAAACATTGGAAACCTAGTAGTAAGCACTCTTATTGCAGGAACTATATGTTTTGTACATATTAAATTATTTAAATTTCATAACAACACTAAAAGGTAGATTGTTTTATAATTTCTGTATTCAGGCAAATAAAATAAAGCTTAGAGCTATCAAGGATCTTGTTAAATGTCACAATACTGTTGGATGGTACTATTACCATTTTTAATTAAGCTTGTTTCAACAGTTCCAGATTGCAATTAGACAAAAGAAAAAAATTAAGGGTATAAAAGCCAGAAAGGAGGAGGTAAAATTATCATTATTTGTAAATTATATAATTTTATACCTGGAAAAACTAAGAGAATGAATAAGTAATAAGCAAAGGAGCTAAGGTAGAAAATTGAAATACAGAAGTAACATATATATATATAAATAACATATATGTGAAAAGTTTTTATATATACACACACATATATAAAAGTAAAGTCTTCATCTACCACAGTAAGAGATTTTAAAAAACCTAGGAATAAATGTAATAAGAAAAATAGTGATCTATATGAAGAAAGGTTTAAAACACACTGCCCACTTTGGTCTCGGCTGCAGAAACGAGATGACGAAGAGAACATCGTCATTTGGAAAGCATGGCAGTAAGTCGCACACCTTGTGCCGCTGCTGTGGCTCTGAGGCCTACCACCTTCAGGAGTCGATCTGTGGCAAATGTGCCTACCCCGCCAAGTGCAAGAGAAAGTACAAGTGGAGTGCCAAGGCTGAAAGACGAAATAACACCAGTACGGGTCGAATGAGGCACCTAAAAATTGTATACTGCAGATTTAGGCATGGATTCCGTGAAGGAATTATTCCTAAACCAAAGAGGGCAGCTGTTGCAGCATCCAGTTCATCTTAAGGATTTCACTGATTAGTCGTGCAATAAATGTTCTGGTTTTAAAAATTAAAAAAATAAAATTAAAATTAAAACATACTGCCCTTAAAATACACTCTTGGCTAGAAAGTATCCCTATGATAAAAATACAAAGATTTAAATTCAACATAATTCCAATAAAAGTACCAAGAGAGTTATCTGGGAATTAGACAAGCTGATTTTAAACTTCATATGGAAAAGTAAGCAAGAATAACCAAGAAAACCCTTAAAGAGAAGAAAAACATCATTAAGCTATAATAACTAAAACTGTGCAATACTGGTACATAGACAGATGAGTTGAGTATTTAATATATGTGCTATTTCAAACCACCGGGGAAAAGATGGATCATTCAATAAATGGATTCTAGATAGACATCTAGAAAAAAATATAGCATTAAAGACACACCAAGATACCAAGATGAATTCCTACTAGATCAAAAATTCAAAAGCAAAAAAAAGAAGGAAAAGAGGGAAAAAAGGAAAGAAACCATAAAGTTTTAGATGAGAGCTTTTATACGCTCAGGGTAGAAAATGACTTTCTAACTATGACACAAAATCTCAAAGCAATAAAAGACTGATACATCTGACACATAAGACCCCAACATTTCTGCATGGTCATAAACTCTATAACAACAGTCAAAAGACCATGAAAAAGCTAGCAGAAAATGTTGCAAATCATATGGCAGAAAAAGGGGCTAATTTCATTAATAAAGAATGCCTACAAATAAATAAAAATCCATAACCTAAAGAAAAGATATGGACAGTTTACATGAAAAAGAAATACAAACGACTCAACCTCACTTATAGTTTTTAAAAGCTAAATTTACAAAATGGTTCTATTTTTTAACCTATTAGATAGGTAAGAACAAATAGACTATATTTTATTAGTGAATGCACAGAGAAACAGATACTCTCATATACTGAAGGTGGCAATGTTATTCATACAACCCCTATAAAAGATAATGTGGCAGTATCTGTCAAAATTATACCCTTTAATCTACCAATTATACTTATAGAAATTTATGCTACAGATATATTCACAAATATGTGAAATGGTGTATGTACAAGTATTGTTTGCAATAGTAAATTATTAGAAACAATATGGTCAGTGGAATTCTATGAGGTCACAAAAAATATCAAGGAAGATTTTCTCTTTAGCTACTGATCTCCAAGATATTCTGTTAAATGACAAAAACAAGATGGTAAAGTGTATATAGTAACTACCATTTGATAAAAAAGAGGGAGAAAAGGGATATAATTGCTTAATATTTCTGAAAGGATACACAAATTCCTTGTAACACTGGTTACCCTTCCAGGGGCACTGGGAAGTTGGGAAACACAAGTAAGTACAGAAGGGATACTTTTTTGCATATACTTTTGTTCCTTTGGGGTTTTGAGACATGTGAATATACTACCTATTTAAAAGTTTTTAGGAATAAAAAATTAAGTAGAGAACTTAATTTTTTAAAAGTATGAACCATCTCAAATATAAATATTAGTGCTGAGCAGGTTACAGGAAATCACTCTCCTTGTTGGGGGAAATATAAATTGGTACAATCATTCCTAATATACAATCTTGTAATATTCACCAAAAATTTAAATGTGCACACCCTTTGATCCAGTAATTCTACTTCAAAAAATTTATCTTAAAGAAATAATAGGTCAATAATAGGGAACTGTTTAAATAAATTATGGTACATCAAAATAACTAAATAAGCAGTCATTCAAAATGATAATGTAAAGTGAAAAAGGAAAGACAGGAGTGTGCTGATAACTAACAACTGGCATTCTGAGTGGCAGTAAGCCCTGATCTGTATGTAGCATTAGCCAATTTTTGTGGTGTAAATACACTGACCATGGCCATTTTCAAGCTACCAGTGTGAAATCACTGAATGTGTAGTTGTGAAAAGATATACATTTCCCATCATGATTAACCACCATCGTGATCCTGTATGAACAAGCTCTAGCACACCAGTAGGTACAGACTAATATGTCAAATATGATCCCATTTATGTTTTAAAATAATATATAGGGAAGCGGATGTGGCTCAAGTGATTGAGCTCCCGCCTACCATATGGGAGGTCCATGGGTTGGTGCCTGGTGCCTCCTAAAGACGAGCAAGACAGCAAGCTGACGCGACGGGCAGGAGCAGCAAGCTGACGCAACAACAAGACAAGGAAAACATAATGAGAGACACAACAAGCAGGGAGCAGAATTGGCTCAGGCGATTGGGTGCCTCCCTCCCACATCGGAGGTCCTGGGTTTGGTTCTCGATGCCTCTTTAAAAGACCAGCACACAATAAGCAGACACAGCTTATGCAAACAACGAGGGGGTGGGGGGAAATAAATAAATAAATCTTAAAAAAAAATATATATATATATATATACAGTGTCTGTAAAACAATATATTATTTATACTTATATTAGAATGTATTAGATATTAATTTTTGATGTGATTTGTTACATACTGATTTGCATTGCTCTGGTTATCTATTGCTGTGTTAAGAAACCACACTAAAACTTAATAGCTTAAAACAACAATTTATTATTATTTCTCATAGTTCTGTGAGTTGGCCGGGTTCAGCTGGGTGATTCTCACTTGGGGTCTCAGATGTAATTCCAGTTAGATTATGGCTGGGGCTGGAATCATCTTAAAGTTAGACTGAGCTGGACATACAAGACGGCATCTTCACCTGGCATCTCAGCTAGAATGGCTGGAAATTAGCTGAGGCACCTGCTCTCGCTTGCTCTCTCCATGCAGACTTCCCACACTTCTGGCTAGCGGGGACCTCCTCCTCACATCGTAGAGTCTCAGAGCAGTTTGCCTTCTTAAGGCTAGCTTCCTCCAAAGCAAGGCAAAGTCCAAGAGAACTTGGCAAAAAGCTGCAAGGCTTCTTAGGACCTAGCCTCACAGTCGTGTGGAGTCACTTTCACTGAATTCTCCAAATCAAAAGCGAGTCACAGGGCCAGTCCAATTCAAGGCAAGGGGACAGTGCAAGAGCAAGAGGTGTAGTTCATTGGCTAGAGGCAAGGGGCGCACATCTTTGAAGCCTAGATACCACAGGAACGAAAGTCCAGAATAGACACAGATACGTAAACAGTGGTCACATTGACGGGGTGGGAGGGGACTTTCCACCTCCTCTATGAATGTTTTTTACAACAGTTATATTTATTTTTTCTGATAACTTTAAAGTGGGGAAAACTACATGTGTATAATCAACATTTACAAAACATATTTAGCCAGGAAAAAATTTAAAGCTATAACGGATTAAAAGAATGTCAAAAGCTCATGAGATGGGATATAAGCCCTCTCTCACTTGGAGGTGGAGTGGACATCACCATCCCAGTCCCCTCAGGACTGGGGGAAGAACTATGGGCTAGAGTGGACTTGATGGTATTCTGTTGTTCACATATGGTGATTCTAGCAATGGAAGAAATTATAACAGTGAGGTGGAGCCGGTGGCCACTGGACACTTTTGGGGCAGGGAGGAGACGAGCAGTTGAAATACAGGGGCTTCTTTGGGAGTTGGAGGTTGTCCTGAGTACTGTTGTGGCAATGGATGTAGGCCATTTTAAATCAGCACACACCACTCAGAACTGAGTGGGAGAGAGTGTGGTCTACGGTGTGAACTGTGGTCTAGGGTTGGTGGCAAGGCTCCAGGATGTGTAAGTCCATTGAGGGTGGTGGGCCACACTTGTGGGAGATGTTTGTGTGGGACATGATGGGAGGTGTGGGAGGTGGGGAACATGGGAATCCCAGGGGGTTCTGTGTAATATTTTAGATAATCTAAGCACCTCTTAATATATATATATATAACATTTTTGTAAGCAAATGCACATATATGCATATATATTTATATATCATTTTACAAATAGTGGTATGTATTGTGAAAATTTTTATTTTTACCCACAATAAAAAATAAAAAAATAAAAAAAATAAAAAAACTCATGAGATTTGTGTAAATTTGGATTATGGTAGACATCAATAAATGTTTTACAAATGAATTGCTCTAGGAAATTACTAAAAATTATACTGATAATTAAACAAAAAATGACTCCAAATTTTAGTCTGAGCAACTGATAGATGATACCATTTACTAAATGCAAAATACCCGCAGATGGGGATACATGAAGCAGGTTTAAGCAGAAAATTTAAGAGTTCTGTTTTAGACATGTTAAGTTAGAAATGCTTTGCAGATTTCCACATGGAAATGTCATCTAAATAGATGTATAAGCCTGGGACTCAGCAATGAGGTTGGACTATATATTCTATAACTTGGGCCTGGATAAGATTACCCAGAAAAAAAGGGGAAAAAAAAAAGAGCAAGCCTAGGTGATAAATCGTATCTCCTAATTTCTATTATTTAGTGTTTTAAACTACAGTGTGTTGTCTTTCATAAATTAGAACTACTATCCACATAACAAATGCTTTAATTAAAGGGAAAAGTTACCCAAAACAAAATAAGGAAGAACAGGAGCAATAATAAAAACCTTCAGTTAGGCAAGGCAGAACATAGGCGACTTGGAAAAAAAGGGCCACAACATGGAACATTCTGCATTACAAAGCACTGGCGAAAGCCTCATTCCAGGGAAGACAAGTCAGTGTCTGCTCGTGGTAAGGCTGCAGTAAGGAAGCACCCAGCATGCTGTAGTTAGTGAGTGCCGCTAGTTAACGAGCGCTGGAGACAGAAGGCCAAGATACCAGGAAAGAACGTTAAGCTTTGGATATAAAGAACAGTGTTTTCCCTTA
>JAKSZT010053771.1:465252-506712 GCA_026826555.1 Tolypeutes matacus | reverse complement strand
AAAGAAAAATATTTAAATAAAGGAAAAGGAATACAATGTTCAGTGTTTATTTTTAAACTGCCTATAATAAACAGAATGTCCATAGTTATATTTCTAAGGGGGAAAAATCACTAAATATATTAGCTCTTGCATAGAAAAAAATGGACAAATGAGAGACTTTAAAGTATTCTCTGAAAACCCTAACTGCCTCTTCATATTAACTATTTCACCATAAGGATTGAAACAATTCACCTGATATATTTGTTAGGCATAACTACTGAAGAAGAAACCCAGGCAGGGAAAGAAGATCTCAACATCCACTGCAAGCTGTATGTCTTAATACCTGCCCATGGGGAAGCGGCTGTGGCTCAATCAGTAGGGCTCCCGTTTACCATATGGGAGGCCCCGGGTTCGGTTCCCGGGGCCTCCTGGTGAAGGCAAGCCCGCCCGCACGGCGTGGTTAGCTGACCCAGCGAGCACAAGCAGCAAGGGGGGGATAAATGAATAAATAAATAAAATCTTAAAAAAAAAAAAAATACCTGTCCTTTTCTCTATAACAGCCTGATTATCTATGAACACCTACATTCACTATCTTCTGAACAATTCCCGCTACCACCACTCTAATTTTAATCAAAACAATTTTAACATGACTTTATTCAACCATAACATGGAAAACATTTTCCTACAAACTGTTTACCCTATTTAAATGCATAATTCACCCACAATAAAAAATAAATAAATTAAATAAAGACAGCTGGAGCTTAAATTCTTTTTAATTAAATTGAAAAAATTACTCCTGATAAGGGAAAAAAAAAGCCTTGGAAAAAAGAAAATAACTGAAGGCATATTTTTGGTTATTGCAGTGGGCCTAAATTCAATTATTGTTTCTGAGATCTTGGCTTTGAATCAAGTTAGCAGAGTGCTTGGCTTCTTTTCCTATCAAGTGGAATCTACACTTTACTAATAGAAATGTATAGAGCATTAGGTCTGCTTTATTATTATTATTTTCTGGTAATAGGTTTCATTACAAAATCTTGGCTTACACTGATCCTGTGATCATCTAAAGCCCACCTAAAAATGAACTACTGAGGGAAGCAGATGTGGCTCAAGCAGTTGGGCACCCGCCTACTACAGGGAGGTCCCAGGTTCGGTTCCTGGTACCTCCTAAAGAAGATGAGCAAGACAGCAAGTTGATGCAGTGGGCTGGTGTGGCATGCTAACACAACAAGATGACGCAAACAAGAGACACAGCAAAGAAATACAATGAGAAACAACAAATGGAGCGGAGGTGGCTCAAGCAATTAGGTGCCTCCCTCCCACATGGGAGGCCCCAAATTCAGTTCCCGGTGCCCCCTAAAAAGAAGACGAACAAACACAGAGAGCACACAGAGAGCGCAAACAATGGGGGGGCGGGGGAGAGGGGGAATAAATAAAAATAAATAAATCTCTTAAAAAAAAAAAAAAGAACTATTGAGCAGACTCATGCAAAGGCCATCACACAATACGTTAAGTGGCAATAGTTCTAGAATTGAGGTCTCCTAACTCCAAACTTTGTGCACAGTTATTACACTACACTGCTTTGTCTGCCTTTTCTTTTTTATGGGAATATTAAGAGATTTATTACAGGAATTGGTTTACATGCTGTGGGGATTGGCAAGTTCATATTCTACAGGGCATGCTGCAAGTTAGAAACTCTGACGAAGATGATGCTGAATTCCCCAGGAGAAAAGAACTGAATGAAGAAGAGAGAGATATTCTTCTTTCTGACTGCTGAAATCTTCAGCTTTCATTCTTAAGGCCTCAGAATGATTGGTTGAGGAGACTCCTCTCATTGCTGAAGATAATCTCCTTTATTGATTAAAGATGTGATCAAGCATGGATGCAATCAACTAATGGTTTAAATCTACCCATAAAACATCTTCACAGTAACAATGAGGCCAGTGCTTGCCTGACCAAAACCTGCACACAATAACCAAGTTTCACATGAATCTAACCATCACACAGTATCAAAGTCCACAGAACCTCCCATCACAGCCTGTACAACTAGTTGTCCCTCTTATTAAAGGATTTTTTTTCACATTATAGGTGAAATAGATTTATTTCTTTTGTCCATTGACTTTGTGCTACATAAAAATTTAGTACAAGAATAGAAACCTATATGAAGTGTTGAAATCAGAAATGCAGATATTGAAAAGGGCCTGCTAGAACTAAAACAAGTTTTTTAATTTATTTTTATCTTTTAATTCCCCATTTGGCTTTACTCTAACTTTAATATATGTCTGCCTTTATTTTTACTCTGCTTTGAAAACTCACCTACTTGCCCTATCAGATATAAACACCTATTATAATGCTACAGTAATGTGGCACAGATACAGAAAAACAGACTGCAGAATAGAAGAGGATAACTGACCCTTTCGTATGGAATCTTGATCTGTAACAGAGGCAGCATTACAGGTCAATGGAGAAAAGATGGACTAGTCAATAAATGGTGCTAAGCGAATACCTATATATTATAAGACACTATTTTTAAAAAACAAATAAGAGAGAATAAAGGAGTTAGACGGGAAGATGGTGAATTTGGGAGCTACAGGATGGCTTCTAAAACCAGCTAGTAGACAGGGAGAAACTGTCTGAATCAATAGTACTGGGGTTCCGGAGTCCAAGGAGCACTGTACAGCATTCAAGAAAGAGCGGAACAGGGAAACTCAGAAGCTGCAGCAAAAACCATGAGTGAATCACTCCCATGGCAGGGGCTGGTGCCCACCCCCCACTTCCAGGACACTGGACATTAGACAACACTCTTAAAAAATCAGTGGGTCAAAGAAGAAACTGCAAGAGAAATCAGTAAATATCTCAAGACAAATGAAAACAAAAACACAACATATCAAAACTTACGGCATGCAGTAAAGGCAGTGCTGAGAGGGAAATATATACCACTATATGCCTACATTAAAAAGAAGAGAGAAGGGAAGCGGCTGTGGCTCAATCAGTAGGGCTCCCGTTTACCATGTGGGAGGCCCCGGGTTCGGTTCCCGGGGCCTCCTGGTGAAGGCAAGCCCGCCTGCACGGCGTGGTTAGCTGACCCAGCGAGCACAAGCAGCAAGGGGGGGATAAATGAATAAATAAATAAAATCTTTAAAAAAAAAAAGAAGAGAGAAGTAAAATCAAAGACCTAACTGAACAACTGGAGGAACTAGAAAAAGAACAGCAAACCAATCCCCAAACAAGCAAAAGGAAAGAAATAATAAAGATTAGAGCATAAATTAATGAAATTGAGAACAACAACAAAAATAGAGAATCAACAAAACAAAAAGTTGGTTCTTCAAGTAAATAGACAAAATTGACAAACCCTTAGCCAGACTGACAAAGAAAACAAGAGAGAAGAAGCAAATAAATACAATCAGAAATGGGAGGAGGGAGGCAGGGACGACACATTACTACTGACCCCTCAGAAATAAAAGCAGAGACTGATGCCTTATCAGTGGGTTCTATTTTGGAATCTGTGCTCCTGAGAGTGACAGAATTAGACTCAAATAAGTCCTCCCTGCACATGGTTCACCAGTCCCTTCTATTCAAACCTACATGTGATGCTGGAGTTTTTAGGTATACTTCCAGAGACTGGAGCCTCCCGCCTACCTATGTGCCAGGTGTGCATGAAATCTAGGTGGAGCTGCAACTCCTACCCTACAGCTCAATGGACTCATTCAAGTCACCTGGTGAGGAGACAACGATGGGAAATGGCCATCCCAGGGAATGGAGAGGGCCTGCATCTGCAGGCAGGATCATCCCACCCACCATATCCATGGGATATAAGCCCTCTCCCACTTGGAGTTGGAGTGGACATCACCATCCCAGTCACCTCTGGATTGGGGGAAGAACTATGGACTAGAGTGGACTTGATGGTATTCTCTTGCTCACATATGGTGATTCTTGCAATGCAAGAAATTATAACAATGAGGTGGAGCCAGTGGCCACTTGACAGTTTTTGGGTAGGGAGGGGATGAGCAGTTGAAATACAGGGGCTTCTTTGGGAGTTGGAGGTTGTCCTGTGTACTGTTGTGGCAATGGATGTAGGCCATTTTAAATCAGCACACACCACTCAGAACTGAGTGGGAGAGAGTGTGGTCTACAGTGTGAACTGTGGTCTATGGTTGGTGGCAAGGCTCCAGGATGTGTAAGTTCATTGAGGGTCGTGGGCCACACTATGGGAGATGTTTGTGTTGGATGTGGTGGGAGGTGTGGGAGGTGGGCAGCATGGGAATCCCAGTGGGTTCCGTGTAATATTTTGGGTAATCTAAGCACCTCTTAAAATATATGTATATATATATAAAAAAAATAAAAATAAATTAAAAAAAAAAAAAAAAAAGAGGGTACTATGAACAACTGTTTGCCAACAAACTAGACAAAGTAGATAAAATAGACAAATTCCTAGAAACATACAAGCAACCTCTGCTGACTCTAGAAGAAATACAAGACCTCAACAAACCAATCACAAGTAAAGAGATTGAATCAGTCATTAAAAAACTCCCAACAAAGAAAAGCCAAGACCAGACGGCTTCACATGTGAATTCTGCCAATCATTCCAAGAAGAGTTAATAGGAATACTGCTCAAATTCTTCCAAAAAATTGATGGGGAGGGAACTCAAACTAACTCATTCTGTGAAGCCAACATCACCCTAATACCAAAGCCAGATAAAGATACTACAAGAAAATTATAGACCAATCTCTCTAACGAATATAGATGCAAAAATCCTAAAAAAAAAAAAATAAATAAATACATGAGGAAGCAGATGTGGCTCAAGAGATTGGGCTCCTGCCTACCATGTGGAAGGTCCCAGGTTCGGTTTCCGATGCCTCCTGGAGAGGACAGGCAAGACAGCCTGCTGGCCTAACAGGCAGGTGCGGTGAGCTGACGCAAGAAGATGATGAAACAAGATGGTGCAACAAGATGACACAACAAGGAGAAACAAAGAAGAAAGACAATGAGGCCACAACAAAGCAGAGGGCTGAGGTGGCTGAGGCAAATGGGTGCCTCTCTCCCACATGGGAGTTCCCAGGTTCAGTTCCCAGTGCCTCCTAAAGAGAAGATGAGTGCATGCAGCAGACAGCCACAGAGAGCAGACAGTGAGTACAAACAATGGGAGGGGGCAATAAATAAATAAAATAAATCTTTAAAAAATAAAAAGGATGATAGGAAACCAAATCGTTTTTAAAAAATCGAATCCAACAGCACATTAAACGATTTATACACTATGATCAAGTGGGTTTTATTCCAGATATGCAAGGGTGGTTCAACACAAGAAAATCAATTAATGTAATACAACACAGTAACAAACTGAAGAGGTAAAAAACACATGATCACCTTGATTGATGCAGAAAAGGCACTTAGCAAAATTCAGCATCCTTTCTTGATAAAAAACACTTTGAAATATAGGAATAGAAGGAAACTTCCTCAACATGATAAAGGGAATAGATGATATCCCACAGCTAACATCATACTCAATGGTGAAAGACTGAAAGCTTTCCCTCTAAAACTGGGAACAAGACAAGAATATCCATGCTCACTACTATTATTCAACATTGTACTGGAAGTTCTAGCCAGAGCAGTTAGGCAAGAAAAAGAAAGAGAAGGCATTCAAATTGGAAAGGAAGAAGTAAAACTTTCACTACTTGCAGATGACACAATCCTATGTACAGAAAGTCCCGAAAAGCTCCTAGAGCTCATAAATGAGTTCAGCAAAGTGGCAGGATATAAGACCAACATGCAAAAATCAACAGTGTTTCTATATACTAGTAATGGACAAGCTGAGGAGGAAATCAAGAAAAATTTTCCATTAACAATAGCAACTAAAAGAACCAAATAACTAGGAATAAATTTAATCAAGGATGTAAAGGACATGTACTCAGAAAACTACAAAAAATTGCTAAAAGAAATCAAAGACAGAAATAAACAGAAGAACAAACCATGTTCATGGATTGGAAGGGTAAATATCATTAAGATGTCAATTCTACCAAAAACGATTTACAGATTCATCACAATCCCAATCAAAATTCCAACAGCCTACTTTGCAGAAATGGAAAAGCCAATTATCAAATTTCTTTTTAAGGGTAAGGGACCCCAAATAGCCAAAAATATCTTGAAAAAGAATGAAGTTGGAGGACTCACATGTCCTGACTTAAAGCATATTACCCATCTACAATGGTACTGGCAAAACAGCATGGTACTGGCATAAAGATAGACTTATTAATCAATGGAATTGAATTGAGAGTTCAGAAATATACCCTAACTATATATGGTCAAATGACTTTTGTTGTTGTTGAGGTACCAGGGCCAGGGATTGAACCCAGGACCTTGTATGTGGGAAGCTGGCACTCAACCATTGAGCTATACTGGCTCCTCAGAGCTGATTTTTTCAGGTTTGTTTTGTTTTCAGGAGGTACCAGGGATCAAATCAGGAACATGGGAAGCTACATCTGCTTCCCTCAATTGACTTTTGACAAGCTGTCTAGTCCATTCAACTGGGGCAGAATATCCATAAGAATCAAAGAAGACACCTATCTAACACCCTACACAACAAGTAACTTAAAATGGATCAAAGACATAAATATGAGAACCAGGCCTATGAAACTCCTAGAAGAAAACGTAGGGAAGCATCTTCAAGATCTTATGGTAGGCAGTGGTTTTTTAGACTTCACACCCAAAGCACAGAAACAAACAAAAAAAAGAGATAAATAGGACCTCCTGAAAACTGAATACTTTATGCTTCAAAGGATTTTGTCAAGAAGGTGAAAAGGCAGCCTACTCAACGGGAGAAAATATTTGGAACCCATATATCTAATAAGGATTTAATATTCAGAATATATAAGATACCTACAAATCAACAATAAAAAGACAAATGACCCAATTTAAAAATGGGCAAAAGACTTGAACAGACATTTTTCCAAAGAGGATATTCAAATGGCTAAAAAGCACACGAAAAGGGAAGCGGCCGTGGCTCAATAGAGTGGGCTCCCGTCTACCATGTGGGAGGCCCCGGGTTTGATTCCCAGGACCTCCTGGTGAAGGCGAGCTGGCCCGCACCCGCGGAGAGCTGACAGCCCATGCCCGTGGATGGTGCAACAAGATGATGCAACAAAGGGAGACAAACAGACACAGAAGAACGCACAGCGAATGGCAGGGGTGGAGGTGGGGGAATAAATTTAAAAAAATAAATCTTTAAGAAAAAAAAAAAAGCACATGAAAAGATGTTCAGCATCACTATCTATTAGGGAAATGTTAATCAAAACCACAATGAGCTATCATTTCACACCTTCTAGAATGGCCACTATTAAAAGGACAGAAAACTACAAGTGTTGGAGAGAGTTTGGAGATATAGGAACACTTATTCACTACTGGCTGGAATGTAGAATGGTACAGCTGCTGTGGTAGACAGCGATTCCTCAGAAAGTGAAGTATAATATGATCTGGCTGGTATGTATTATACTCAGAAGAACTGAAAGCAGGGACAGACATTTGCATGTCAATGTTCATAGCAGCATTATTCACAATTGCCAAAAAATGGAAACAATCCAAGCATCCATCAACCAATGATGGACGATGGCATATTATTCAGCTGTAAGAAGAAATGAAGTCTTGATGCAAGTGGTATGGGTGAAACTTGAGGACATTAGGTTGAGTGAAATAAGTCAGACACAAGAGGACAAATATTCCTATATTCACTAATATGAACTAATTCTAATGAGCAAACTCATGGAATTAATACGTAGAATGTAGGTTACCAGGAGAGAGAATAAGAGTAGAGAATGGGGAGCTGATGCTTAATTTGTGCAGAATTTTCAATAAGGTTGACTGTAAATATTTGGAAATGGATATAGATGATGGTAGCACATTATTGTGAGTGTAATTAACCATGCTGCATTATGTGTGTGAACATGGTTGAAATGGGACATTTAGGGTCATGTATGTCACTAGAAGGAAGGCTAGAGAACGAAACAGGATTGTGTAACATAGTGAAACCTGCTGTGGACGATGACTGTGATAAAAGTACAAATATAAGAATGTTCTTTGGTGAACTAGAACAAATGCATTGCACTATTACAAGGTGTTAATAATAGGGTGGAAGGGAAGCGGCTGTGGCTCGATCGGTAGGGCTCCCGTTTACCATATGGGAGGCCCCGGGTTCGGTTCCCGGGGCCTCCTGGTGAAGGCAAGCCCGCCCGCACGGTGTGGTTAGCTGACCCAGTGAGCACAAGCAGCGGGGGGGGGGGGGGGGATAAATTAATAAATTAAAAAATAATAATAATAATAATAGGGTGGTATATTGGAAAATACACCTAATGCAAACTATGAACTATGGTTAACAATGTTTTAATAGTTTTTCATCAAATGTAACAAAGGTACCACACCCATGCTAAGTATCAATAATAGGTATGTATAAGGGCTATGGGGTTTTTCTTTCTGGAGCAATGAAAATGTTCTAAAATTTATTGTGATGAATGCATAACTCTGTCATTATACTAAGAGCCATTGAGTGTATACTTTGAATGGATTGTATGGTGTGTGAATAAAACTACTTTTAAGGAGCAGACGTGGCTCAAGCAGTTGAGCACCTGACTCCCACATGGGAGGTCCAGGGTTCCTGTGCCTCCTGAAAAAACAAAAACAAACAACAAGCAAAATAAACAATAAAATCAACCCAGGGAAGCCGATGTGGCTCAGTGGTTGAGTGCTGGCTTAACCACATACAAGGTCCCAGGTTCAATCTCTAGCTCTGGGTACCTAAAAAATCAAACAAATAAAAAACTACTTTAAAAAAAAAAGAAAAAAAGAGAAAAATCTGGATAAATTTTTCTACATTAAAATTTTAAACAGCTATTCACCAAAAGACACCAGTGAAAAAGTGAAAAGCCAAACTAGATATTTGTAATGCATAAAACTACGAATTATAATCCAGAATATATGCTTATATATTTGTGTCTGTGTGTTCATGGAATAGGAAATCTGAATAGCTAATGAACATAATAAAAGAGGTTCAATCTCACTAATAGGGAAATACAAATTAAACCAGCAATGATACACTTTTCACACCAATAAGAGTGGTAAAAATTAAAGTCTGAAGATAATAAGTGATAGTGAAGATGGAGAACAGTGAGAACTGTTGTACTTTCCTACGGGATTCCAAATTGGAAAACAATTTGGCAATATCTAGTAAAGCTGAAGATTCATATATCTTATGACCCAACAATTCCACTTCTATGTATATAGTCTACAGAAGCCCACAAGTGCACAAGAATATTCATAGCAACATTATTTACAAAAGGAAAAAAAACAAGGAAGAACCTAAATGTCCATTAAGTATAGAACAGATAAACAAATGTGGTATATTCAGACAACAGAATGCTGAACAGTAGTGAAAGTAAATGAACACACATATATTACCATAGGCAGCTCACAAACATGATGAATGAAACAAGCAAGCTGTTATTCCATACATATAGTATTGCCACTATTTATAAAATTTTAAAATATTTAAACAAATACAATATATTGTACTATATTAGGAAAAATATATACAAGTATATAAATAAATGCACAAAACCAGACTTCTGGACAATGGAAGTTTAAAAGGTAGATGTGATCAGGACGGGGTACACAGGGAATATTGTTAATGCTTTATTAAGTCAGTGGTAGATCTATTGGCATTTATAATACTTTTAAAAAGAAAGGACAAAAAAAAAAAGAAGTCAAGGCTTCTATAATATACTTTGTTCTTCTCAGGGAAGCAATGGTTTTGAAATTAATACAGTACTTTGTAGAGTAAATAAAATAGAGAGCTGGTTAGTAATTCACTCCTTTAACTATGTCTAGATAATGTGTATGTGTATGTGTAAATAGATATATAAATAGATAGACAAATTTGCCTTTTACTCTCTTCTCTAAGCTTATCTTCCCCTACATTTGGCCCACCAATTTATTTGTAACCCTGTGAAAAATAAGTACAGTAAGCTGAGATTTAAGTTCCCAACCTTTCCATCAATCATTAGAGGAAATAATAAAATACAAACTCCACCTTTCAAATACTTGTAAAGAATCACATTTCCTTTCCAAACACAAAGACTACCTTCCTAAAAGAATTCCGTCTTACAAATTTAAGAATTGCTAAAGGCAGTGAGGAAAGTCAATTTAGATTCTAATTAACATTACCAATGGCTTTCACATTGGTAATATGGGTGATATTAAATTTTAGATAAGTAAAATTTAAAGAATGAGATGTTTACTTCATTATTCAAGGATCACGCAACCACCCAAGGCAGGCAAAGAGATGAGAGAATGGCTTGATGAGTAAACTGACAGGAAATAAAGCAAAACTTGCCTGATTAGGAAGGAATCGGTTGGTACAGACCATAAGTCCTCAGAGAAACAACCACAGAATATTATCTTCAAGATTTATCATGACACCTGGATATATTTTGCATATTCTTTAAAAAATTAACCTCATAGAAAACTCATGTATACATGAGGTATGAAAAATCTTAAAGACAAAACTTACTCAAGACCATAAAATAAAAAGAGACAATCTAGTTATCTCAACTCTACCCTATAATTGCTTTGTTTTGCTGGCATGATGAAATAGAAAATATAATTTCTTCCACAAATTATATTTGATTAAGCAAAGTATACCACCACAAACTTTCATCCAAATTATGATACTTTGGAAAAAAATAATCATCACTCTGATATCACTTTAAGTCTTATGAACTAGAAATAACTAAAAAATAGAAAAGCAAACCACAGACATATAATAATGGCTGTAATAGTGGGAAGCAATTTAAAGCTCTACAAAATGTATGCCTAACTTTGACATCCACAAAAAACAATAATCTTCATTCACAAGTATAATGATGCTCACTCATTATGTGAAAAGCATAATCTTTCTTTTTTGGATTAAAAATATTAAGAATAATCAGGAAAAAACCAGCTTGTTAAGTACAGAATAATGAAACAGAAAATATTGTTCAGACTTTGCCAAACACTGCCACAACAGGTCAACTTCCTTAGCCTTTTACAAACTATGCAGGGGACAGACTATGTTCAGAAGTGAGCGCTTTGAAACTCCTCAAAATTGTCATAATTTACAAATTATGAAAAACCTGATCACACATTTTATAGTATTTTTTTATAATACTTAAAACAATAAAATTTTGGAAGAAAATAGGTACATCCAAACTTCCTAATGCCACAAATAGCATATTCTGGAACACGAGAGCCACTGACCAGACAGCATACATGGTTCTATCATACTCACTTAAAAAAATATTTTACCTCTTCAGTTAGTTTTAGGCCAAGGCCCTCTGAACTTTTCATTAAGGACATGACATGCATGAAACTTGGTTTCATGGCTCTAATTTATGTTTATAGGTATAAAGCAAAAGCTGTGACATTCGGCAGCAAGATAGATATTGTCTTTTCTGTGTCTTAATGTCATAAAATGGATAATGAAGAAGGGAATTAAATTTAGTAACCTACTGTGTACTGGGTTTTTTTAAGTATATAGTACAATTAATCTGCAAATACGTTAATTAGCCCCAGACCCTGGTTATCGATACTCAGCAATGAAGTCCCTGGCTTGCCTTCCCAATTTCCCAGCTGACCCAAGGCTCAATCCCCCCAATAGCTACCACACTTAGGAGAGTTTACCCCTCCTATCTGCCTGACAGCCCCTGCTTAACCCAGCGCTAGTTCCTTATTGTCCTGGCTCCAACTCGTAATTTTTTTTTTTTTATTTAAAGATTTATTTATTTACTTTATCCATTTTAACGTCCCCCTTCCCTATTTGCTGTTTTGTGTCCATTCGCTGGGCAATTCTGTGTCTGTTTCCTGCCATGTCTTCTCATCCGCCTTCTCCAGTCTTCACCAGGACTCGATCCTGGAGACCTCTGATGTAGGAGAGAGGTGTTCCGCCACCTGCGCCACCTCAGTTCCTGGTTTTCAGAGCTTTCGGAGCATCTCGTCTTGTCTCTCCCCTATCACGTCATCACCTTGCTGCACGGCTCCCGGGGCCTGGGGGCTCACCAGCACACAGAGCCTGGCAGCCCATGCGCCTTCTCTCTATATATTTTTTATATTACCGGGAGGTCCCGGGGATCGAACCCAGGTCCCTCCATATGGCAGACGGACACCCAGCCATTTGAGCCACATCCGCCTCCATCATAATTATTTTTGAAGTGGAGGAATCCTGGGAAAGAGTTCTCCTAAATCATGTAAGACCTATAATATCTCAAATAGTGTGTCCTCTCCAGATTTTGCTTGTTCAGATAATATTGGTGCTGCCGGATAGACATATTATCAGAAGAGAAACGTGAATGTATTTTATTGTTTTCAGTTTTCTAACTTTCTACTTTGAGACAAACTTCCTAGCTTTCTCTCTCTCTCGTAAATTTATAAAATATTTAAAAAGTGAATTTTACATAGTCTCTAAGATCAATGAAAGAATATTTGGGATGTGCCAAAGGAAATAAAGTAGAAAATTTATTTGATACCATCAGCAGGTGATTAAATTTTTTTAAAAAGTCAATCGAAACAGAGAATCACAAAAATACCTTTTTTTTTTTTTTAAGGTATCGGGAGCTGGGGATTGAACCCAGGACCCTAGATGTGGGAAGCTGATGTTCAACCACTGAGTCACCTTGGCTTCCTGAGTTGGTTTTTCCCTTTGTTTTGCTTGTTGCTTGTTTTTGTTATTTCATGAGGCACTGGAAAACAAACCCGGGACCTCCCATGTGGGAGCAGGCACTCAACCGCTTGAGCCACATCCACTCCCCAAAATAACACATTTCCTTTAACTTAAAACAATCATCTGATGTAAGGTCAAGGCTCAGAGCTGTATTTGATGGTTCTTTCAAGACCTTATTTCTCTATGCTTCCCAAAGTTACCCTTTGGGATTAAAGTGTTGTATTTATTTTAGGGTAAAGATGAAATAAAGAAGTCATTTAAATGAGTATCTGGTCACTTTTAAATCTTACAACCTCAAGAAGTTTTTCCTACTCAAAAAACAAGCATATTTTAACTTAGCTATGAAGAACTGACACTGCAAGTGCTAGAAAAATAAAATGAACTGCTCTAAATTAATCCTTGTATAATTACTATATGATGTATTTTCAGCTATAGTATAATTGATATATTCCATAAGGTGTTTTTTATTCACTAAGTTTCTCCATATTTTTAAAAAAGGAAAAAATTTAAGAGTAAGAGTACATAAAATTATTGTACTTTAGTCACAGAATTACCTGATTTCCGTATTTATTTTCTCCTACTAAGCCATAAACTCCTTCAGAAGGGGCTATATTTTATTTATTCTTTTGTATCCAACTAACAATATGCCAATATGGTAGATATTTTATAAATGGTTGTTGAATTTGTGAATGAGTTTTATAAAGGAAGGAAAAAAATAAGTTATTGTTTATGGGAGAATAATTTCTAGATTCATTTAATATTAGACCTGAGAGGGACCTTAAAGATTATTCAATCCAGTCCTTTAGTTTTAGAGATAAAGAAATTGTAAATTAAGTGACCAGGCTAAATATACAGCTGAGACTAGAACACGTCTTTCCAACTTATTTATTTAAGTGCTTTTTGCTTAAGAAAGTGGCATAAAATGATACTGTAAATTATAGGTTTTGGAATCAGACAGTTCAAATAAACTTTGGTTAAACTATATAATTATATAAGACTCAATTTCTCCATTTGTAATATGGAATACAATCTAATTTACTGGGCTATTGTGAAGATTAAATAACATCTTTTGTGAGATGTCATAACTTTCTGATTACAGGATCTGGCAAATAGTATGAACTCAGTAACTAGAATCTATGATGATTATTACACTATGTTGCTTCTATTCTACTCTTCTCATAACCTACTACAATTATTTCTTTAAATTAGTATGGTGATGCCCTCAAATACTATTGGATATAATAAGCCTTATTGTCATGTCTTTATTATAATAATGTACTGGGATTTATTTTTATTTATTTATTATAATGATGTACTAGTACTAGAATTGTACTGAATATTTTGAATACAATTATTCAGTAGAATAAAATGATTCCTTTCGAATTGCCTGGTAAAAGGAAGCATTCTTCTGAGAAATTAGGTTAAATTCACAGGTTAGATTTGACATTATTGTATTTTTGAGTTTTTCTGACCCAAGACTAAATAAACAGCAGATGGGGTGTCTGATGTGCCCAGAAGAATACAAATAATGTATTTTTGGTTTGTTTTTTATAAAAATAATTTTCTTCAGATGTCTACAAATGGCTCTAATGGAATGTGGTAGACTTAGCTATGCTGACTGTACTATGATAACATTTTTCTGATATAGAAACAAAGCTTCTAGTATAAAAATTCCCTGGAAACAAACAAAAATTCCCTGGCATGTACAGTATTTATAAAACAGAAAAAAAATTCAGTTAGATGGATGAAAGAGAAGAGACAAAAATGAGGAAATGGTCACTTTAGGAAATAGGTGTTCTTTTGAAAATCAATGTTTAAAAGAAAAGGCATGATTATTCAAGTATAGGATATAATGATAATTTTTTTCAAACCTCAAGAATTATGCATTTGTAATAACAGAAGCTAACATTTATTGAAATCTTACTTTATACAAAGTACTGTGGCAAGAGGTTTAAATTTATCTCATTTGACTATAACCACCTGTGAGATACGTATTACTGTCTGTAACATACATCACTTGCATTTTGTATGAGGAAACTGAGGCTCAGAATGGTAGGCTCAGGACTTGAAACAGGTCTGTCTGACTTTACAGCCCATGTTTTTAAGTAATATATTATATTCAAATGTTTCTCTAGAAAAATCAACAGCCTTTGAGAACTGTTACTCTTGTCAAAAAATGTTTTTGGCTTCTTAGAATGTTCTAAATAATGTGAATATTCTCGCTGTCCTGGTTTTGTGATAATCAGGGTAGGCTAAACATTTGCTATATTAGAAACCATGCATGTGTTCCCCAGACCTAGTTTTTCTCCCTAGGTTTGGTTTTTAGAATGCTGGGGATAAACTAAGCCTGATTTATTATATGACCATCCTGTATGGGAAAAGACTGTAACTTTGGGTATCTTTGGTCAACCTTAAGAGATAGAGCAGGGGACGGATGTGGCTCGGGTGGTTGGGTGTCTGTTTCCCATATGGAGGGACCTGGGTTCAATCCCCGGGACCTCCCGGTAAAAAGAAAAATATAGAAGGCACATGGGCCACCAGGCCCCTGAGTGGGTGAGCTGCCAGGACCTGCAACCAGGTTAGCCCCCCAGGCCACATGCGCTCGTGGGCTGCCAGACCCTGTGAGCCATGCATCAAGATGATGACGTAACAGGAGAGTGACACAAGGGAGAGCCAAGATGAGACGCACAGAAAAACCAGGAACTAAGGTGGCGCAGGCGGTAGGACGCCTCTCTCCCACATCGGAGGTTCTGAGGACCAAATCCCAGCAAAGACAGGAGAAGGACGAAAAGAGAGGGCAGGAAACGGACACAGAGTCGCCCAGCAAATGGACACAGAAACAGCAGAAATGGGGGTGGGGGGTGGGCGGATAAAAGTAATTAAATAAATAAATCCTTAAAAAAACATGTATAGGGGAGGAAGATACGGACTATAGTTGGTAGTAATACTTTGACGATGCTCTTTCACGATTTGTTAACAAATGTTTCACAATAATCCCGGGTGTTTGTGGGGGGTGATGTATGGGAGCCCTGTGTGATGTTATGCATGTTTGTTTTGCAAGTTCACGATGTTTACTGAACACTTACAGTTTATGTATGTTCATGTATGAATGATATACTTCAATAAACTGTTTAAAAAATAATAATAATTGGGTGGGTTGGGGAAAAAATACACCAAATGTAAGATATAGACTATAGTTAGTAGTAATATTACGATAATCTTTCATAATTCATTACAAAAGTCTCACACAGTACAAGGTGTCAGTGGTGCATTGATGTATTGGACTCCTGTTTAATGTAATGCATGTTTGTTTCGTAAGTTCACAACTTTTACTATACACTTATTGTTTATGTATGTTCATGTATGAATGATATAAAAAATAATAATAATAAGGTGGGTTGAGGAGAAAATATACCAAGTGTGAGGAAAAAAAAAAAAGAATGCACTAAATAAATAGAGGGAATTACTATTCAAGGGAAAAAAGCAAGTACCTGTAAAACTACTAAGAGATAATACATAAGATTAAAGATTATTGTAGGAAAAATGTCACTTTTTTAAACTATGAAATAAACATTATTCTGACTACTCAGTTTATATTTCATAATTAATGTCTAAAATCAGACATTAAGTACTTTCTTAATAATATTTAATATACATTTAGAAAATTAAGCAACCTTATTATTTTTTTCAGGAGGTACCAGGGATTGAACCCCAGACCTCGTATATGCAAAGAAGGAGCTCAATCACTGAGCTATACTCATTTTGCAGCCTTACTGATTTTTAAGCAAACGTATTCAAACATTATTTTCTTTTTCTAAGTCATCTCAGGAGACTACTCCAAGGCTAAATCATTGCTTAATACATTTTAAAAACTTCTCATTAGAAATTATCAGAGTGCTAAATGTTCTATTAGGCATGTTCCATGATAGCAAATGCTGTTCAATTATGTGTGGATATTACCTCAAAAAGGAATTTAGTATCTCTGATACTCAATTCACAATCCTGTATAAGATCCCTCTAAAGTAAATTTTTTAATGAAAACTAATATTAAAATTCTAATGTTTGAATATTTGAAAAACCATAAAGTTGCTTGGAGCCAAGTATGGGAACTATATCAGTGACCAAGCTGGTTATTGGTTAAATTTAAAATGACTATTAAATATATTTTTAAAATTAAGAAATAATGACAATACACAAGAAATGCTTTCAAGAATCTAGAAAAACAAAGTAATTCTAAAGAAAGAAGTAGGAAAGAATTAAAGGTAAGAACAGAAATAACTGAAATGAAAAGATAATCATCTAGCAAGATTGATCAAGGTCAAAAGAGAGAGAGAACACATATTAGGAGCAAAAAAGGATATGGTAGCATTTTTAAAAATTAAAGGAAGGAAGTGGATGTAGCTCAAGCGGTTGAGCACCCGCCTCCCACATAGGAGCTCCCATGTTCGGTTCCCAGTGCCTCCTGAAAAAAAAACAAAAAAACAAGCAAAACAAACAAAAAAACCAATTCAGGGAAGCCAATGTGGCTCAGTGGTTGAGCACCAGCTTCCCATATATAAAGTCCTGGGTTCAATCCCTGAGTACCTTAAAAAAAAAAAAAAAATTAAAGGAGAATAATATAAAACACCTTATGGCAATGTATTTGAAAAGGTAGAGAAAATGATTATCTAGAAAAATATATATTACCAAATATCCTTCAAGAAGAAATTAAAAACCTGAATAAACCAATTACTATTAAATAAATTTAAATGGTAATTCAAAAAAATCTATTATCTCACACAACCTTTCCCCTTACCTCAAAGTTACCAAGATGGAGAGTTTTTACAGGAGGATGTACCAACCCTTTCAAAAACAGCCCCTATTTATTGTAAAAACTATTTCGGAGAATAGGAAAAAGAAAAGAATGTTCCCCAACTCACTTTATGAAGCTATTATAACTTTGTTATCAAACTGGACAAGGACAATACAAGAAAAGAAAAAATCATCACAATCTCACTTATAAGTATAGATATAAAAATCCTAAGTACAATATTAGCAAATAAAATTCAGCAAGGTTTAAAAATAATAATACAGTATCACTACATGGAGTTTACAAAGGAATGTAAGGATGATTCAAACATCAAAATATATATTAAACTATTCACATTAATAAGTTTAAAAAGAAAAACATATAACCATATTAGTTGATGCATAAAAAGTATTCTGTAAGATTTAAACCTCAAAGAAATATCTAGCAAACAAGAATAGATAGGTGTCAGCTTTTTAAACTGGATATAGATAGCTTTTAAAATAGATAACTAGCATTATACTTAATAGCGAAACTTTGGA
This sequence comes from Tolypeutes matacus, assembly GCA_026826555.1. Taxonomy (NCBI): domain Eukaryota; kingdom Metazoa; phylum Chordata; class Mammalia; order Cingulata; family Chlamyphoridae; genus Tolypeutes; species Tolypeutes matacus. The sequence goes on along the minus strand of JAKSZT010053771.1, from coordinate 488,671 downwards.
AGCATTCCATTAAAAGCAGGAACAAAACAACAACAACCCCATTTCCCAGATTTTATTCAACCTGTTTTTTTAAGCCAATGTAAATACAATAAAAGAAAATAAAAAATTTAAAGTTATTGAAAATTTATTCTAAAATTCATATAGAAGAGCACAGTACCAAGAATAAAATAATTTTAAAGAAGAATAAGGTGGGAGAAATGTGGAACTGACACACGGTGACACAAATGGACCAAGGGAACAGAAGAGCAATGTTAGAAACGGAACTTAAGTAGGAAAAAGTCGCATTACAATTCAGGTAGCGAAGACAATAAATGATGTTAGAAAGCACAATGCTTATATACATGGGAAAATAAAATTATGTTCCTCATACAAGAGACAAAAGTAAATTCCAAGGGATAAGAGATAGGAATAAAAAAAAATCTTTTAAATTGCTAGATAAAATATACTTACCCATTTTTATGACTTTAGAGGTAGAGAAGGATTTCTGAAAACACAAAAGGCAAAGGAAAAAACAGCACAACTAAAGCAAAAAGACAAGCCACGATCAAGAGAATTTATCTGCAATGAAATGAACTGACAGAATTAATACCAAGAAAATGTAAACAAATCAAAAAGCCTAAGAACAATGGACAAAGGCAAAAAACAGGCAAACCACAGAACAGAAAACACAAATGGCTAACAAAGTTATGAAAACATGCTCAACCTCACTGGTAATAAGGGAGGTGTTACAGAATTGAGACACCATTTCAAAGCTCAGCAAAAACTTAGCTTGAAAACACCAAGATGGGGGAGAAATGGGAAACTCATACTCCAGTATGAACAAAACTAAAATAACCACTTGAGTTGAAGATGCTTATATAGTATATACTACAATGCAATTAATTCCACATTTTGGTATATACCCAGTGGGAAGTCTTGTTTATATTCAAGAAGACAAGTATTACAAGATTATTGAAAAATGGTTTAGAATAGCAAAAAAAAAAAAAAAAAAAAACTGTAAAAAACTACATGTCCATCAACAGAAGTATGAGTGAATAAATTGCAGTATATGTAAAATGGAAAACCCCACTACAATTAAAAAGAACAAATTAGTGGTATATGTATCAACATAAACAGTCCCCAAAACATAAAACTGAGTGAAAAAAGAAAGCTACAGAGTGACCCCACTTAAATAGATTTTTAAAATTTGTAAAACAGCAAGTTTTATGGATACATTAATATTCAATAATACTGTAAAATATGCAGAAGAATGATCTTCTAGGGAAGGAAGAAAGGGGATAGGAATATCAAAGGGAAATATGGGGCATCAACTCATCTTTAATATTATAGTTTATAATATATATTAAATATTATATAATATAGTATGGCATGAGTTCACGGATATTTGTTATTTATGTTTATTTTCTATATACTTCTATATATTTTTAATATTTTATAATATAGGATTCCTTCAAAGAAAACACATTTTTAAAAAAATCAACCAATGAAGGACTATGGGAAGATGGCAGAGTAGGAAGCTCCAGGAGTCAGTCCCTCCACCCAAACAACTACTGAACAGGCAGGAACTATCTGAATCAACTGCTTTGAAACTCCTGAGTCTAGTGGAACCCTGGGCAGCATCCAGGGAGGAGTGGCAGGAAGAGGCTGGTAACTGCCATAAATAAGGGTAAGTTTCACCTTCCCTACAGGGCCTACCATCCCCGGCCTCATAGCAGGCAGCAGAGGTGACTAGAGCTCGGGCTCCTGGCACAGCTTACTGGTACTAGAGTGGGACATAATATTTGGAAATCACATATCTGATTAAGGGTTTAATATCCATGACATATAGAGAGATGCTACAACTCAACAATATAAGACAAGACCCAATTTAAAAATGGGCAAAAGACTTGAACAGACATTTGTCCAAAGAAGAAATACAAATGGAAAAACAACACATGAAAAAATGTCCAACAACACTAGTGATTAGGGAAATCCAAATCAATGAGATATCACACCTATTAGAATGGTGACTATTAAAAAGACAGAACTACCAGTGTTGGAGAGGATGTGGAGAGATAGGAACACTTCTTCATTGTTGGTGGGAATGTAGAATGGTACAACCACTATGGAGGACTGTTTGGCAGTTCCTAAAGAAGCTGAATATAGACTTGCCACGTGACCCTGCAATACCACTACTGGGTATATACCCAGAAGAACTGAGAGCAGAGACACGAACAGACATCTGCACACATGGTGGTGTTATTCGCGATTGCCAAAAGATGGATACAACCCAGGTATCTATGAACTGATGAATGGATAAACTGTGGTGTATACACACAACAGAATATTATGCAGGGAAGCGGCTGTGGCTCAATCAGTAGGGCTCCCGTTTACCATATGGGAGGCCCCGGGTTCGGTTCCCGGGGCCTCCTGGTGAAGGCAAGCCCGCCCGCATGGCATGGTTAGCTGACCCAGCGAGCACAAGCAGCAAGGGGGGGATAAATGAATAAATAAATAAAATCTTAAAAAAAAAAAAAAAGGGAAGTATAAGGTCATATATATTACTAAAAGGAAAGCTAAAAAATTTAACATTGGAATGTATAGCACAGCAATACTGCATGTGAAATATGAATATGGGTAAAATTGCATATATGACCGTTTTTCTTTGAAATTGAACTAATATATGTTAATACTACATGATGTTAATATCAGACAAAAAAAAAAACATTATGCTAAGTAAAAGAAACCAGACACCAAGTTCTACATATTGTATGATTCCATTTATATTAAATGTAAATATAAATCAATTTATAAAGTTGACATTAGATTAGTGGTTATGTAAGGCTGTGGAAAGATTGAGAGATTGAGAGGCGACTGCTAAGGGGAGTGGGGATTTTTTTTTTTTTTTGAGTAATAAAATTGTTCTAAAATCTTTTGTGGTGATGAATGCACAACATTGTGATTATACTAAAAGCCACTGATTATACACTTTTGATAGGTCGTATCGTATGTGAATATATCTCAATAAAACTGCTTAAAAATAAACAAATGTACAAGAATAGCCAGATATAGCAGCTATGTACAGCAAGTGAAGCATAGAGAGATTGAGAAGGGAAGAATTTTTTTTTTTTTTGCTTATTATCATTGAAATAAATAATAGATATTTTTAAAGATTTATTTCTGTCCCCCTCATTGTTTGTGCTTGCTGTCAGTTCTCTGTGTCTATTTGTTGTGTGCTCTCTGTATCTGCTCATCTTTTTTTTTTTAAGAGGCACCGGGAACCAAACCCAGGACCTCACATGTGAAAGGGAAGCACCCAATCACTTGAGCCACATCTGCTCCCTGCTTGTGTCTCTCACTGTGTTTCCTCATTCTGTCTCCTTGTTGCGTCACCTTGCCGCGCCAGCCTGTTATATCAGCTCACGTCTTGCTCATCTTCTTTAGGAGGCAAGAGGAACCAAAACCGGGACCTCCCATGTGGTAGGCGGGTGTCCAACTGCTTGAGCCACATCTGCTTCCCAATATCATCATTTATCAAGTGAAAAAAAAAAAAATGAAGGAGTAAAACATTCCCAGATAAACAAAAGGGGAGGGAGTTCATTACCACTAAACCAGCCATATAAGCAATGCTAAAGGAAGTTCTTCAAACTGAAAGGAAAGAACTCTAGACAGTGACTCAAAGCAGTATAAAGAAATAAAGACCACTGGTAAAGCTAGACAAATAGATAATTATAAATGCCAGTATTATTGTATTTTTCTTTGTTCTGTAATAACAACATATCTTACTTATTGCAGGTGCTAAAATGCAAATGCATAAAAGGTAATGGTAAATCTATAGTTTTGGACATTCAGTATACAAAGATATAGTTTGTAAAAAGTACAAACCACACACACACAAAAAAATACATGAAAAATACATTCCAGAAAAATGAGAATGCAAATATTCTCACTGTCCTGATTTTGTGATAATCGGGATAGGCTAAACATTCACTATATTAGAAACCATGCATGAGTCCCCAGACCTAGTTTTTCTCCCTAGCTCAGGTTTTTAAAATGCTGGTGATAAACCAAGCCTGATTTATTATATGACCATCCTGCATGGGAAATGACTGTACTCTAGGTGTCTTTGGTCAACCTTAAGAGATATAGCAGGGGGACAGATGTGGCTCAAATGGTTGGGCGTCCGTCTCCCATATGGAGGGACCTGGGTTCAATCCCCGGGACCTCCCAGTAAAAATTAAAAAAAGCAAAACATAGAAGGTGTGCGGGGGGAAGCGGCTGTGGCTCAATCGGTGGGGCTCCCGTTTACCATATGGGGGGCCTGGGTTCGGTTCCCGGGGCCTCCTGGTGAGGGCAGGCCCGCCCGCACGGCGTGGTTGGCTGACCCGGCGAGCACAGGCAGCAAGGGGGGGATAAATGAATGAATGAATAAAATCTTTAAAAAAAAAAAAAAAGGTGTGCGGGCCACCAGGCCCTGTGTGCAGGTGCGCTGCCAGGCCCCACCAAGCCATGCAGCAAGATGATGACGTAACAGAAGAGTGACACAAAGGAGAGCCAAGACAAGACACACCAAAAAAACAGGAACTAAGGTGGCACAGGCAGTAGGATGCCTCTCTCCCACATTGGAGGTTCCGAGGATCGAATCCCAGTGAAGACGGAGGAGAAGGATGAGAAGAGAGGGCAGGAAACGGACACAGAGAATTGCCCAGTGAATGGACACAAAAACAGCAAAAATGGGGGGGGTAAAAATGGATAAAAGTAAATAAATAAATAGGGTGGGTTGGGGGAAGAATGCAGCCAATGTAAAGTATGGGCTATAGTTAGTACTGTAGTAATATTTTGATGATGTTCTTTCATAATTTCTAACAAATGTTTCACAACAATGCAAGATACTGGTGGAGGGTGATGTATGGGAGCCCTGTATGATGTTATGCATCTTTGTTTTGTAAGTTCAGAACTTTCACTATACACTTATTGTTTATGTATGTTCATGCATGAATGATATACTTGAATAAAATTTAAATATATATATATATATATAGAAGGCACATGGGCTGCCAGGCCCCGTGAGCGGGCAAGCCCCCAGGCCCCGCCAAGACATGCAGCAAGATGACAACATAACAGGAGAGTGACACAAGGGAGAGCCAAGACGAGATGCACTGAAAAAACAAAACAGGAAATGAGGTGGTGCAGGTGGTAGGACACCTCTTTCCCACATCGGAGGTTCCCAGGATTGAATCCTGGTGAAGACAGGAGGAGAAGGATCAGAAGAGAGGGCAGGAAGCAGACACAAAGAATTACCCAGTGAATGGACACAAAACAGCAAAAACGGCGGGGGGACGTGGGTTTAAAATGGATAAAAGTAAAATAAATAAATTTTTTTTATTTACAAATGAGAAGGGACTCGAAATGGTAAAATACAAAAAAAAAAAAAAATGGAAGTAGACATTAAAGGAAGAATTGAGAGTCAAAAGGTATAAGGCAAAGACAAAAGCAGAAGAAGTGTTGCATTATAAATAGTTACTTCAAACAGAAATGGAGTAAAGTCTCCAATCAATTGACAGAGATTGGCAGAATGGATAAAAATGCCTGAGCCAGTCCAGAGTTTCCTCAGCCAAGTGTTAAACTGTCAATCACCTTTGTTCTCTCAGGATGCAGTCCTTTCACCGGTGGCTCCACTTGCTCACTGTAGGGGAGTATGTTTATCCCATTGGAACCCCTGCTTCCAAATGGGAGTCTGAAGTACTGCCTTTTGACTCCGAATCAGCCTTTGGATGACTGTTGTCATCAACTTTGGAACCAAGCCCTTTTACAAGCCTATGCTAATGGAGGTGCCAACCGCTTACATGATATTGCCAAAGGATAGCGGGAAAGCTTTTTGCCCAAATTCATCAATGAAGATTTTGAACCCATCAGGCCTGAGGTCAAGAGAGTGCTACACTAATAAGGGATGTGAGCTGATTTCAACTCCTGATCAAAACTACACTGCCTTTACCAAGTACCTTCTGGAGCTCCAGAAGACAGAAGAAAAACACCTTGTGGCACCTGGAGGACGTGGTGGAGGTTTTGACCGGTTTATGGCATCTCTGTGCTCCCTGTTTCATGCATCTGATGTCACTCCTTTGCCAGTTATAAGAATTCAAGTGGAAGCTCTCATCTACCTGCTCCAACCAGGAAAGCACACGCTGCGTGTAAACACTGAACGGAAGGTGCCTGGTGTTGGCTTATTCTTGTGATCCCGTTCCCACCACAGGCCTGAAGGGGAACCTCACTCATCACGTGCTTGGTTTTGGACCCTGCTCAGTCCTTGTGACACCCGCGATGGATCTGGGTAGTGACTGTGGAGACTGACCAGCTGCCCCTCTAGACCATGGCTATGAAAATCTACCCTATCAGCCGGCATCCATAGTGTGCCTCTGCCTTACCTCCTCGCCAGGGATTTACTCATCAGTAAGAGCAGTTCACCTGGGTTTACCAGAATCTACACTTCCCCCGGAAGCCCACTTATTTTAAAGATGTGAATGTTCAGATAATACAGGTAACATTATAAATGACAGATCTGAATTTTACAGTGAGAGGCAAAATCATTATTTGTTAGCAAAGTAAATAAGCTCTGGTACTTTCAGTTGGAAACTAATGTGAATCATCCCATTATAAAATTCAATACTATTCGTGTTATTAATTGTTCCTTTTATCCTAGAAAATTGTTAATTTTAAAGCTGATAAAACTCCATTTGTTGTCCATTCTTAAATGCTTTTTTTTTTTTTAAGATTTTATTTTATTTATTCATTTATCCCCCCCCTTGCTGCTTGTGCTCGCTGGGTCAGCTAACCATGCCGTGCGGGCGGGCTTGCCTTCACCAGGGGGCCCCGGGAACCGAACCCGGGGCCTCCCATATGGTAAACGGGAGCCCTACTGATTGAGCCACAGCCGCTTCCCTCTTAAATGCTTTTAACAAGGGCTACTTCTGAATAACTTTTAATATTGTATTTCTCTATATAATTTTTATCACCTTTTACTGAAAAAAAATTCCAAATTGGGAATTTTTTCCCAAAAACTACACTATTTTATTCTGGCCTATTACTATTTCTGGTATTATTTTTAAAAATAAATCAAACACGGGGGCGGACGTGGCTCAAATGGTTGGGCGTCCGTCTCCCATATGGAGGGATCTGGATTCGATCCGCAGGACCTCCTGGTAAAAATGAAAAAAAAAAAAAAAAAAAAAAATCAAACACAAAAGGAAAAAAAAAATCAAGTCATTGACCTAAGTTTGAGGACAGGTAACTATGTAAGTTACAGGTGAAGAAATGACATGAAAGATAAACAATGATTCTTGAAGCCCATCCTAACGTTTCAACCCCCAAACTCAACATCTGAAGTAAATTCCCTAAACTTTATAATTAGAACCTAGACAGAGACAGTCATGTAGAAGAAACTTAAGCATAAAAATTCATTTTTTCTGGCATTGATGACCGAAAAAAACTTTTGGTTCACAGAGCACAATTTTATTCAAATACCAGAAAATAGTTTGACAGTCTATGGGGATAAATAAACAATGTGTAATAAAGACCTGTGTTCTTCTCCCAGTCCTGCCATTCACCTAAATTCCCTGAACCCCTTTCTGCATCTATAAAATGGAAGGGGTTGGACTGATTGTATCCCAGGCTCCTTCCCAACTCAAGCTGTAAATACTGGAACTCTGCAGTTTTAAGGCAGATAATGCACATGATCACTGACACAGCCATGTTAAACAACCTGCTCCATTGAATATATTTCAGCTTTTTTTTAATAGGGTCCCTCTTCATTAAACTTTACCTTTTACTATATATTTACTAAACCATTGTTGCCATACAATGATTTGAACATGAAACTGCCTGTATGAGTCAGCCAAACGGGGTGCTGATGCAAAGTACCAGATCTCTGTTGGCTTTTATAAAGGGTATATATTTGGGGTAAATGCTTACAGTCACAAGGCCCTAAAGAGTCCAATTTAAGGTACCATAAGACGTACTTTCTCACCCAAAGTCATTTGCCATGTGTTGAAACAAGATGGTGGGTGACGTCTCCAAAGGTCCAGCCTTCCTTCTTCCTCTTAAGGCTCTATGGTCCCAGCTTCCTCTGATCTCAGCTGTAGGCTGGCATAAGGCTTCTCTCTCTCCCCAGGGCTCATTTCTTTCCGGGCTCAGCTGCTCTGTTTTCTTCACAAGGTCAGCTGTAGACTATCAGGCTCATCTCTCTTACTGGGGCCTCTGCCACATCTAATGAGCACACTCTATTCCTCTATATTCTTCTTCTCTGTGTGTCTCTGTGTGTGAGAGTCTGTTTTATCAGCCCACCAAGGGGGCAGGCACTCAATTCTAGTCGTACTGTAATGACGTGGTTGAATCAAAGCCCTAATCTTAATTTAATCAGACATCTTAGCTGAATCTAATATAATCAAAGAGTTTCACACTCAGAGGAAGAGACCAGTTTTCAAACATAATCTATATTTCTTTTGGGAACTGATGAATAATAGCAAACTGCCACACTGCCCAACATGTTTTATGTACACACAATCCCTATGTCGTGGTAAGGAAAAAGAGCAGCAGCTGTTTTCTCTGTGATGCTAAAAACCTGGGTTGTGAAAGGACAGTGTGTGGCTTAGATTATAAACAGAAAATGAAAAGGGGATCAGTTGAACTAGCATACAATCCTCTGAACAGTTACTCATTAGGAAAAAAAATACATGCAAATACATGTATGATTGAAATTTGAATGTCAAATAAAAATATTTATTTAAAAAAATGCTTACCCTACCATATGCTGTTAAAAAGAGACTCACCTTAAATTCAAAGACATAAGCTGATTGAAAGTGAAAGATTGAAAAAATATATACCATGCAAGTAGTAACCTAAAGAGAGCTGGGGTAGCTAAACTAATACCAGATGAAATGGACTTTAAGTAAAAAACAGATATAAGGGACAATGAAAGGTCAATATACTGATAAATGGGTCAATTCAATAAGAAGACCTAACAATTATAAATATATATGCACCTAATAGCAGAGCCCCAAAATATATGAAGCTAATACTAACAGATTTGAAGAGAGAAAACAGACAGATGTACATTAATAGCAGATTTCAATACACCACTTTCAATAATGGATAAAATATGTACACAGATCAATAACGAAATAAAAGACATGAACAATATTCTAAACCAACTAGACTAACATATATATATAGAACACTTTACCCAACAGCAGCAGAATACACATTTTTCTCTAGGCACATGGATCATTCTCCAGGATAGACCAAATGTCAGGTCATAAAACAAATCTCAGCAAGTTCAAAAATTCTGAAAAACAATTTATCTTCTTTGGCCAAAATTGTATGAAGCTAGAAATCACTAACAGAGGGAGAAATGGGAAAGTCACAAATTTGTGGAATTTAAAGAGTATACTCAAACAACTAATGGGTCAAAGAAAAAATCACAAGGGAAATTAGGAAACATCTTGAGGCAAATTAAAATAAAAACAAAACATACCCTAAAATGCATGGGACGCAGCAAAGGTAGTGCTAAGAGGGAAGTTTATAGCTCTAAATGCTTACCAAAAAAAAAAAAAAAGAAGAAGAAGATCTCATATCAGAGACCTAACCTCAAAGGTCTCTGAAAAAGATCTAGAGAAAAAGAAGAAAAATCTATACCCAAAGCAAGCAGAAGGAAGGTAATAACAAAAGGTAGTAACAAAGATTAGAATGGAGATAAATGAAATAGAAAATAAAAAATACAATCAACAAATCCAAAAGTTGGTTCTTTGAAAAGATAAATAAAATCGACAATTAGCTATACTGCTGAAATAAAAAAGAGAAGAAACAACTAAAATCAGATAAGAACAGGGGGACATTACTGACCCCACAGAAATAAAAGGGATTATAAGAGGAAATTATGAACAGTATACCAACATATTAGATAGCCTAGATGAAATGGACAAATTCCTAGAATCACACAAACTACCCACAGTGATTCAGGAAGAATTAGAAGACCTCAACAAACCAGTCATTAGTAAAAAGATTGAATCAGTAATGAAAAGCCTCCCATACAGAAAAGCAGAGGACCAGATGGCTTCACAGGTTAATTTTACCAAAAAATCCAAGAAGAATGAACACCTATCCTGCTCAAACTCTCCCAAAAATTTTCAGAGGAGGGAACACTCCCTAATTATGAGACCTACATCACCTTATAATAAAGTCTGACATAGATACCATAAGAAAAGAAAACTACAGACCAATATCTCTTATGGATATAGATGTAAAAATCCTCAATAAAATACTATAAACTGCACATCAAAAGGAATATAGAGTGGAGTGGATGTGGCTCAAGCACCTGAGTACCCACCTCCCACATAGGAGATCCTGGATTCACTTCCCAGTGCCTCCTGAAAAAACAAAAAACAAGCAAGCTAAAAATTTCATTTTATTTTTTTTAATTTTTAAAAATATTTTTCATTTTTTCAAATACCCCAATTTTTTTTAATTTATTTTAGTTTTAGTTTCTCTAAATTATTATGTATTTTATTTCTTATGTTTAAACCTATCATTATTATTTCATTTTCTTATTAATAGAATTTGGCAATATTCTTGGCTTCATTTTTGAAGTTTTGGATCTCAGAAGGGTTACAACTACGGTAGGAGAGGATCAATGGGGTGGGGTGTCGGTGATGGGGGATACATGGGAGGAAGTTCACCTGGGCATACATATAAGGTATATGAATATGTTCAAATGTTCATTGCCACAGTGGATAGAGATTCACACAACAAGCAAAAGATTACTGAATTCCATCCTGGGGAGCTCTGCCTCATTCTCTAAGGGAACAGCAACAATCCCCCAAGTACAGGGGCAATGGGTAGTGAAGACAGATGGTCCATTGATGGGCCCTTGATATTGACGACTATGCTTATGAGCCTTTTGCTTTTGAATTTGCAACTCAGCCTAGTGTTGTAGAGTGCCTAAGAGTTACCTCCTAAGAGTCTCCTTGTTGCTCAACACATTTAAGCCAAAATCTAAGCCAAACTCAGCATATAAATGCATTACCTTCCCCCCAGTGAGAGGGTAGTTCATTGGACTCATCCAGGACAACTAACAAGGAGGTGAAGATGGACAACCACCATACCAAGGAACCAAGAGAGTCTACAACTGCAAGCAAGAGAGTCCCATCCATCAGCCATATGGAATTAAAGCTCCCTCTCAATTAGAGGCAGAGTGGGCCTCACCATCCCAGAATCCTCAGGATTGGGGAATAAAATATGGACTAGAGTAGACTTAGTGGTATTCTACTATAGACTTATTGTGATTCTAGCAATGGAAGAAATTATCACTGATGTGGAGACAGTGGCCACTGGAGGTGCTGTAGTCAAGGAGAGGGAAAAAGAGGTGCAATAGGGGGCATTTTCAGGACTTGGAATTGACCTGAGTGACACTGCAATGACAGATACAGGCCATTATATATCTTGCCATAACATACAGAATTGAGTGGGAGGAAGTATAAACTACAATGTAAATTATAATCCATGCTTAGTGGCAATGCTCCAAAATGTGCTCATCAATTGCAATGAATGTACCACACTAATGAAAGAAGTTGTTAATGTCGGGAAAAGTGGAAGGTGTGGGAAATGGGGCACATAGGAATCCCTTATATTTTTTTATGTAACATTTTATGCAATCTAAGTATCTTTTAAAACTAAATTAAAAATATATTTTTTTAAAAAGCTGAAAAGAAAACACAAACAAACAAACAAAAAAAACAATAAGCAAAACAAACAAAAAAACCAACTCAGGGAAGGTGATGTGGCTCAGTGGTTGAGCGCCAGCTTCCCACATACAAGATCCCGGATTCAATCCCCAGCCCTGAGTACCTCAAAAAAATAAAAGAAAGGAAAAGAAAAAAAAGTATAACATGAACAAGTGGGATTTATCCCAGGTATCTAAGGATGGTTCAACATGAGAAAATAAATAAATGTAATACAGCACATTAATAGAAGAAAGGGAAAAAAAATACAATCATCTCAATTGATGCAGAAAAGGCATTAGACAAAACCCAGCATCCCTATTTGATAAAAAACACTTACAAAACAAGGAATAGAAGGAAAACTCCTCACCATGATAAAGGGCACATGAGAGAAACCCATAGCTAACATCATACTCAATGGTAAAAGACTGAAAGTTTTCCCTCTAAGACCAGGACCAAGACAAGGATGCCCATTTCACTACTGTTACTCATCATTGTATTAGGAGTCCTAGCTAAAGCAATTAGGCAAGAAAAAGAAATAAAAGCACTCAGATTGGAAAGGAAGAAGTGAAACCTTCTCTATTTGCAGATAGCATGATCCTATATACAGAAAATCCTGAAAAAATTGACAAAAACACTACCAGAACTAATAAACGAATCCAGCAACATGGCTGAATACAAAATCAACAAGCAGAAATCAGTAGTGTTTCTATACTCTAGTAATGAACAATCTGAAGAAATCAGGAAAAAAATTCCATTTACAGTAACAACTGAAAGAAACAAATATCTAAGAGTAAATCTAACCAAAGATTTAAAGGACATGTATACAGAAAACTACGAAACAATGCCAAAAATATCAAAGAAGACCTAAGTAAATGGAAGGACATTCCATGTTGATGGGTTGGAAGACTAAATATCTTTCAGGCATCAATTCTACCCAAAATGATTTACAGATTCAACGCAATTCCAAACAAAATTTCAACAGTTCTTTGCATAAATGGAAAAGCCCATTATCAAATTAATTTGTGAGAGTAAGGGGCCCCGAAGACCAAAAAGATCTTGAAAAAGAAGAATGAAGTTGGAAGACTAACTCTTCTTGATTTTAACAAAGCTATCGTAGTCAAAACAGCATGGTATTGGCACAATGATAGATATATTGACCAATGGAATTAAATTGAGAGTTCAAACATAGGCCCTCACGTCTATGACCAACTGATTTTGAAAAGGTTGTCAATTGGGAAAGAACAGTCTCTTCAACACATGGTGCTAGAATAACAGGACATCCATATGCGAAGAATGAAAGAGGGGGGCAGATGTGGCTCAAATGGTTGGGCGTCCGTCTCCCATATGGAGGAACCTGGGTTCGATTCTCAGGACCTCTTGGTAAAAAGAAAAAAAAAAGAAAAAGATATAGAAGGTGCGCGGCCGTTAGGCCCCGTGCGGAGTTGCGCCACCAGGCCCAGCGAGTGGTTGAGCTGTCAGGCTCCGCGTGTGGGTGCAGTGCCAGGCCCCACCGAGCCATGCAGCAAGGTGATGATATAACAGGAGAGTGACACAAGGGAGAGCCAAGATGAGACGTGCTGGAAAACCAGGAACTAAGGTGGTGCAGGTGGTAGCACACTTCTCTCCCATACTGGAGGTTCAGGGAAGACAGGAGGAGAAGGATGAGAAGAAAGGGCAGGATACAGACACAGAGAATTGCCCAGCGAATGGACACAAAAACAGCAAAAACGGGGTGTGTGTGGGGGGTGTAAAAGTGGTTAAAAATAAATAAATAAATCTTAAAAAAAAAAAAAAAAACAATGAAAGAGCACTCCTATCTCACACCATATACAAAAATTAACTCAAAGTGAATCAAAGAACATATAAAACTCCTAGAAGAAAATGTAGGGAAGCATCTTCACAATCTTGAGTTAGGCAATGGTTTCTTAGCCTTTATACCCAAAGCACAAGCAACAAAAGAAAAAAATAGATAAATTGGACCTCATCAAAATAAAAAATTTTAGTGTATCAAAAGAATTTGCCACAAAAATGAAAAGACAACCTAATCAATGGGAGAAAATATTTGGAAACCACATATTCGATAAGGGTTTAATATCCAGAATACATAAAGAAATCGTACAACTCAACAATAAAAAGACAAACCTAATTTAAAAATGGACAAAAGATTTGAATAAACTTATCTCCAAAGAGGATATACATACGGCTGAAAAGCACATGAAAAGATACTCAACATCACTAGCTATTAAGGCAAAATAAGAGACGCACAACTATTTTATGATCTCGCTGATAAGATATAATCAGAATAAGCAAATTCATAATATCATAAACTAGAATACAGATTACCAGGGGCCAGAGTAGAGGTAGGAAATTGGGAATTAATGCTTAAATTGTACAGTTTCTATTTGGGTTAATGGAAAAATTTTGGGAATGGATGGTGGTGATGATAGCACAACATTATGAGTTTACTTAACACCACTGAATTATATATTAGTATGTAGTTAAACGGGGAAATTTTGGGTTGTATATACGTTACTAGAATAAAATTTTTGAAAAAAAAAACAGGACTGTACACCACACAGTGAACTCTACTGTAAACAATAAACTATAGTTAATGGTACAATTCTAAAAATGTTTGTTCATGAATTGTAACAAATTACCACACTAATGCAAAGTGCTAATAATAAGGTGATATATGGAAACTCTGTATTTCATGCATGATTTTTCTATAATCCTACAACTCCTCTAATAATAATTTTTTAAAAAAGAATAAAATCAACTCAGGTGAAAATGTTCTAGAAGTAACTCATGGTGAAAGTTATACAGCATTATCAGTATATTCAATGTCATTGAAATGTATGCTTAAAAACTGTTAAAATTATTTTTATGTTATGTATATTTGACCTCAATAAAAAAATCAACTAGAGTTACATGTATTACAATAAATACATCTCGAAAACAAAATGTTGAGTTAAAAAAATCAAGTTTCTGGGAAGCGGCTGTGGCTCAATGAGTAGGGCTCCCGTTTACCATATGGGAGGCCCTCCTGGTGAAGGCAAGCCCGCCCGCACGGCGTGGTTAGCTGACCCAGCGAGCACAAGCAGCAAGTGAGGGATAAATGAATAAATAAATAAAAATCTTAAAAAAAAAATCAAATTTCAAAAAGAGATGTATAGTATGATATTTATATACTGTTTTAAAACATGTAAAACAATAAAAAAGTTTTCATGGCTACATACACATTGATAATTGCATTGACTTTCATAGGAATGATGTACTCCAAATTCAGGTTGGGAATAAAAGGAACTACATTGAGCAGAGTGGAAGCGGGAACATCAGCTAAATCTGTAATATGATTTATTTCTTTTAAAAATCTGAAGGAAATATGACATTTGTTAAAACTTGGCATTGGATGGCAAAAATTAAAAATAAAAGCAGTAATAACAATAATAGAAAAAAGAAGACAAATAGCAGCTAATATTTCAGCCCTTATTATGTACTAGACACTCTTCTAAGTGTTTACATATACCAAAAAACAACCCTAGGAGGTATATTTTACTATTATCCTTTATAGAAAAGGAAACTGAAACGGAGATGAAGTAGTTGGCCCAAGGTTATAAACTAGTTTCATGTTGAAACTAAAACATGAATCCAGGATTCCTATTACAGAATTTACAGCTTAATAACTACATGTTATTAATATTACATCATTCTCTATTCTTTTCTGTGTGTTGAGATTATTTCATTTAAAAAATTTTAAGCTATAAACAAACCGTGCATGTGTGCGTGTATGTATTTCTCCATAGCTCAAACTGGTTCTAAAGATGCTAGATATGTCATGAAAATTGTAGCATCCCAATTACTCTAATTTACATGTTTGAGATGTAGTTGTTTTTAGATCATTATTTCATAGTTGAACATTATCTCTTCAATAGCTCTAAGAATATATAGTTGGAATCCCAGATAGCTTATATGGGAAACGATATGTAATTCAACCAGTTTTTCTCTTCCATTAAAGTTCTACTACTTTGCTTCAGGTCTGAAATCTCACATTAAAAGTTTTTTGGAGCATTTCTGGCAAGAAATTTAATAGACTTTCAAGTCCTCATTTTCTTCTAGTTCCTTAATTATATATTTGGTTTGTTTTTTAAAATGAGTATGTAATATTCACACTATGGTAAAAAAATATTTTGTAGAGGAGTATTTATGCCAAAAAGTAAAAGAAGAGAAATTGGCATTCTCCATCATCAAATATTTATGAGCATCGATTATGTGCTAACTACATACTCCTGACCCCAGTGCCATATTACCATTTCTTAAAAAATGTCCCCTCTTCTCAATCTATACATACACATTCTCAAAGCTATCATCTACCAACAACAAAATATGAAAATAACATTTCTTGTCTTCAAAGAGCTTATTGTCTAATAAGAGAAACAGAAAAGTAAACAAAGATATCTGTAATACATAAATATTATAATAAAAGCAATTAAAATGCATTAAAGAAACATAATGGTTGAGGGACATGGAAGGGTAGCTGGTGCACTTCAAGAACAGGAAACCTGGAACATCATGAATGGGAAACACCACAGTGAGACTACTCTTTCAATAAAACTTATTTTAACAGAAAAAAGAGAAGATGATTCTTAGGGCATAGGTTCGAGAGAAGTTTTAAGATGAGAGAGTTAAATAGTTAGCATCAACTTCTCTGAACTGTATTCCTTGACTCCTAGGAATGAATTCCAGCTGAACATTCACTGACTGTGTGCAGGTCACTTAATACTTCTGAGTCTCAAATGAAACAGATGTTTAAGAATTTTAAATCATAGAAGCAATCTGAATAAATGGTCTTTAAAGTTATTTCTAGACTTAAAATTCTATGATTCTATGACCACCAGAGGCTATGAAATCTTTAAACTCAAAGATAAATCACAGGACTTCCGGGAAGATGGAGAACTAGAAAGGCACCGGGCTCTCTTCTCTCCCAGAAAAATAGCTAGAAGACAGGAAGAAACTGCCTGGAAAAAAATCTTCTGGAGTTTAGGACACCAGGGGAAGGCTGGTACTGCCTACAGGAAAGAGGGGCAAAGGAAAAGAATCTCAACAGAAAAACTGCGTTAAAAGCTGCAGCTGCAAGTGCCGGCATCCTCCCCCACCCCACACTTTGACACTTGAATTCTCAGGCCTCAAGGCGGCCTCAACAAACAAAGGGGCCCCAGGGATCCACCTCCCCAGGAAAGAGAGAGGGGACACAGTCTAAGGCTGCCTCAGCTTTAGACCCACAAATTTCCTCTGCTGCATCCCAAGAGCCCTTCCAGGCCGGGTGGGGCCCTGCCATTGTTTGCCTTGGGAGCATGCCCCTCTCAACCTCCCTCCCGGCCGACCAGAACTGGTTGTTGAGGATGCAGAGAGGAGGGAGGGAGTTGCCAGCAAAAGTTGGAAAACTGTATCTGAGAAAGTTTGAATTACAATGCTCTTAGCCTCCAGGCAGGAACCTCTGTCACAGGGATCCCATCCAGGATGCAGCAAACAGTCTGACAGGCATTGAACTGAGAGGGCTGTCAGAGATCGCCATCTGCTGGCAGACCACGAAAGTGCACATGAGGAAATTAGAAGTAAGCAAACTAGGATAATTTTGACCCTGACATTCTCCCTCTCCAAGACACTAGGAACCAATACTGGGTCCAGGGCTCAGATTTGAGCAATTAACTATGACAATCCTAAAGACCCAGGACAGACTGAACCAAGAATCAAAGAACAGCAGCAACTCACAACCTCCTGCCACTAAAACCCTGCGAAAGAGCAAGTGAGCAACTGAGTAAACTCACCACTCTAATCAGATGCCTAGACATCAGCAAACAATCACAAGCCATACTAAGAAAATGGAAGAAATGGCCCAAGAAAAGGAATATATCAAAGCCCCAGATGAGACACAGGATTTGAGACAACTAATCAATGGGATTCATATAAATTTGCAAAATCAAATTAATGAGTTAAAAGATAATATGACTAAAGAGATAAAGGACATCAAGAAGACACTGAGCGACTGCGAATATTCTCGCTGTCCTGATTTTGTGATAATCAGGGCAGGCTAAACATTCGCTATATTAGAAACCATGCATGTGTCCCCAGACCTAGTTTTTCTCCCTAGGTCTGTTTGTTAGAATGCTGGTGATAAACTAAGCCTGATTTATTATATGACCATCCTGTATGGGAAATGACTGTAACTCTAGGTATCTTTGGTCAACCTTAAGAGATATAGTGGGGACAGAGGTGGCTCAGGTGGTTGGGCGTCCATCTCCCATAAGGAGGGACCTGGGTTCGATCCCTGGGACCTCCCAGTAAAAATTATTTAAAATAAAGGAAAATATAGAAGGCGCGTGGGCCACCAGGCCCCATGCGCGGGTGCGCCACCAGGTCCCGCAAGTGGCTGAGCCACCAGGCCCCGTGAGTGGGTGAGCCCCCAGGCCCCATGTGCGGGTGTGCCATCGGGCCCTGCGAGCGGGTGCACCACCAGACACGCCGAAAAACTAGGAACTAAGGTGGCACAGGCTGTAGGAGGTCTCTCTCCCACATTGGAGGTTCTGAGGATTGAATCCCAGTGAAGACAGGAGGAAAAGGATGAGAAGATGGGCACAAAAACACCAAAAATAGGGGTGGGGAGCAGGGAGGGGGAATGGATAAAAATAAATAAATCCTTAAAAAAAAAAAACTGAGCAAGCACAAACAAGAATTTGAAAACCTGAATAAAAAAGTAACAGAGGTCATGGGAATGAAAGACACAATAGGTGAGATCAAAAGCACATTAGGCTTTCGGCTTGGAGGAGGCCAGGGTGCAACTTTCTTTGGTCGTCCTGCATCCAGTATGAGGCTGAACAACATACTCCTAAATAATCAGTGGGTCAAAGAAGAAACTGAAAGTGAAATCGGTAAATATATTGAGACGAATGAAAATGAGAATATACTTTATGAAAACTTACGGGATACAGCGAAGGCAGACTTGAGAGAGAAATTTATAGCCCTAAATGCCTATATTAAAAAAAGAAGTGCTAAAATCAAAGCTCTAACTGAACAACTGGAGAAACTAGAAAAACAGCAAATCAACTCCAAAGCAAGCAGAAGGAAAGAAATTAATAAAGATTAGAGCAAAAATAAATGTACTTGACCAAGACACATACTACTCAGAATATCAAAGATAAAGACAAAATTCTCAGAGTACCGAGAAGCAAATGATCACATACAAGGGATGTCCAGTAAGAGTGCAGATTTCTCTTCAGAAACCATGGAGGCGAGAAGACAGTGGTATGATACAATTAGGAAACTGAAAGAGAAAAATTGCCAGCCGAGAATTCTTTATCCAGCAAAATTGTCCTTTAAATATGAAGGTGAGTATAACATATTCACAAACAAATAGAAACTAAGAGAGTCTGCAAAAAAGAATCCACCTTTGCAAGAAATATTAAAGGAAGCCTTGGAACCTGAAAGAAAAAGACAGGAGAAGAGAGGTTTGGAGGAGAGTATAGAAGAAAGAATAGCAGAAAGGATAACCAAAAGAGTAAAAAGAGAAACAAAACCAAGATGATATATGAAAACCAAATAATAAAATAGAGGAAGTAAATAGTGCATTTACAGTAATATCATTGAATGTGAATGGATTAAACTCCCCAATCAAAAGATACAGGCTGATAGAATGGATAAAAAAACATGAGCCATCCATACATATTAATAAAAGGGAGGATCCCCCAGGAAGATACAACAGTCATAAATATCTATGCACCTAACCAGGGTGCCCCAAAATATATGAGACAAACTCTGGCAAAACTAAAGGCAAAAACAAATATTTCTACAATAAGCATTGGAGACTTCAACACCCCACTCACATCATTAGATAGAACAACTAGACAGAAGGGCAACAAGGAAACAGAGAACTTGAACAATATGATAAACAAGTTAGACCTAGCAGACATATCCAGAACACTGCATCCAAACTCAGCGGGTTATACATTCCTCTCAAGTGCCCATGGATCTTTCTCCAGGATAGACCATGTTAGGTCATAATGCAGCTCTCAATAAATATAAAAGATTGAAATTATACAAAGCACCTTCTCAGATCATAATGGAATGAAACTAGAAATCAATAATAGACAGGAAAAAAGTAAATTCGCAAATGTGTGGAGACTGAACCGCACACTCCTAAATAATCGGTGGGTCAAAAAAGAAATTGCTAGTGAAATCAGTAAATATATTGAGACAAATGAAAATGAGAACACAACGTATCAAAACTTATGGGATACAGCGAAGGCAGTCTTGAGGGGGAAATTTATAGCCCTAAATGCCTAAGTTAAAAAACAAGAAAGAGCTAAATTCAAAGATTTAACTGAACAACTAGGGAAACTAGAAAAAGAACAGCAAACCAATCCCAAAGCAAGCAGAAGTAAAGAAATAATAAAGATTAGAGCAGAAATAAATGAAAATGAGAACAGAAAAACAATAGAGAAAATCAACAAAACCAAAAGCTGGATCTTTGAGAAGATAAAAAAAAATTGACAAACCCCTCTCTAGACTAACAAAGAAAAAAAGAGAGAAGAGGCAAATAAATACAATCAGAAATCTTTTTTTTATGATAAAAAGAATCATAAGAGGATATTATGAGAAACTATATGCCAACAAACTAGACAACCTAGATGAAATGGACAAATTTCTAGAAACACAGAAACAACATACACTGACACTACAAGAAATACAAGAACTTAAGAAACCAATCAAATTTAAGGAGATTGAATCCGTCATAAAAAATCTACCAGTAAAGAAAAGTCCAGGACCAGATGGCTTCACAGGTGAATTCTACCAAGCATTTCGAAAAGTATTAACACCAATCCTGTTTAAACTCTTCCAAAAAATTGAAGAGGTGGGAAAATTACCCAACACATTTGGTGAAGCCAACATCATCCTAATACCAAAGCCATACAACGATTCTACAAGAAAAGAAAATTACAGACAAATCTCTCTAATGAACATAGATGCAAAAATTCTCAACAAAATACTTGCAAATCGAATCCAGCAGCATATCAAAAGACATACATCAAGACCAAGTGGGATGGGAAGCGGCTGTGGCTCAATCAGTGGGGCTCCCGTTTACCATATGGGAGGCCCCGGTTCGGTTCCCGGGGCCTCCTGGTGAAGGCAAGCCCGCCCGCACGGCGTGGTTAGCTGACCCAGCGAGCACAAGCAGCAAGGGGGGGGGATAAATAAAAAAAAAAAAAAAAAATATTAAAAAAAAAAAAAAAAAAAGAATGAGACCAAGTGGGATTTACTCCTGGTTTGCAAGACTGGTTCAAATAAAGAAAATCAATCAGTGCAATACACCACATTAACAAATTGAAGGAAAAAAACACATGATCATCTCAATCGATGCAGAAAAGGCATTCAACAAAATCCAGCATCCTTTTTGATAAAAACACTTCAAAAGATAGGAATAGAAGGAAAGTTCCTCAATATGATAAAAGGCATATATGAAAAACCCACAGCCAACATCATACTCAATGGGGAAAGGTTGAAAGCTTTCCATCTAAGATTGGGAACAAGACAAGGATGCCCACTATCACCATTGTTATTCAATATTGTACCAGAAGTTCTAGCTAGGGTAATTAGACCAGAAAAATTTTTTAAAGGCATCCAGATAGGAAAAGAGGAAGTAAAACTCTCACTGTTTACAGATGACATGATTCTGTACTTAGAAAATCCTGAAGCATCCAAAAGAAAGCTGCCTGAGCTAATAAGTTCAACAAAGTGGTCGGATACAAGATTAACAGGCAAAAATCAGTAATGTTTTTGTACACTAGTACTGAACAACCTGAGGAGGAAATCAGAGGAAAAATCCCATTTTCAATAGCAACAAAAAGACTCAAATACCTAGGAGTTAATTTAACCAAAGAAGTACAGGACCTATATGCAGAAAACGACAAAACAATGCTAAAAGAAATTTTAAAAGACCTAAACAAATGGAAAGACATTCCGTGTTCATGGATTGGAAGAATAAATATCGTGAAGATATCAATCTTACCCAAACGGATTTATAGATTCAACGCAATACCAATCAAAATCCCAACAGCTTACTTTACAGAATTAGAGAAGGCAATTACCAAATTCATCTGGAAGGTTAAGTGCACCCAAATAGCCAAAAGCATTCTAAGAAACAAGAGCAACATGGGAGGATTTTCACTGCCTGACCTTGAAACATATTACAAAGCTACAGTGGTCAAAACAGCATGGTACTGGCATAAAGATAGACACATCGATAAGTGGAACAGAATTGAGAACCCAGAAATATATCCTCACCTATACAGACAACTGGTTTTTGACAAACCTACCAAGCCTACGCTAACAGGAAAAAACAGTCTCTTCAACAAATGGTGTTGGGAGAACTGGATATCTATAACCAAAAGAATGAAAGAGGACCCCTATCTCACCCCCTATACAAGAATCAACTCAAAATGGATCAAAGATCTAAATATAAAAGCCAAGACCATAAAACTACTAGAAGAAAATGTAGAGAAACATCTTCAAGACCTTGTAGTAGGTGGTGGTTTCTTGGACCTAACACCCAAAGCACGTGCAACAAAAGAAAAACTAGATAAATGGGACCTCTTCAAAATTAAACACTTTTGCACCTCAAAGGATTTTGTCAAAAGGGTGAAAAGGCAGCCAACTCAATGGGAAAAAATATTTGGAAATCACATATCTGATAAGGGTTTACATATCCAGGATATATAAAGAGATATTACAACAACTCAACAATAAAAAGACAAACAACCCAACTAAAAAAGGGGCAAAAGACTTGAATAGACATTTCTCCAAAAAATAAATAGAAATGGCAAAAAAAAAAAAAAACACATGAAGAAATGTTCAACATCACTCATGATTAGGGAAATGCAAATCAAAACTACAATGAGATGTCATTTCACACCTATCAGAAGGCCAGTATTAAAAAGACAGAGAACTACAAGTGTTGGAGAGGATGTGGAGAGAGAGGAACACTTCTTCACTGTTGGTGGGAATGCAGGATGGTACAACCACTATGGAGGACTGTTTGGCAGTTCCTAAATAAGTTGAATATAGACTTGCCACGTGATCCGGCAATACCACTACTGGGTATATACCCAGAAGAACTGAGAGCAGTGACACGAACAGACATCTGTACACCGATGTTCACAGCTACATTATTCACCATTGCCAAAAGCTGGAAACAACCCAGGTGTCCATCAACAGACGAATGGATAAACAAACTGTGGTCTATTCACACGATGGAATATTATGCAGCTGTAAGAAGAAATGAAGTCGTAAAGCATATGACAACATGGATGAACCTGGAGGACATTATGTTGAGCGAAGAAAGCCAGACACAAAAGGACAAATACTGTATGAATGTGTTACTATGTACCAAATATATTGTGTAACATATTGTTTGATTCCAAAAAAATTTCATCCAGTACATTTGAGAAATGTATATATTCATTGATCTGTGTTTACTTTTAATTTTTAACTGTTTATATTTTCAATTATTAAATGTACAAAATAAAGTAAAAAAAAATTTAATTGAGGGAAAAAAATAGAGAAAAATCAACAAAACTAAAAGCTGGTTCTTTGAGAAGATCAATAAAATTGACAAC
>JAKSZT010053771.1:420770-464852 GCA_026826555.1 Tolypeutes matacus | reverse complement strand
GGGGGATAAATGAAAAAATAAATAAATAATCTTTAAAAAAAAAAAAAAAAAAAAAAAAAGACCAAGTGGGATTTACTCCTGGTTTGCAAGACTGGTTCAAATAAAGAAAATCAATCAGTGCAATACACCACATTAACAAATTGAAGGAAAAAAACACATGATCATCTCAATCGATGCAGAAAAGGCATTCAACAAAATCCAGCATCCTTTTTGATAAAAACACTTCAAAAGATAGGAATAGAAGGAAAGTTCCTCAATATGATAAAAGGCATATATGAAAAACCCACAGCCAACATCATACTCAATGGGGAAAGGTTGAAAGCTTTCCATCTAAGATTGGGAACAAGACAAGGATGCCCACTATCACCATTGTTATTCAATATTGTACCAGAAGTTCTAGCTAGGGTAATTAGACCAGAAAAAATTTTTAAAGGCATCCAGATAGGAAAAGAGGAAGTAAAACTCTCACTGTTTACAGATGACATGATTCTGTACTTAGAAAATCCTGAAGCATCCAAAAGAAAGCTGCCTGAGCTAATAAGTTCAACAAAGTGGTCGGATACAAGATTAACAGGCAAAAATCAGTAATGTTTTTGTACACTAGTACTGAACAACCTGAGGAGGAAATCAGAGGAAAAATCCCATTTTCAATAGCAACAAAAAGACTCAAATATCTAGGAGTTAATTTAACCAAAGAAGTACAGGACCTATATGCAGAAAACGACAAAACAATGCTAAAAGAAATTTTAAAAGACCTAAACAAATGGAAAGACATTCCGTGTTCATGGATTGGAAGAATAAATATCGTGAAGATATCAATCTTACCCAAACGGATTTATAGATTCAATGCAATACCAATCAAAATCCCAACAGCTTACTTTACAGAATTAGAGAAGGCAATTACCAAATTCATCTGGAAGGGTAAGTGCACCCAAATAGCCAAAAGCATTCTAAAAAAGAAGAGCAATGTGGGAGGATTTTCACTGCCTGACCTTGAAACATATTACAAAGCTACAGTGGTCAAAACAG
Source organism: Tolypeutes matacus (assembly GCA_026826555.1). Classification (NCBI taxonomy): domain Eukaryota; kingdom Metazoa; phylum Chordata; class Mammalia; order Cingulata; family Chlamyphoridae; genus Tolypeutes; species Tolypeutes matacus. The sequence continues at coordinate 463,823 of JAKSZT010053771.1, read as the reverse complement.
CATGGTACTGGCATAAAGATAGACACATCGATAAGTGGAACAGAATTGAGAACCCAGAAATATATCCTCACCTATACAGTCAACTGGTTTTTGACAAACCTACCAAGCCCACGCTAACAGGAAAAAACAGTCTCTTCAACAAATGGTGTTGGGAGAACTGGATATCTATAACCAAAAGAATGAAAGAGGACCCCTATCTCACCCCCTATACAAGAATCAACTCAAAATGGATCAAAGATCTAAATATAAAAGCCAAGACCATAAAACTACTAGAAGAAAATGTAGAGAAACATCTTCAAGACCTTGTAGTAGGTGGTGGTTTCTTGGACCTAACACCCAAAGCACGTGCAACAAAAGAAAAACTAGATAAATGGGACCTCTTCAAAATTAAACACTTTTGCACCTCAAAGGACTTTGTCAAAAGGGTGAAAAGGCAGCCAACTCAATGGGAAAAAATATTTGGAAATCACATATCTGATAAGGGTTTACATATCCAGGATATATAAAGAGATATTACAACAACTCAACAATAAAAAGACAAACAACCCAACTAAAAAAGGGGCAAAAGACTTGAATAGACATTTCTCCAAAAAATAAATAGAAATGGCAAAAAAAAAAAAAAACACATGAAGAAATGTTCAACATCACTCATGATTAGGGAAATGCAAATCAAAACTACAATGAGATGTCATTTCACACCTATCAGAAGGCCAGTATTAAAAAGACAGAGAACTACAAGTGTTGGAGAGGATGTGGAGAGAGAGGAACACTTCTTCACTGTTGGTGGGAATGCAGGATGGTACAACCACTATGGAGGACTGTCTGGCAGTTCCTAAATAAGTTGAATATAGACATATAGACTTGCCACGTGATCCAGCAATACCACTACTGGGTATATACCCAGAAGAACTGAGAGCAGTGACACGAACAGACATCTGTACACCGATGTTCACAGCTACATTATTCACCATTGCCAAAAGCTGGAAACAACCCAGGTGTCCATCAACAGACGAATGGATAAACAAACTGTGGTCTATTCACACGATGGAATATTATGCAGCTGTAAGAAGAAATGAAGTCGTAAAGCATATGACAACATGGATGAACCTGGAGGACATTATGTTGAGCGAAGAAAGCCAGACACAAAAGGACAAATACTGTATGAATGTGTTACTATGTACCAAATATATTGTGTAACATATTGTTTGATTCCAAAAAAATTTCATCCAGTACATTTAATTGAGAAATGTATATATTCATTGATCTGTGTTTACTTTTAATTTTTAACTGTTTATATTTTCAATTATTAAATGTACAAAATAAAGTAAAAAAAATTTAATTGAGGGAAAAAAATAGAGAAAAATCTACAAAACTAAAAGCTGGTTCTTTGAGAAGATCAATAAAATTGACAACCCCCTTGCTAGACTAACAAAGAAAAAAAAGAGAGTAGAAGCAAATAAATACAATCAGAAATAAAAGAGAAGTTATGAGTGACCCCACAGAAATAAAAAGGATCATAAGAGAATATTGAGAAACTGTATGCTCACAAACTAGACAACCCAGACAAAATGGACAAATTCCTAGAAATTTACAACCAACCTACACTGACGCTACAAGTAACACAAGAACTTAACAAATCAATCACATTTAAAGAGATTGACTCTATCATTAAAAAAAACATGGGAAACGGATGTGGCTCAAGAGGTTCGGCGTCCATCTACCATATGGAGAGACCGGGGTTCGATCCCCGGTACCTCCCGGTAAAAAAAAAAAAAAAAAAAGCTCCCAACAAAGTAAAGTCCAGGACCAGATGGCTTCACAGGTGAATTCTACCAAGCATTTCGAAAAGAATTAATACCAATCCTGTTTAAACTCCTCCAAAAATCTGAAGAGGAGGAAAAATTATCCAACACATCTAATGAAGCCAACATCACCCTAATACCAAAGCCAGATAAAGATTCCACAAGAAAAGAAAAGTACAGACCAATCTCTCTAATGAACATAGATGTAAAAATTCTCAACAAAATACTTGCAAATCGAATCCAACAGCGTATCAAAAGACATATACCAAATTCCTGAGATTATCTGCCCAGCCTATAGTGTCAAGATGTCTCCAGAGCCCTCAGGAGTTCTGCTGTTTGAGGCACTGCTTACTGTGGCAGTCAATGAGATATTGCTGAGAGGTGCATAAGGGTAACCTGGAATGACCTCTCAACTCACTTTGAAATCTCTTAGCCATAAAAACTCATTTGTATTTAATATTTCTCCCTTTCAGTCAAGGTCTTTTTCCAAATGCATCACTAGTTGGCCCTGGTATTAATCCCTCAGGATGGTAATGCCCACACTGCTTCTGGTTGAGAGGGGTCTTAGATCCCATGGGGCAGATGGATGGAACTGTCTTGCTTGCAGTTGTAGATACTGTTTTTGGGGATGGGCGTTGTCCACCATCCCTTTTCTTACAAACTCATTTGTATTTAATATTTCCCCTTTTGGTCTAGGTCTTTTTCCAAGTGCATTGCTAGTTGGCATTTGGTAATAATCCCTCAGTGTCAGGGAGGCTCATCCCTAGGAGTCATGTCCCACACCAGGGGGGAAGGTAGTGTGTTTATATGCTGAGTTTGGCTTAGAGGGAGGCCACATTTGAGCAACAAGGAGGCTTTATATATAATACTAGGCTATATATACTAGACTAAGTTTCAATTTCACAAGAACAACGTTCATAAGTACAACCATCAATATCAAGGGATTGGCATAATGGTCTGTCCTCCCTTGCTAGGTACTGCCCATGTACCCGGGGGATTCTTGTTGTTCTATTAGAGAATGTAGCAGGACTTTCCAAGATGGGAATCCAATATTCTTTAGGTTATTGTGTGGGTCTCCACCCACAGAGACAACACTGCATGACCACCTGAACATATTCATATGCCACAAAGACATGCCCCAGGTGCACCCCTCCCCACACATGCCCCTTTCACTGATACCCCACACCAGTGATCCTCACCTGACACAGCTGTGACCCTTCTGCGATCCAAAACCTTCCGAAAAACTAAGCCAAAATTTTTTAAAATAATAAGAAAATAAATAATAAAAAATAGCAAAATGCAAAAATTAAAAATTAAAAAATTAAAATAAATTTTTTCATTATGTCTTTCATCACCATAAGATCTGTTGTCTTTTATAACAGTTTTACAATTTCTTCCGTATGTTCGCCCAGTGTCTTATTTTTATGGCTTTATATTCAAAGAAGCTTTAGGTTACAGAAAAGTCACACAGAAAACACAGGGGATTCCCATATACTCAACCCTCTTCCCCTCTCCCACTCTCCCCTATTAATAACATTTTACATGTGTATGGTACATTTTTTACAATTGATGTACAAATATTGAAGCATTGCTATTAACCATGGTCAATGGTCTACATTATGGTATACATTTTGCATCATACACTTATGGGTTTTGACAAAATTTGAAATGGCCTGTATCCATCATGGCAAGATTATGCAGAACAATTTCAATACCCTGAAAATACCCTATGTTCCATCTATTCTATTCTTCTCTCCCCCTCTCTGCAGAACTATGGTAACCACTAAGTTTCAGTTTTTGAAGAGTAAGGTTCATGGTTATATGCAATAATATTGAGGGCTTGACATATTGGTCTGTCTTCTTTTATAAGGCACTGCCTATGTTCTTGAGAGATTTTTGTCCCTCTAAACAAGAACACAGCAGGACTCCCGCAGGATGGGAAGTTAATATTTTCTTGTTTATTGTATGGGTCTCCACCCACTGAGATAACGTACTATGACAAGATGAACACTTTCATATTACATAGAGGCATGCCCCAGGTGCGCCCTATCCTCCATACCTCCCTACCCCCAATTCCCTGCACCAGTAACCCTCCCCTGCCATTATCTACCAAAAGAGCATTCCCACCATTTTAGTTTTAACCACAGACCTACAAATCCCCAGAGTTCACCTATTCCTACCTCTAGCCCTGCCCCCGGTTCCATGGCTAGTCCACCTAATCCCCACATTCCAGCACCTTCAAACCCAATCACATCACTGCACCACTATCACCCCCATCCACTGCCTAACCACTCCCTTCTACCTTTGGAAAATATGCTCCCCAATGTAACAGAGTTAGACTCATAATTTCCCTATGAATGGCTCTTCTGCCCCTTTTATCTGAACCTATAATTAGCAATATACTCGTTACATATATGTCCCAGAGACTTAAATCTTCGGTCTGTTCATATGCCGGTTAAGCCCTGAATCTCAGGAGAGTTCCAATACCTACTCTCCAGTTCATCGGACTCGCCCAGGACAACTAACAAAAGGATGATTATGCACAACGCCCATCCCCCAAAAAAACAGAGAGTATCTACAACTGCAAGCAATACAGTTCCATCCATCTGCCCCATGGGATCTAAGACCCCTCTCAATCAGAAACAGAGTGGGCATCATCATCCCAAAATCCTCAAGATTGAGGAATGAACAAACATAAGGGAGGAACAGAATGGACTAAAGAAGATTTATTATTATTCTGTTATGGACTTATTGTTATTATTCTAGCAATGGAAAAACTTGCATGGCAGATATAAAGGAAGCAAGCCATAAGAGGTTCTGAGGGGAAGGAGAGAGAAGAATAGGTGTAACATGGGGCATTTTGGGGACACTGGAATTGTCCTGCATGACACTGCAAGGACGGATACAAGCCATTATACATTTTGTCAAAACCTATAAAATTGTGTGGTACAAAGTATAACCTGTAATATAAACTATAGACTATGGTTAGTAGGAATGCTTCAATGTATGTTCATCAATTTTAACAAATGTACCACACTAATGAAAGATGTTATTAATGGGGAAAGTTACTTTTTTTTTTTTTTTTTTTTTTTTGAGGTACCAGGACCAGGGATTGAACCTGGAACCTTCTATGTGGGGAGCAGGTGCTCAACCAATTGAGCTACATTTGCTCCCGAAGTTACATTTTTAATGTAACATTAACGTAATCTAAAGCTTCTTTAAAAATACATATATATATTTAAAGAAAAAAAAAAAAAGACTTGGGAGTAGATGTAGTTTAGTGGTTGAGCATCTGCCTCCCACATACAAGGTCCCAGGTTCAATCCCTAGTACCTTAAAAAAAAGAGACATATATCATGACTAAGTGGGATTAAATCTTGGTATGCAAGGGTGGTTCAACATAAGAAAATCAATCAATATAATAAACCATTAACAAATTAAAGGAAAAATAAACACATGATCATCTCAATAGATACAGAAAAGGCATTCCACAAAATCCAGCATCCTTTCTTGATAAAAGACACTAATACAAAAGAGGAATAGAGAGAAAATTCCTCAATATGATAAAAAGCATGTATGAAAAACCCACAGCCAATATCGTAAATGCGGAAAGGTTGAAAGCGTTCTCTCTTTGGGAAACGGATGTGGCTCAAGAGGTTCGGCGTCCGTCTACCATATGGAGGGACCGGGGTTCGATCCCCAGGACCTCCCAGTAAAAAAAAAAAAAAAAAGAAAGCGTTCTCTCTAAGATCAGCAGCAAGGCAAGATGCCCACTGTCACCACTGTTATTCAACATTGTACCAGAAGTTCTAGCTAGAGAAATTGGACAAGAAAAAAAAGAGAAATTAAAGGCATCCAAATAAGAAAAGAAGAAGCAAAACTCTCATTTGCAGACGACATGATCCTATATTTAGAAAATTATGAAATATCTATGACAAAGCTACTTGAACTAATAAATGAGTTCAGCGAAGTGGCAGGTACAAGATCAACACGTAAAAATCAATAATGTTTCTGTACAGTAGTATTGGAAAATCTGAGAAAATCAAGGAAAAATTCCACTTACAATAGCAACAAAAAGACTCAAATGCCTAGGAATCAGTTTAACCAAAGAAGTACAGGACCTATATGCAGAAAACTACAAAACAATGCGAAAAGAAATCAATGACGATCTAAACCAATGGAAAGTCATTCCATGTTCATGGATTGGAAGAATAAATATCGTGAGGATGCCAATCTTACCCAAACGGATTTATAGATTCAATGCAATACCAGTCAAAATCCCAACAGCTTACTTTACAGAATTAGAGAAGGCAATTACCAAATTCATCTGGAAGGGAAAGTGCACCCAAATAGCCAAAAGCAATCTAAAAAAGAAGAGCAATGTGGGAGGAATTTCACTGCCTGACCCTGAAACATATTACAAAGCTACAGTGGTCAAAACAGCATGGTACAGGCATAAAGATAGACATATCGATCAGTGGAATAGAATTGAGAGTCCAGAAGTAAAATCTCACCTCTACGGCCAGCTGGATTTTTACAAACCCACCAAATCCATATTGACAGGACAAAGTCTCTTCAACAAATGGTGCTGGGAGAACTGGTTATCTATAACCAAGAGAATGTAAGATGACCCCTATCTCATTCCCAATATAAGAATCAACTCAAAATGGATCAAAGACCTAAATATAAAAGCCAGGACAATGAAAGTACTAGAAGAAAATGTAGGAAACATCTTAAAGACCTTGCGGTAGGTGGTGGTTTCTTGGACCTTACACCCAAAGCACGTGCAACAAAAGAAAAAAATAGATAAATGGGACCTCCTCAAAATTAAACACTTTTATACATCAAAGGACTTGTCTAAAGGATGAAAAGGCACCCGACTAAATGGGAGAAAATATCTGGAAATTGCATGTCCAATAAGGGTTTAATATCCATGATATATAAAGAGATGCTACAACTCAACAATATAAAGACAAAAACCCAATTTAAAAGTGGGCAGAAGACTTAAATAGACATTTGTCCAAAGAAAGAGAAATGGCAAAACAACACCTGAAAAAATGTTCAACATTACTAGTGATTAGGGAAATGCAAAGCAAAGCTACAATGAGATATCATTTCACACCTATCAGAATGGCCACTATTAAAAAGACAGAGAACTACAAGTGTTGGAGAGGATGTGGAGAGATAGGAACACTTCTTCACTGTTGGTGGGAATGCAGGATGGTACAACCACTATGGAGGACTGTTTGGCAGTTCCTAAAGAAGCTGAATATAGACTTGCCACGTGATCCGGCAATACCACTACTGAATATATACCCAGAAGAACTGCACACCGATGTTCATAGCGGCATTATTCACAATTGCAAAAAGTTGAAAACCCAGGAGTCCATCAAACAATGAATGGATAAACAAACTGTGGTCTATTCACACGATGGAATATTATGCAGCTCTAAGAAGAAAGGAAATCATAAAGCATATGACAACATGGATGAACCTGGAGGACATTATGTTGAGTGAAGCAAGTCAGGCACAAATGGACAAATACTGTATGACTGTGCTACTATGAACTAAATATATTGTGTAATCTCATGGAGTTACTAACTTGAATATGGGTCAGCAGAAAATAGAATTAAGTTTAGAGAAGGAAAACTGAGGGTTAACTTGTGCAGAATTAGTAAAAAAGGATGTGTATTAATTTTTGGAAATGAATAGAAAGCCATTCTATATTTACATTCTATATATTACATAATGTTTGTAATTAGCAGCACTAGTATGTGGGTTTAAAGGGAAAGTCTAAGATTATGTATATTACTAAAAGGAAGGTTAAAAAATGTAACATGGAACTGTATGGCATAATAAAACTGCAAGTGAAATATAAATATGGGTAATATTGCAGATATAAGACCGTTTTTCTTTGAAGCTGAACAAATGTATGTTAATATTACAAAATGTTAATATCAGACAAAAAAATTATGCTAAGTGAAAGAAACCAGAAACAAAGTACTACATATTGTATGAGTCCATTTATATAAAATGTAAATATAAATCAATTTATAAAGATGAAATTAGATTAGTGGTTATGTAGGGCTGGGGAAGGAATGCTAAAGGGTGTGGAGTTTTTTGGAGTAATGAAATTGTTCTAAAATCTTTTATGGTGATGAATGCACAACACTGTGATTATACTAAAAGCCACTGATTATATACTTTGGATAGACTGTATGGTATGTGAATATATCTCAATAAAACTGCTTAATAAATAAATAATTGTGCAAGAACAGCCAGAAATAGCAGGTACATACAGCAGGAAACAGAGATTGAGAGGTGAAGAATTTTGTCTGTTTTTTATTATTATTATTGAATAATGAAAATGGTCTAATAATGGTTGAAGTGATGATTGTACAACTATGTGATTTTACCAAATACCAATGATTGTTCACTTTGGATGAATTTTATGCTTTATTAATATGTATCAATAAAATTGATTTGTTTTTAAAATAAGATAAATCACAAAATTATTCAGTATGCAAAGAAGAAAAACCAAGACCAATGAAGAGATGAACTAGTTTGTCCAACTACATTCCATTATTTTTGCAAAACTGTTAAAACAATTAACAATTCCTATTCCAACAATTAATAAAATTTCCACAAAAAGACAGGTGTACTTCTACCAGAGTTTGTAAAGTGTATCCTTCCCCAAACCTGAAGATTTCTAAAGAATCAACTATAACAAACAACTGTTTCATGATAACAGAAGTTGTTTAGAGATGTTTACAGAAACATGCATATTACATACTACAATATATTTGTTCATTATCTTTCCTTTAAAATTTTGATGTACAAGTTGATGGTTCATAAAGAATTAAAAAAAAAAAAAAAAAAAACAGCTAAAATTAGCTCTTTTTAGTTAATATTCTTTCTTTTCATTATTACATATTCTTAAATTTATAACAAATTTCCCTTACCTGATAAGGACATGGAATGTGATATTCTCTGCAGCGTTCCTGTATCCATGTTGTCTCCCAGATGCCGCGGTAAGCTTGTTCATAAAAGTAGCATCCAATAACAACCAAGAGTGGTACAAGATAAAGAATGCTGAAAACACCAATCCGGATCATAAACTTCACCAATTTATCTTGGTTCTCCTTTTCTAATGGAATCTCAATTCGAACTCTGTTTAGGGATATAATGCCAGCTAGGAGGAGAGAAACCCCAACTACCACATATAGGCAGAGGGGAGCAAGAACAAAATATCTCAATGCGTCAACATCGTAGAGGCCAACAAAACACACGCCACTAATATTGTCACCTTCAATTTTATTCATCGCTAAAAGGATGATGGTTAGAGTTCCAGGGATGCCCCACGCACTGGCGTGAAACAGCAATGCTTTCTTCTCAATAGCTTCACTACCCCACTTTGGCACAGCTGCTAAGAACCATGTGATGGTAAGAATTACCCACCAAACGCTGCCAGCCATAGTAAAGAAATAGAGTACCATAAAAAGCATGGTACAGGCTTTATTATGAGATCCTTGTGTCACTGTGGAAGCTTTATACTGTGTAGGGATAGATGCATTGCAGGCTACTCGGTCCTCAAGCAAAAACCCAATAAAGAAAATTAAGGATACCATCATGTAGCAGACAGCATAAAATATAATGGGTCTTTCAGGATAGCGGAATCTTGTGACGTCAATCAAAAAAGTTAAAAAAGTAAACAACGTGGCTGAGAGACAAATGATTGAAATCAATCCTATGAAATACCGAGCAAATGAAAGCTCTTCTCTCCTAAAGTACATATTTGGACAAGGAGGTGAACAATCACGCACGTGCAAAAAGGAATAACCAAGATCAGGTTCAATTTTCAACTCTCGAGGACACCAAAAGCCATAGTCCCTCTGCACTGCTACTGGGGCTCCATCAGTAGGATCTCCAGCTAAATTCAAATCCACAAGTCGAGGATATGGCTCATCACAATCTGGAAACCTAGAAAAATACAAAATGAAAACCATTTTTACTTATTGAGACATCTGTCACCTAACAATTTGAATTTCCAAATTTAGCACCTATGACCTTATTTATTTGTATATCCTTGGAGTGCAATTACAATAAGTAGAAATAAAGAAGTAGATGGTGATATCTTATTTGTGGGCCAGACAACTAGATTTCCCGTAGCTGACAAAAAAATGATTTTATATGTAATTTTGTTTTGGCTTCCAAACACTACTCTTTGTTAAAATGGTGAAGTGTAGGGAAGCGGCTGTGGCTCAATCAGTAGGGCTCCCATTTACCATATGGGAGACCCCGGGTTCAGTTCCCGGAGCCTCCTGGTGAAGGCAGGCCTGCCGGCGCGGCGTGGTTAGCTGACCCAGCGAGCACAAGCAGCAAGGGGGGGATAAATGAATAAATAAATAAAATCTTTAAAAAAAATAAAAATAAAAATAAAAAAATAAAATGGTGAAGTGTAGCCATCAAAGAATAGCAGTGTATGTAGAATATTTAATTAGGATACACATTTTAGAGTAAGATTTCAAAATATAAAAATATATAGTTACAATGATACAGCTTGTTTTCTATTCTTTAATTTTATCTAACTTTGAACAGAATAGTAGCTAAAGTTCCTCTGTTCTAATCTATAAATACAGTATAGTCCTGAATTTACCAGAGATCAAATAGAACTTACTTAGGCAGACAAGTTAAAAATCTTCCCATAAATGTGTTGCTGAAGGTGCTTTGAGTTAATTAGCATTAAAAATCCTAGTTAATTAGCATTAAAAATCTGAATGCAAGTGGCTCCATTTTTGGAACTTTTCCTCCCATTTTACATTTACTCTCTGCTTATGCTATTGGTTAATGAAAGGTCTGCTAGATCTCTAATGTCAAATATTTCTTTCCTACCATTCCTGATTTCTCTCCAACTCTACTGCAGTATCTAACTCAGCTATTCTTTTTTTTTTTTTTTTACCGGGAGGTCCCGGGGATCGAACCCGGGTCCCTCCATATGGGAGACGGACGCCCAACCAGTTGAGCCACATCCGACCCCCTAACTCAGCTATTCTTAAACTTCGGTGTGCATAAGAGAAACTTAGGGATGGTTTTTAAATGCAAATTCCTGATCTCTACTACCATAAATCTTATTTCAGTATGCCTGTAGTTAGGGCCCAGAAATCTTTATTTTTAACAAGTTTCCAGAGGGAAGAGATCCACAAATACCTGATAAAGTATCACAGTCTCAGGACAAAAAAAATAAACAAACAAAATGGCTGTGTTGCAGATATACTTATATGATCAAGGACAACATTCTCATGAATTCCTTTCATCTTCAAATTTCTTGCCAGTATCAGTTTCTAAGCCTTCAGACTCCCAACTAACTAGATATTACTAATTAATTTGCATGATATAGAAACTATCACTAATATTAAGATTGCAAAATATACAAATAACCTTTTTCTATGGTCCTGATTAATATATTCAAATACAAACCATTTTCTTCACAGGACTTGGAATTATAAAGTCAAAGTACAAACACTTGTGTTCAAGTATTTATTGGAACCATGCAGTATAATAGGGGTTAAAGACAGAAAGAAACGAGATCTCCATCCTTGAGTCTCAAGAAGACATGAACTTGTAAACACAGTACAAACACAGGAGTGTAATGAATGAAGCAATCAAAATCTAAGTAAGGAATAACAATGATAAAGAGAAGGATTAACTATTTCAGGGGAAAGGATTATGAAATACTTCAAAGAGTAAGCTCCTCAGAATTTTGAATCAGGATTTATCAGGTAAAGAATGGCCATTTCAGCAAGCAAATGGAACAAAGGCACTGAGGTCTGAAAAGGGTGTGTTTAGTATGGCTGGAGCATGAAGTGTGCAGGACTTGTGATGGAATATGAGGTTGGAAAGGTAAGCATATTGCAGAAATAAATACATAGATAGGTAGATAAACAAATATATGTGTACATTTATATATTTACATAAATGAAAACATAAAAAAACCATACAAAGTAATACTACTATACACTGTCTATAGATATTTTTATAAATCCAATTGCCAACTCAACACATACAGCTGGATATTTAATCGGCACCTCAATCTTTAACACTTCCAAAAATCAAACTCTTGATTTCCACTTGTTAGTTTTCCCCATTTCCTTCCAGTTGCTCAGGCAAAAAACCTTGGGACCATCCTGGATGGCACTCTCTTTCATACATACCACATCCAATCTATCAGCAGTTCATTCTACTTTGTAATATATCCAACATCTGACCACTTATCACTCCTCCACTGCTGTTACTTAGTCTGAAGCACCAGCGTCTCTTCCCTGGGTTTATGCAATGTGCTTCCAATTGATCCCTCTGTCTCCACACAGCTGCCAAAGTGATGTTACAAATATGACACTCCTCTGCTCATGACCAGGTTTCCAGGTAAAAACCCTCTAATCACTCCCCATCCCATGTGAGGACATGGGACCAGTAAGCCTGAAATTTCAGTGCATGTCAGGATTGGAAATTCCAGGAGGGATCTGTCTGACAGTTGAGATCAGTGTGCTACAAGTGAAAATAAGTGAGTTTTTTTTGCAAGATCTGTATGTACAGAACCACTGCCAGCCTGGCCAAAAGGGACAGAAAAGGGACAAATTGAAGGAAAATGACTTCAAAGGCAGAATCATGGGAGCTGAGGTCTGGAATGAAGACATCTTCTCAGGCTAAGAGCGCAAGCCCACCCACGTGTGTGCACAGGGTGAGTGTGCCCCAGCACTTAAAGAGGGCTACCTTCTGCCCCATTGTTGAGGAAGAGTGCTGCTGCCCCAGGCTTCAGAGAGGGCGGAGCACACTTCCTGGGCACTGTGGAGAGTCTGGCCACCACCCCACTGTTCTAAGGATTACAGAGAGTCTGGCCTCCAGCCCAGTTTTCTCAGAGGGTGGAGCCTATTCTCCAGGGATGGGGGCAGGGGTCTGTCACCCCAGTGTTCTTAGAAAGTGGAGCCTAGAGTCTGGCCACCACCCAGATGCTTGACGAGGGTGGAGCCAAGCAGGCCGCAGTGCAAGCACTTCCCACAGAGGAGTCCAGGATTGCCAGCAGCCAGTCTTCAGGAAGAAAGCATCGCCCTGATGGTGCCTAGACTTGAACATTTTCATGACCTCAGAACTATAGGCTTGTAAGCTAATAAATCCCTACTGTGAAAGCAAATCCATTTCTGGATACTGCATTCCAGCAGCCCAGCCAACAAAAACAATTGTTGAATGAATATATTCATATAGCCTTAACCCAAGTAATCAGAAAGATGATTAGGAGCATCTTTTTGCTTCTATCTTTATGGAAGACAGATTAAGCTGAGCAAAAATGGGGGCTGGAATTAAAGCCATTCAAGATAGCAGAAATAAGACAGATTTGAAATTAATTAAATAAAAGCAACATATATGTAACTGATTGTAGAAGGGGCCCAGGTCAATGAAGGAGGAATAGAAGATGACACAAAATGAATGAGATTAATTTTATACATGCTGAAACTTGGGCATCTGAGACAAATTCAGGTTAGCATTTCCAATGGCTGCTGGATATGAAGATGTGAAGCTTAGCAAGGAACAGTCAGGGCTACAGATTTAGGTTTGGGAGCCATCAGTGTACTAATAATAGTTAAAATCAGTGAGAAGAGATTATCTAGGGAAAGCATGCCGAATGAGATAAGAACAGGTTTAGGGGGGCAGATGTGGCTCAAATGGTTGGGCGTCCGTCTGCCATATGGAGGGACCTGGGTTCGATCCCCGGGACCTCCCAGTAAAATTAAAAATATATATATAGAAGGCGCATGGGCTGCCAGGCTCTGTGTGCCGCTGAGCTGTCGGGCCCCGGGAGCCATGCAGCAAGATGATGACGTAGCAGAGGAGAGACAAGACGAGATGCTCTGAAAGCTCCAGAAGCCAGGAGCTGAGGTGGCACAGGCAGCAGAATACCTCTCTCCTACATCGGAGGTCTCCAGGATCGAATCCTGGTGAAGACTGGAGGAGGAGGAGGATGAGAAGAGATGGCAGGAAACAGACGCAGATACTTGCCCAGCAAATGGACACAAAACAGCAAATGGGGAAGGGGGGGGTTTAAAATGGATAAAGTAAATAAATAAAATCTTTAAAAAAAAAAAAAAAAAAAGAACAGGTTTAGAACTCTGGGTAGCAGAAATTCTGTCAAGGGACAGAAAGAGGAAGAGGATCCAAGAAAGGAAATTGAGAAGGATTGGTCTGAGATGTAACAGGACACAGTAGTTCACATATGACTGTCTAAATGATTTTTTTTTTTTTTTTTTTTTTTTTTTCAGGAAAGCAGGACAGGCCGAGGTTAAGGAGAACGTCTATGAAGGTGAAGAACAGGTACAGTAAGAATAAGGATATTAGAGATAAAGATATAGAAAAATGAAAAATTGTTATGAAAAACCAGTTTGCCAAAATTTAAATTTCAGAGGTAGGCAATTCCAGGCAATGGTGAACCCTACGGCAAACCATGGACTATAGTCAATAGTACAATTATAAAAATGTGTTTTTATGAATTGTAACAAATGTCCCACATGCAAGGCGCTGGTGGTGGGGTGATGTAAGGGAATCCTGTATTTTATGCATGATTGTTTTATAAACCCACAGCTGCTCTAATAAAGAAAAAATATAAATAAATAAAATGAAAGAGAGAATAACGTTCAGTACAGCACTGCTTGCAAAAAAAGTGGAAACAACCTAAATGGTCATCAGTAGGAAATGGTTCAATACCTATAGTATGTTACTATAACTGGCCACTATATAGCAATTAAAAAGAATGACCCTGACTTACAGACACAAACATAGACACATGTAAAGCAAAATTGTTGTTGATGGATATGTACATAGGTAGTAAGGGTATAAAAACAAAGATGGGAATGATTAACAACAAATTCAAGATAAACGTCACCTCAATTCTAGGGAGAAAAGAAGAGAATGAGATTAAGAGGGGTACCAAAGAATCATCAACTCTACCTGTATTGTTTTCTTCTTAAAAAAGGAAAAGAAAACTGAACCAAATACTGCAAAATGTTGAGACTGAACAAAACTAAATAATAACAAGTGCATAAATATTCATCTTAGTATTCTTTATCCTTGAAATATTTCAGAATATATAAGAAATAGTTATATAATTACTAATAATAATGTTCTCTCATACCATCCTATATATAAGACTTTCTAGTAAACAGATCCTAAATCTTTAGGAAATGCTTAGCATCTACTAGTGGAAGTCTCTTGAAAAGCAAGTGATATTTTCTGGATATGGCACATTAATGCATGGCAGAAAAAACAGAACTGACAGAACTACCTCAATCACTAACACAAATTATAAAAGTTATTATCTTCTCTATATTTTTCTGTATTTTCTATTTTTTCATAAAGGGCACTACTTTTATAATCAGGAAAACAATTTAAAAAAGGAAAAATCAACTAAATGTCTTGATTATAGATTTCTTAATTTAATTCTTTAAAAAATTTCTTCATAGAAACTTTCCCTTTTTCTATGTTTTTCATCTCATGCTTCTAAATTCCTAAGGAACTAAAAATTTCTGAGGTTATGATACTTCTGTTTAAAAGTGATGACTAATATGTGCACTTTATGTATACGTCAAAAAATTTTAAAAACTGATGAAATGGAAGACAATAAGTAATTTTAAACACAATGCAACAAAAAAAATGATCCATGAAAAAGTATGACTTCGCACCTACTGCATTCCATATCTTCAGGCCAAGGAACACCAAACATCTCCATGAGCTTCGAACACTCGCTGTAAGCCCGCTGACACAGCCTACGACAGGGGAGAGTGACCCGTCCATATTCCATACAAATAGGAGCATAGAGTGCACAAAGAAACGGCCGGAAATCCCGAGAACAATCCAGGTTCACCATAGGGTGGAATGGCTAGAAAAAAGTTAAAATTGAATAATTAGATAATGAACTGTACATAAGTTAAAGCTTTCTACAGTATTACAACCTTTTTTCCATTTTAAAAAATTTCTGAAGGTTATTAAAAAATTCTGAAGGAGAGTTTTCTTGTTTTCTTTTTAAACAAGACCCTTTTAATCTACCCTAAAAGATTCTGATTTGGTAAGTCTGAAGTGGATCCTAGAATCTATATGTATATTTCAATTGTTACAGTTGATACTAATGAAGAGGCAGGGTTAAGGACCACTAATATACAATATGATCCATTTTTACATAGAAAAATAACACAAAAGATATGCACCAAAATTTCCAAACACTGATTACTGCTTGGTAGTGAGATAACAGGAGATTTTCATTTTCTTCTTTTTACATATTTCAATTTCCACATTTTCATCAATTAACATGTATAAATAGGAGAGGGAGGACAAGCAATAAAAGAAAGGGAGGGGGGGTAGGAAAGAAGTAATTATATATAACAGTAATTTTGAGTGCAGAGGGGAGGCTATCTAACCTTTGTCTATTTTCTTGTCCTTTTACATTTTTTAAAACTTTTTAAAAAGAGTTCTTTAAACTCTGAAATGACATGACATAAATAGAGCTAACACTGTAAGCTGATATGAAGGAAACAGAAAAATACAGTGCCCCCAAACTTAAAACCATACTAAAATAATCACTATAACCACAGGAATAGATTAAGTATCTAAGAAATGGGCTTTTGACTGTCAAATAATATTTCTACTTGTTTATATAATAGTTTCAGAATCAATGCTGATTTTGAACTGATAACATATTCTTACCATCGTACCTTTCAATTGAGTAACAATCTATTTATTTATTAAATGTTTTCCAGAGCCTGAGATACATAATGCAAAGATTATAAAACACAGTCAGAAAACCAGGAGTAACTTAAAATGAGGTCAAAGAAGTGGTGGTTTAGAGCTGTATGAATCCCAGAAAAAGCATGTCCTTAAATTTAATCAATTCCCGTGGGCATGAACCCATCGTAAATAGAACCTTTTGGTGAGGTTACTTCAGATAAGGTGTGGCCCACCTCAATCAGGACAGGTCTTAATCCTATTACTGGAGTCCTTTATAAGCAGAATGAAATTCAGACAGAAAAAGAGAAAGCCAGAGGGAACAGTCAGGAACAAAACGTCGCTGGAACTGGAAGAGAGGCGGCCACGTGCACTGCCATCTGACAGAGGAGCCGAGGACCAAGGATTGTTGGCAGTCAGCCCCAGAACACCAGACTTCAGGAGGAAAGCAACACCTTGATATCTTGATTTGGACTTTACCTTAGCCTCAAAACCATGAGCAGATAAATTCCCATTGCTTAAACTAAAACATTTGCTTGAGCAGCCCAGGCCTTGCAAGGTTGTAGAGACAAAACTGGAAATGAAGGAACAGTATCTAGGTGAGAAGGAGGTGCCAAGGTTTGAGTCTGACTCTGACTCCATTTATTGTTCAAGATATTTGAACATTCTGAAGCTATACAGGGAGAGAGGTTAAGAAACTAAAGAAAAAGCCTATGACCAACAGGGTGGAAATTTGGGCAGTGTTATCAGGCTGAAGAGAAATGGATTAGAGTTCAGGACCAGCCAGGGGACCTGAACATTCCAGACCCTGACCTGGAAGCCCTGGATGACGACACCTTTGTAGCAGAGGCAAATCAGAGACACAAAGATTTACCAGAACTGCAACCCAAACTTGACTAAATTTAGTCTCTGACTGAATAAAGGCTATCATCCCAAATTTATCTGCCAATCAAAAGAGAGTAGGGGGTCGGATGTAGCTCAACTGGTTGGGCATCCGTCTCCCATATGCAGGGACCCGGGTTCGATCCCCGGGACCTCCCGGTAAAAAAAAAAAAAAAAGGAGAGAGTGAAACATCTCTGGGGTAAAAAAAAAAAAAAAAAAAAAACCTCACCGATATTTTATACTATTATCTGTCACTCAATTAAAAATTATTGGGCAGTCCAAGAGACAGGGCCATAAGACTGAAAATCAAGAACAAAAATATACATTTTGGTGATCCAGATACTGAAGATTACAGACAAAACAGTATAAACAAACTGTGGTGTATACACACAATGGAATATTAAGCCGTTGTAAGAAGAAATGAAGTTGTGAAGCACATGACAACATGGATGAACGTGGAGACCATTATGTTGAGTAAAGAAAGCCAGACACAAAAGAACAAATACTGTATGACTGTGCTATTATGAACTAAATATATTGTGTAAACTCATGAAGTTAATAAGTAGACTATAGGTCACCATAAACTAGAATGAGGGTAGGGAATAGAAAGCTGAGGTTTAGTCTGTGCAGAATTGGTAAAAAAGGTTGTTTGTGGGAAGCGGCTGTGGCTCAATCGGTAGGGCTCCCGTTTGCCATGTGGGAGGCCCCGGGTTCGGTTCCCGGAGCCTCCTGGTGAAAGCAAGTCCGCCTGCATGGCGTGGTTAGCTGACCCAGCGAGCACGGGCAGCAAGGGGGGGATGAATGAATAAATAAATAAAATCTTTAAAAAAAAAAAGGTTGTTTGTTAATCTGTGGAAATGAACAGAAATGGTCAAAGTACATCGTAACTAGCAGAGCTATTAAATGGGTACGAGAGTGGTTGAAAGTCTAAGGTCATATATATTACTAGAAGTAAGGTAAAAATGTAATATGGGACTGTATAACATAGTGAAACCTCATGTAAAATATTAATATGGGTAACATTGCATATATAAGACTGTTTTTACAAAAATAAAAAAAACAAGACGGACGGAAACAGAATAGCAGCTATATATGGCAGGGGAAGCACAGAAACTGAGAGGTGATGAGGTGATGTTTTTTGTTTATTATTATTATTAGAATGAAAATGTTCTAAAAATTATTGAAGTAATGAATGCACAACTATGTGTTTATACCAAATACCACTGATTGTACACTTTGGATGGATTTATGCTTTATTAATATGTATCAATAAAATTGATTTGTTAGAAAATAAAAGGTAAAAAAATAAAAGACAACTAAATTGTGGCATATTTATATAATTATTATACTATAATGAGAATAAATGAACTACTGGTAAATAAAACATGACTGAATCTCACAAACATAACATTGAGCAAAAGAAGCCAAACATTGTTTGATTCCATCTATGTAATGTTCCAATGCAAGTAAAAGTAATCTATTGTGACAGAAGCCAGAATAGTGGCTATCTTTTGCTGAGAGGAAGTTAAAGGGCAATAGGTGCTGGTAAGGTTCTATTTCTCATTTTAGGACTGCATACTTGAGTGTGTAATTCTGTAAAAATTCATCAAAATTATGGTTTGTGAAGTTTTCTGTAAGTTACACTTTAATAAAAAAATATTACTTAAAATACACTAGAAAAACTGCTTTTAAACACTTTCTGAAATATCTCCCACCAAAATTCTTTTATACTAAAATATTGTTTTGAAAATTTGAGTTTTTCAGGTTTCATGGAATTACAGTCTATATTTTTCTTTATTCAGTAAGTGCAGAAAAACTCACTAAAGACTCCTGTCTTTTATTTTGATAAGTGACCTAAAGTGATATTATTGAATTAAACATTCAAATAAAGAAATGTGGTCTTAAGCAAAAAAAGTCTTTGTATCTGTAGTTGTTGATATATATAATGGTGAATACAATAAATCTGTAAGTTAAGGAAGACCTGAAAAGTGAAGTCAATGGCAAGTAAATTGATTGGCCCCTCAGAGAAAATTGACAAAGACATATCCTCCTCTACCATGCAAGTACTTATTGTTCTTTGTGTATGTCCCATCACCTCTTAATTTTTTTTATCAGAGATGTTGTACATTTATAGAAAAATTATGCAGAAAAGTCTTCCCACACCACTCCCTCTATTACCACTTTATACTAGTATGGTACTAATATTAGAATATTATAATTGTACTATTAATTATAGCCCATAATTACATAAGGTTCACTGTGTTGTACAGCCCAACAGTTAGGGTTTTTTTCTTTTACTTTTATTCTAGTAACATATATACATCCCTGAGGATGGTGATGTTGAGCATTCTGATGGGGCCTTCAGAACCCTCATGCAAAGGGTCTATTGAAGTGTTTTTGTCCATATTTCTTTATTTATTAGAAATGATTCATAAATATCCTCTTGTTAATTAATGGGTTGCAAACATTATTCCCATTTGTATTGTTTATTCTTTAGTAGAATGTCTTTTGATTTCTTGATTTTAATGTTCTCTTTTTACTGCCTCTCAAACTGTGGTGATAGACCTGATTTTGTTTTGGGATGTTTTTTGTTTTTGTTTTTTTTTTTGGCAGATGGAAATATTCTAAACTTAAATAAAATTATTAATAAACATTTAAAAATGGAATTCACAATTAAAAAATACATACAACCTAAGATTTTCTCTCTTCGCCATATTCAAATATATAATTCAGTGATGTTAATTACATTCACAATGTGCTACAATCACTAAAATTTTTCCATTGTACCAAGAAGAACTTCTGTACCATTTAGGCATTAATTCCCCATTCTCTACCCCCACACCCTGGCTCTGGTAACTGAAATTCTAATTTCTGACTCCATAAATTTGCTTATTTTAATTATTTCATATCAATGAGATCATACAATATTTGTCCTTTTGTGTCTGGCTTATTTCACTCAGTATGATATCTTCAAGGTTCTTCCATGTTGTCACATGTATCAGAACTTCATTCCTTTTTAAGGCTAAATAATATACCATTGTATGTATATAACCACATTTTATTTATCCATTCTTCAATTGGTGGATCCTTGGTTTAATTCCACCTTTTGGCAATTGTGAATAATGCCACTATGAACAATGATGTGCAAATATCTGTGTGAGTCCCTGCTTTCAATTTTTTGGTGTATATATCTAGCAGCAAGATTGCCAGGTGTAGCAGTTTGATATTGTTTACAAATTCCAAAAATAGATATTGGATTATGTTTGTAAACTAGTCTGTTCCTCTGGGCATATTAGATTGTACTGGATTCATAAGTTTCACTTTTACTTGATTAAAATGATGATTAAGGCTTTGATTGGGCCATGTCAGTAAGATGCTGAGTGGCCGCCCCCTTGGTGGGTGGGGAATCACAGAGAAAACTACTTGGCAAAAGAGTTAGTTGGAGTTTTTGGTTGCTGGTGCCCTGGGAAGTAAACACACAGGAAAAGAACACAGAGGAATAGAGACAGCTCCATAGACATGACAGAGGCCCAGGAAGAAAGAATAAATACCCTTTATGAAACCCAACAGATTTCAGGTACTTTGCATCAGCACCCTTTTGGCTGACTAATACACCAAGTCATATAGTAGTTCTATACTTAACTGAGGAACTGCCAAACTGTCTTCACAGTAGCTGCACCATTTTACATTCCCACTAGCAATGAATGAATGTACCTATTTCTCCACATCCTCTTTAACACTTGTTATTTTTCTTTTTTTTTTTTAACATTAGTCATCCTAGTAGGGATAAAATGATACCTCATTATGGTTTTGATTTGCATTTCCCTAATAGCTAATAAGGAGCATCTTTTCATGTGCTTTTTAGACATTTGTATACTTCTTTGAAGAAACGTCAATACTACCAAGAGAGATATAGAGTTAATGTGATACCACTTAATTTTCCCACAGCTTCTTCTGCAGAAATGGAAAAGCCAATCCTCAAATTCATATGGAATAGCAGTGGGCCCCAAATAACCAAAACAAAAGAAAAATAAGAACAAAGTTGGAGAATTCACATTTCCCAATTTAAAACTTATTACAAAGCTACAATGATCAAGAGTGTGGTACTAGCATAAGGAGTGATATATAGACCAATGGAATATTGGTCTTTATTTCTGAGAGTCCAGAAATAAATCCATACTTCTATGGCCAAATGATTTTCAACAAGGATGCCAAGGCCATTCAATGGAGAAAGAATAGTCTCCTCAAAAAGTGAGGGCTGGGACAGCTGGATATCCACATGCAAAAGAATGAAGTTGGACCCCTACACCTCACATCATATACAAAAATTAACTCAAAATGCATCAACAACCTAAATGTGAGAGCTAAAAAGCATAAGAATTTTAGGGAAAAAAACATAGGGGCAAATCTTTACAAACCTGGATTTGCCAATGGATTCTTAGATGTAACACCAAAAGCATGAATACCAAAAGAAAAAAATATAGAAATTAGACTTCAAAATTAGGAGCTTTTGGGCATAAAGGACAGTATCAAGAAAGTAAAAGGACAGAATGGGAGAAAACAGTTGCAGCAAATCATGTCTTAAAAGGGTGTGGAATCCAGAAAATAAAAGGAACTGCTACAACTCAACAACAAAAAGACAAATGACCCAACTAAAAATGGACAAACAACTTGAAGAGACATTTCACCAAAGAAGATAAACAAATGGCCAACAAGCCCATTGAAAAGATTCTCAGCACCGTAAGGAAAACACAAATCAAAACAACAATGTTGGGAAGTGGATGTGGCTCAAGAGACTGGTCTCCCATCTGCCATATAGGAGGTCCAGGGCTCAATTCCCAGGACCTCCTAGTGAAGGCAAACTGGCCCGCGCGGCAAGCTGGCCTGAGTGGAAAGCTGGCCCGCGTGGAGTGCTGGCCTGCACAGAGAGCTGGCACAGCAAGATGATGCGACAAAAATAGACACAGAGGAGAGACAATAGAAGATGCAGCAGACCAGGGAGCTGAGGTGGCTCAAGAGATTGAGCGCCTCTCTCCCTCTCTGTAAGGTTCCAGGATCGCTTCCCGGTGCCACCTAAAGAGAAGACAAGCAGATACAGAAGAACACACAGAGAGCAGACAGCAAGTGCAAAACAACAAGGTGGGGGGAGAAATAAATAAATAAATGGATCTTTTTAAAAAACAACAATGTTACACTTCCAATTAACTAGGATGGCTATTATAAAAAAAAAAATTTTTTAAGGAAAATAAGTGTTGGTGTGGATATGGAAAAATTGGAACCCTCATACATTGCTGGTGAAAATATAAAATGTACAGTTGTTGTGGACAATATTTTGGTGGTTTCTCAAAAAGTTTAACATAGAATTATCTTATTACTCACCAATTCCACTCCTAGGTAAATACCCAAAAGAACTGCAAACAGGTACTCAAACAAATACTTATACAAGAACGACATTCCTTTCTCTCTCTCTCTCTCTCTCTCTCTCTCCCCCCCTCCCATTCTCTCTCTCCTCTCTCTTTGTGGGCGCTGAGTGTGTGCGGTTGTGGGGAGGGCTTGTAGGCTGTGTTCCCTTGGGTTGTGCGAGGATCTGGTGTGAGAATAATCTGGTGTGAGAATAATCTGGTGCTTCCTTCTGAATATTAAAATTCCCTGTGGTGAATAAGAGAGGAAGGGACATCCTGCCTTTAAAAAAAAAAAACAAGAACGTTAACTGCAGCACTGTTCACAACAGCCAAAAGGTAAATAGAACTCAAATGTCCATAAATGTATGAATAAACAAAATGTGGTATATACATCTAATGAATTATTAGTCATAACAAGGAATGAGGTACTTATATGTGCTGCAACATGGATGAACCTCAAAAATATTATACCAAGTAAAAGAAGCCAGGCACAAAAGGCCATATATTGTATGATTCTATTTATATGAAATGTCCAGAATAGGTAAATATAGAGACAGAAAGAAGATTGTTGACTGCTAGGGGTTAGAGGTGGGAGGAATAAGGACTGACAGCTTAATGGTTAAGGGGTTTTCTTTTGGGGTGATGAAAATGGTTTGGAACTAGACAGAGAGGTGGTAGTTCCCCAACATTTTGAATGTCATACATGGCACTGAATCGAACATTTTAAAATAGTTAATTTTATGTTATGTGCATTTTGCCTCAATTAAAAAAAAGGTGGGTGGAAGAGTAGGCAACTTAATTTGAAGCAGGCCTAGTTGATGCATGTGAGGAACCCTGCTGAATATCCTGTTTTCAACTGCTAAGTGCTGGCATTTATACAGAAAGACAATGAGAATGCCATTTTTAAAAGAAAAACAAAACATGGATGAATCTCAAAATCATTATGCTGAGTTAAGATGCCACACACACAAGAAACTAGATACTGTGTGACGATGTATATTCACTATATTCACTAGAAAGTGAAAACTAATTCATAGTGACAAAAGGCAGATCAGTACTTGGAACAGGGAATGGAAAGAAGGAATATAAAGAAACTTTTAGGTGATGCAAAAGCTCTCCATCTTGACTGTGGTATATACATGTGTCAAAACTCATCCAATTTTACACTTTAAATGGATACAGTTTATTGTACATAAATTATAATTCAATAAAGCTGATACATAAAAACAAATCAAAATATAATTTTTAATCAACAAATTGTTTTGGTTTTAACATTAACAATTTTTAACCTCAGCAAAATAAAAATTTAAATGAGATACCTTAAATACTGTAACACTGAAAACAAAATATATAAGATAAATACTACTATTGCTCTATGAAGTAGAAAAAATGAACTTCAGGTGATTGAATTTTAAAAGATTCTTATTAAGTACTTCCTTAAACAGTGTTACTTTTGTTCACTAAATCAAGACCAGGGAATAAGAAGTTTACAAACTGAAAAGTAACTTTCTAAAATTAAATTTCTGCCTTCCAGAACAAAGGTGCATTACATGTAACCTTCCATTCTTTGTTCAAATTCAAATCAACCAAGCCTTTATACTCTTGTTCTCTTTCTTCTTTCAAATTTCCATTCCGGTTACCATAGGAACCTGCTAGCTGTCAAGCCTTCAAGCATAGCAAGGGCCCAAGCTTAGCAAAGGGTGTGAAAAGGGGACAGAGTCAAAGGCCAAAATTTGACTCATGAGAATCAGAATTCCAACCTTTGTTACTCTACAAAGAGTCTGGTAACCATAGAAACTGCACCCTCCTGAGCTTGAGAATAAATTCACTAAAAGTGTAACCAAATATAGAATGGCCTTGAAAATAACAGTATTCATATAGCTTTTTCAGATCCAAATAAGAACAGGAAATCATTTTTTAAAATAAATGTTTAAAAATAATTTTAAGTAATTAAAAATAAGACCTTTTAAAAACCCCACCTTTCTGTAACAAAATTCCTAGTGAGAAAAGGTCCAAACCTTTAAGAATGATTTTATTTTAAAAAATTCTAGATGTGGAAAAACACCTCTAAATCCCATAGATTTGCTTTTCTTTTACAAATCTTATTTTTTTTAAATGTCCCAAGATAGCATATTAAATACTTTCCAATTTCATCGAGTTGGTCTGCAGAAATTTGCATTAGCACACAAGCATATTTACCTTCATAAGTCAAAGAGGATTTCCAGAGCAGTTCATAAATTTGTTTTTCTTTAGTAAGTAAACATTTAAGATTCCAAATATCATGAACAGTTCTGAATTTTGGTCTGTCTTAAAAGATAAAATGTTATAAACCAAATTCCACTACATTTAATAAATAAATATGGTATATCCAACCCAGTGTAGTAAAAAATGTAGCTTATAAAAAATGTGAGAAATATGTAAAAATACTGCTATGGAATATCCAGAATATACTGTAAAGTGAAAAAAAAAAAGTGGAAAAACAGAATGATACTGTTCAAAAAAGGTGGAAGGATATATAGATATATATTACATAAACACTTAATACAAATTTTATATTTATATTTACAGTTTTTAATGGAAGGATTAACAAAAACACTTTTTAAATGGTCACCTTTAAGGGGAAGGAAAGATAAGAGAAGGGAGGGCTAGAAGCTATATTTCTATGAATGGACTTTATTTTATATGTAAAATTTTAAAACAATTATAAAATAAATTTAAATCAAAAAAATTTTTAGGGAAGCAGATGTGGCTCAAGCAGATGGGCACCCACCTACCACATGGGAGGTCCTGGGTTTGGGTTCCAGTGCCTCCTAAAGAAGACGAGCAGATGCTATACCCACGCCACACCCACCACAAGGAGCTAGATGCTGCACCCACCACAACGAGCAGACGCCTAAACAAGCAGATGCCACAAGCCAGGAGACACTGCAGCCCGTAGGGAGTGCATGTGGCTCAGGCTGTTGGGCACTCGCCTCCCATGTGGGAGGTCCCGGGTTCGGTTCCTGGTGCCTCCTGGAGAAGGCGAGCAAACAATGAGCAGACAGATGAGAGAACCATCTGGGGTGGGGGGGATAAATAAAAATAAACTAAATAAATAATTCTTCAAAAAAAATTTTTTTAGTAATATCTCACAATCAAAAGCAAAATAAAACATAAGAACTTAAATGTATACTGAATTGGTGGTTTAACCACCCATAAAGGAATTGTTTAAGTCACTTTAAAACACAATAATTTGGAAAGCAGATGTGGCTCAAGCAGTTGGGAGCCCACCTACAACATGGAAGTCCTGGGTTCGGATCCCGGTACCTCCTAAAGAAGACAAGCTAGATGGCGAGATGACGCAACAAGATGATGCAATGAAGAAACACAACAAGAGACAGAACAAGTAGGGAGCAGAAGTGGTTCAAGCAATTGGATACCTCCTGCCCACATGGAATATCCCAGGTTTGGTTCCCAGTGCCTCCAAAAAAGAAGATGAGCACACAGAGAGCAGATAATGAGCACAAACAATGGGGGGGAGGGGGGAGGGGGGAGGGGAGAGAAATAAATAAAATAAATCTTAAAAAAAAACAACAATAATTTGACTGTACATCCTTAGTGACATATATCTCTAAAGTCAAGAGTCTTTAGAAGTACAAAGAAATACTAAACTATTTTCAGTATCATATTGTTAGTAGTAATATTGCGATTATTATTCTGAAACTAATATGTATTTGTATAAAATAAAGCTTCAGTATAAAAGAAGAGACAGCTATAAATTCAAAGGCATGTAATAAAAACTGTGCAATATTATTTGAATTTTAAGTATCAATATGAATTCATGATGTATTTTCTCTTTTCTTAAAAAAAAAAAGAAAAAAAAAGAGAATTTCCTAGTCCTCTCCATGAGAAGGCCTAAAAATGACCAACATGGTGGTGACAGGCTTAGCACCCATATGCTGGTCTCTAACTATCATTTCCAATGCAAAGGAACCAGTGCGCCAAGAGCAACAGCTGATTCAAAACTTGAGGCAGAATTTTATGAAATGAGCTTAGATCATACCAGAAAACAAGTAAGCTATCAAAGACTACTGGAATAGTAGTCAAAAACATGTGGGAGCTACCCTGAAGACGCTCCCACTTTCAAAGATGGAGCATTTTAAAATAATACCTGCAGTGGGTTAAAACACATCAAATATGGTAAAAATCCATGAGTTCACAGTGATACTAAATAAATAAATAACTCATTGCCACTTTGGAATATGCTTGGGAATCAATTCATTATTCTAAAAGCTAGTATATAAAGGGGAAGAATCAAGTATTTCTCCTGACTGTCTTATTTAAACTGTACATCAGAGTAGCCTAACAGTCTTGGAGGAAAAATTTCTGTTTATAGAATTATTTCAGCCAATAAAAGAAGAAGAAATGATAAAATTAGAATATCATCACCTTGCAAACCTCTAATAAAATTTTTGATCTAGGAAATGATCATCAACAGCTACTAACATCACAAAAAGAATGGCAACCAGACATTACGTGCCTCCTGGTGGATGTATGTTACACCACTATGAAGTAGTGTTTCCAAAAAATTTTAAAAAAGCCAAACCTGAATCTAATCAAGCCTATATATCTGCATGTTTACAGAAAATAAGGGAGACAGAGGACATGATGCTGCTGCAAGGATGCAACCAGCAAAATCCAAACTATGAGAAACTCTATAGGACAAATATATTATTTTAAAAAAATACATATATATATATATATATAGGGAGGAGAATCTATAAACTAAAAGACACTTCAGAAACCTATCAATTAAATGTAATGTATGTAACTCTGATTTTAAAAATTACTTATTAAAAATTATGAGGGAGCAGATATGCCTCAAGCAGTTGAACGCCTGTCTCCCACAAGGGAGGTCCCGGATTGGGTTCCAGGTGCCTCCTGAAAAAAACAAAAACAACAAGCAAAACAAACAAACAAAAACCAACTCAGGGAAGCTGATGTGGCTCAGTGGTTGAGCACCAGCTTCCCATATACGAGGTCCCAGGTTCAATCCCTGGCTCCTGGTACCTCAAAAAAAAAAAAAAAAATTATGAAACAGGTAATTTAAACATTAATTGAATCTTTATTGGAACTGAAGAAGCATTACTTTTTTAGAAGTGATAAAGTATTGTGGCTATATATTTTAAGAGTCCTTATCTTTTAGAGAAATATACCGAAATATTTATGTATGAAAAATAGTGTTTGGGATTTGCTTCAAAGTAATCCAGTTTTGGGGAGGTGCAGTGACAGATGAAACAAGATGCTATGAGTTGATAATTTTTGAATCTGGATGATGGGCATATGGCATTCATTATACTAGTCTCTATTATGCAATTTTCCATAATAAAAATCTAAAAAAGAAAATCAAAAACCTAGGGTTTTGGGTTACTGGGACATTGGTTCAAACATACTTTGTCCTTAATGAACTATAAAGGATACCAGGGTTGTTCAGGCTTTTAGGCTTTGTATTCCCACTAGGCTTCTATCCTGCTGGCAGCTTCCCCTTCTCCCATTATAAGCAAACGTTAAGTAACTAAAAGATTTTAAACCTCCCAGAAGTTTTCCTCTGATTATCCTTATAAGTCTAGTTTCTTTAAAAAAAAAAAAAAAAAAAATTGAACAAGCACTCAACCTACCTTCCAAAAGATTAAAGGTTACACCTGTCCACATGCTAACTGACATTAAGGACACAGTAACAGGCAACAAATAATGCTCTGCATCCACAGAGCACTTTAATTTTTCAGAATTCTTTAATGTACAATTCGCTTATCTCATTTAATCTTGACAACAATCCTGCAAAACAGACAGGGAAAAAAATTCACTTCCTAGAGGAAACCAACACAGAAGTCACAAGATAGTTAATGGCCCAATACAAACTCCCATCCTTATTCTAGTGCTTTTCCACTGTTTCCTTCTCATTCCATTTGGTTTAATTATTCAGTATAGGGGAAAGCTGCCCAGATCTCTCTTATTACCAATGGGAACATAAATACCTGATAATGTGTGGCTTGGTAGTTACTGACAATTTGCTGTTTATTGATCTATGCTGGATAGTTCCCAAAAAATTTACTTAGCAATTTAGATGGTTCAACAATGGCCTGAGAAACTCAGGAATGTGATTTTTTTTTTCTCTACCAGAGGCCAGATACTTAGAGGAAAAAGAGAGACATAAAGTTAAGAACTTAAAAAATTTAGTGTGTGTGTTTGTATATAGATGTGCAAGTTTGGGAAGGCGGTTATGGAGAAATAAACATTAGCAATGACCTTCTTTTCTAACTTAACGGATTGACACTTATCCCATTTATTTAAACTTATCCCACTTACAATGAAAGTACAAACTAGGAATCCTCTATACACAGTGAGAGAACATCTAACTTGTTGATTGTGAATAGACAAATTTGAAATAAACCAGACTCTACTTACTCTCATCCTTGGCATCCCTAGCCCACTTCCCCTTATCATTCTGCTCCAGGCACTTATTCTGCCTCACCAAACAACAGTACAGGAATGGACTTTAGGCAGTCTTGAAACCTGGACCTCCTAAAAGGTGCTATCCTGGGGAATTGTTTTTCAATTCATCCAATCGCACAGTGAACACTCAAGACTATGCTGAGATTGTTTACTCCAATTACTTGCTCCCGGTAAAAGCTGAAGTGGAAAGAGTCATCAGCAACTATAAATGCTTGTGAGGACCCAAAAAGTCTTACTTCCATCTGGAAGCATGTTGTGTTGCCTGCTGAGTTTTCATGTCCTTTGCTATCACAGAAACGTAACATGTTACGTAACTGCCTGATGATTCTGTCAAGCGACATTATTCTGATATAACAACCACACAACCAGCAACTATCTCTAACATTACTTCAAATCAGCAGAGCTTTCTCTTAGAAACTACTACCCACTGAGGCATTCTCCCTAGATGTCTGAAATTCAGAGGCCAACCCCACTGCCAGTAAAACATCTAGACTACACAGGCATTTCTGAGAAGCAGAGAGATAGTCTACCCCACCATCATAATAAATGTCCCATGAACCCGTAACCAGGGATGCAAGTTCACTTGAAGTAAATATATTCTCTTTCTAATACAGTCTCTCTAGGATAATATAGAATTTGGAACAGAATTAACATTTATGGATCACTTATTTATACCATGAATTGTACTAGCCGTTTTATAAATATCTCAGTTAATCCTAACAGCCCTTCAAGGTATTTTCATTATTATTGCCTTTTCACAAAGAAACCATCAAGAATGTTAAATGACTTGTCCAAAGTCTTAAAGCTAGAATGTGGCAGAGCCAAAAGTTGAATCCAAGCCATTACAAACATCTTTATGACTTGCTCCTTACAACCCTATTTGCTTTCCAAAGGAGTTATAGTGATTTATAATGATACTAGATATAAAGGCATTCCTATCTCAATTTTTCGTGAGAAAACTGATGGCTTTAATAAACAGCAGGGACTACCATGCCTGAAACCAACTTACTGTATTAAACAAATACCCATTTTAATATCTAATCTGACAATACATAGATATTGTAATCAGGGGAAGAGTAGAAAACGTTTTGTTCAACATCTACAGCATTTTCCAATATTTGGAATATATAAGATGCGCCCCCATATAGAAATTTATGAACAATAATCTTCCTACAAATTTTCCAAAACAGATTTGTGTCAACTTTGAAGTAATGAATCTTTGAGTTTTACTATAAATTGAAGAATTCCAAAACACATAGGCTTCAATTTGTTAAAAGCACTGTAAAATATGGATTAAAGACTAAAGTACAAAATATTCCCTCTAAATTATATGTATTTGTAGGTACATTAGCATAAGAAAATGGAAAAACAGTAAAAACTATAACTTATACAGAACACTCACTACGTGCCAAGTACTGTACATATGAGTTTCATTTTGTACCTTAAAAAACCTGCTTGATGTAGGTATTATTAGCTCCATATTACAAGCAAAGAAATCATGATGATGAAGTTCAAATAGCTTGCCCAAAGCGATACAGCTAGAAAGTGGCAGAACCAGAGCTCAAGCCTAGGTATGCGCAGCCCCAGAGCCTGCGCCTCCCAGTTTTTATCTGGAATACAGCCTTGTCCCTTATCCACAACTCCAAAGCCATTGCAGAGTCAGTCTCTCTCCCTCTCTCTCATTCTCTCTCTCATTTAAACTCATTATTAACTACATCCATTAATTTTTCATAGTTTATAAAGTAAAATCATTAAGAGAAGTGCCTGAAGAATCACCATTAGAAAAACTCAAGTAAAGCAATAATTTTTCATAAAATCCTGAGAGGCCAAAAACAAATAATTTAAACAACCAAAGCACTTTCATTGTTTGAGTTATCATTCTTAAGTTGATGTGAACAAGGTAAGACCAGGAAATCATTCTAAGTGTTTAAGAAAATTCAAATACAAGCCTAAAAATTGAACAAGAACTTGTTTTTTCCCGAGTTACATTAGATTCAATACTAAATAACTGGGAAGCGGCTGTGGCTCAATCAGTAGGGCTCCCGTTTACCATATGGGAGGCCCCGGGTTCGGTTCCCGGGGCCTCCTGGTGAGGGCAGGCCCGCCCGCACGGCGTGGTTGGCTGACCCGGCGAGCACAAGCAGCAAGGGGGGGATAAATGAATAAATAAATAAAAATCTTAAAAAAAAAAAAAAAAAAAAAAAAAAAATACTAAATAACTGAATTGTAAATAATATTCTGCTCTTTAGCTGAAGTTTATCAGCCAAATAACAGAATAGGTGTTACCATATTAAAATTAAATCTGAATAATGTAAAACTTCTAAATGGCTATTATCTCTCATATTTCAGTGTTTCAAAGTTCTTTATAAAAGTCTATATGTAAAAAATAAGACAAAAGTATCTTTCCTTAAACATGAATTCTTTGGTATATAAAGTTTGAATGTAAATACATAATTTTTAAAATATGTAAGATATAGTTATACAGTACTTCAAAATAAGAAAAAAAAAATATTCTTCCTGTTGTTTATCAGATACATCCACTAGATTAGTTAATGGGGCAATATAAGAGTCATTTTCTAAGACATGTCAAAGAATAGATAAAGTCTTACCTCCATTGCTAAAGCTGCTGTCTGTTGGTCGTAATGATTCAGGAGATTAGGCATGAAGGTAGTATTATAAGGCAAATCTTGGCACATCCTCAAGGTAATAGGTTCACAAGAAAACAAACTGTGTCCACCTGTATGTCCTACAATCATAGTCAAGGGCCAAAGACAGAAGACGATCCAACTCATAGCCATCCTTCCTGGGTCTGAATGAGATTCGGATGATCAGGCTACTCAATATGTACTTTTAGGTCTCAGCTTGGAAGTACTTCTTATATATTTTACTATTAAGTTCTTCAAACAGTTAAATACTCTGCACCGTCAACAGTTCTTCAAATAGTTAAATACTCTGCGCCGTCAGAGCTTTGTTGGCTTGATCTCACAAAAGGCATTTGTTTTTGGTTTTACAATATGGGAAAATGACATCATCTTGTCTCTTCTTTTCATTTTATTACATAGGGCACATTTGGCCAAAATATAAAGTTGATTAACCACATTCCCAAACAACAGATTCCATTTTAGGAGAAGCACTATTTCATCCTCTTATTGAAATATCTGAAAAGCATTTAAAAAAATAAATGGGAGATATTAGCCATTTCCTCTCAAATTATTGTATACTTGATATTAAAATCTTTGATAAAATATATCATGCTGACATAATAGATAATTTACATGTGCACTTCATAAAGATATAATATCGTTTTTCTACTTTATCACTTATTCTATGGATATACTAAAACAATTCTTAAACACTAAAGGCAAATTTATGCAAGCTATAGCACATAGTTAACCTCTTATCTATGATGGCAATTTTTCATTTGTAACAAAATCTGATCTTTTTGAAAATTTTTATGCTGTTATCCTAAATTTTATTTAAGTTATATCTGTCATACTTGTCACCTAAGTTACTAAATTTAAATTTTATTACATATGTATTAACATTTAATAGGGTCCTTTTACATTAGCTGATTTGGCAAAAGACATCCATGACATGAAAATCAAACGATATCAACCCAAGCCTCTTACACGCTGTGTGACCATAAACATATCACTTAACTTCTCTAAACCCACAATTTTTCTTCCTTAAAACAATTCCAAGATTAAAAAAAAATAAAAGTAGAAATAAAAACACAAAAAACATTAAAAAAGAAAAAGGGAAAACAAAAAAATTTTTTTTAATTTTAAAAAGCAAAGAAAAAAGAGAATAAAAGGAAAACAAAAAACAAAAAAATAGGAAAAAGCAAAAATAAAACAATTCCAGGGAAGCAGATGTGGCTCAAGCAGTTGGGCACCCGCCTACCACATGGGAGGTCCCTGGTTCAGTTCCCAGTGCCTCCTAAAGAAGATGAGCAAGATAGCAAGCTGAGCGACGAGCTGGCACAGTGAGGTGATACAACGAGATGATACAATAAGGAGACACAACAAGGAACACAATGAGAGAGACAAGCAGGGAGCGGAGGTAGCTCAAGCAATTGGGCACCTCCCTCCCACATGGGAGGTCCTGGGTTTGGTTCCCAGTGCCTTCTAAAAGAAGACAAGCAGACACAGAACAGACACAGAACAGACACAGAACAGACAACGAACAGACAGAAAGTGCAAATAGCAAGAGGGGAAGAGAAATAAATAAAATAAATCTTAAAAAAAAAAAAAGATTCCACCACCACATCTCTCACTGGGATGAAGTTTGAGTGAATTATGAAACAATGTATGCAAAAGTACTTTATAAATGATAAAGCAGCACCAAACATTAGGTATTTTTTATTATTGAACTATAGTTGATACAGAGGCTACCTCTATCAATCAATATTAAACTGGCAAATAAGACGTTCTAAAAGTAATAGTAAGGGAAGCGGCTATGGCTCAATTGGTTGGGCACCCGTTTACCATAGAGGAGGCCCTGGGTTCATTTCCCTGGGCCTCCTGGTGAATGCGAGCCGGACTGTGCAGCAAGCTCACACAGCAAGATGACTCAACAAAGGGAGACAAGCAGACACAGAAAAACGCAAAGCAAAATGGACACAGCGAGCACAAGCAGCAAGGGGGGGGGTGGCAGATAAATAAAAAAATAAATCTTAAAAAAAAAAAAAAAAAATAGTAAGAAAATTTTCCAAGATTTTATCATCTTTTTAGGTAGCATAAACATTTAGTACTTAGATATAGCCCCTGAATTAGAAACATTTGAGCAACAAATGGCTATTATAGAGTCAGGCTGCACAGAGACTCATTCCTAAAAAGTAACAGCAGAAACAGGAATGATTCCCAATTATAGTTTCCACTGAACTTTAGAATCTTTCACTTGCCTCTACTTTTCCAGGAGAAAGAATACATGTGATTGTCAGTTAGGGCTGGAAGGGTGTGGCTGGAGTGGAAGGCAGGTCTGGATGAAAAAGGCATATTCTAAGCTATCATTGCTTCTCGGCCTTTCAGCCAAGATCAAGTGTAGTATCTGTTCTAATCAGTCTAAGCTATCATACTTTGATTTGGTTTGGTCAAGATGTTAAACTTGCTTTTACTTCATTTTGCTTCATGTAAACTGGATACTTTTGTGAGGAGAGTCTAGGTTGGAAAAAGATGAGGGAACTTCAGGTTCAAAAATTCTGAGTACCAGATTAACAGGACTCAGACCTTGACGCTGGAGCTGATACAGCTTAAACAGGGCAAGAAACTATACTTTCCACATTGGTCATCTATGATTGGGACTGCTGCATCTGAAGCTTCAGCTCTCGTCAGAAAACTATTTGGGGGAAGCGGCTGTGGCTCAATCAGTGGGGCTCCCGTTTGCCATGTGGGAGGCCCCGGGTTCGGTTCCCGGGGCCTCCTGGTGAAGGCAAAAGCCCGCCTGCGCGGCGTGGTTGGCTGACCCAGCGAGCACAGGCAGCAATGCGGGGATAACTGAATAAATAAATAAAATTAAAAAAAAAAAAAAAAAAAAAAAGAAAACTATTTGGGGAAGGCAAAGCACTGGCTGAATCTTCCCAATTACTCCCCCTAGTAGATGGTCTTGAATGGTAGAAAAGAAAAGGAAAGTCTGTGGCTTCAAGAATTAGGAACATCAAAGCTCTGCACCAAAAGTCTAAATTAAATTTCCCTGAGCTCTGTATCAGAGCTCTTTGGGACAGCTTTTTGGCCTGTCACATTTTTTCTCCTTTAAGCTGATCTCAGAAATGTGAGGTCTGGCTATAGAAAACTGATATTTGAACAGTCACTTATATTTAAGCTTAATTATTATGCAGCACAGTAACAATTATGCATATCATTAAATATGTGAAATAACTGTTGAAAGCTTTATTTGATTTCCGTGTTAAACATACATTAAGTTTAATCTTTGTGGCTTGTTGTTTATGTTCATCTGCTTGCAACTTAAAAAAAATTAAAGGGAACATTGCCCCCTACTAAATATGGGTATAATAATACCAAGAATTTCATTTAGACTAATCTATTTTTCAAGAAGTTATGGCTTTCACACTTATGGTTCAAAGAAGACTACCAAGAAATACTTAAGGAAGAAACTGAGCAATTGGATTTTTATTTTTTATTTTTATTTTTTTTTTTTTTATTTTTATTTTTTTTAAGATTTTATTTATTCATTCATTCATCACCCCCCCTGCTGCCCGCGCTCGCTGGGCCAGCCAACCACGCCAGGCAGGCGGGCCCGCCCTCACCAGGAGGCCCCGGGAACCGAACCCGGGGCCTCCCATATGGCAAACGGGAGCCCCACTGATTGAGCCACAGCCGCTTCCCATGGATTTTTACAACTAGATGAAACACCCCCTTATGCTTCTGCTTACTCCATCTATTTTACCTGATTTTCTCTCCAATGTTCCTTTGCCACATTTGCAAGTGAAACATTTCACCTTATTTCAAAGGTGCTTCCTTTGTGTACTAATGCATCCAAATTACGTATCAAAACACTTTTGTAAAATCTATTATGTTAAGCTGTGGTAGGACAATAATCGTAGTATATCAGGAGTGTAGTTAATGATTATTAAAATAACTGAGGGAAAGAAACAAAAATAATGGAAGGCAGTAAGATGAAAGGAAACAGACAATGCAAAGATTCCCCCTAAACACCAGTTCTCTAAATTCAAGTGCAGCAGATTCATGAACTGCACCACCACCTTCCCTGACCACCCCCCCCCCCGGGTTTAAGAAATCTGAATCTCTGGAGAATGATGTGCATTCTAACAATTATCTCCAGTATTGTTAAAAGTAGTCCATAAATCACGTTTTGAGAAGTGCTATCCTAAAACAGAATAATTTAAAAGAGTTCAGGTATATTTTTATATAATTATATTTTCAGGAAAAATAGTACACAAATTATTAAAAAATGAAAGCAGATAAACAATAACACTTTAATAAATAATGGGCAAAGGACATAAACCACACAATTTAAAAAAGAAATACAGATAGCCAAAAAACACAAGAAAAGATGTTCAACTTTACTAATAAAAAAATCCAAGTATGAGATAGCATTTTTGCCAATCAGATAGCCAAAAATGATAATGACAGGACACAGCGTAGGAAAGAGTGTAGAGAAAAGAACATTTTCAAACACTATTAACAAAATGTAAATTGCTACTTTAAAATATGACCATTTATATCAAAAGCCCTTAAAATGTGCACAATTTGATCCAGCGAATCTATGATTTATTCTAAGAAACTAAACACATGATGCATAAATCAAAATGTTAGTGTAATAGTGTTTATAATAGGGAAAAACTAAAAACCAGTTTTTTGTTAAGTCTACTAGTAAGTGATTGGTTAAATAAATTATAGTACATCCTCATAAAGGAATATTATACAGTCACTAAAAATGATGACCATAAACCTGTATTTACTGGCATGATAAGGCATTCACAATAAGCAAAAACAAACAAACAAAAACAGTTTATAAAACAGTTCCTATAGCTAATCCCATTTTTGTCAGAAAAAAATATATATGTGCATAGAATAAAATAAAACTTGGGGAGTGGATGTAGCTCAGTGGCTGAGTGCCTGCTTCCCATGTACGAGGTCCCGAGTTCAATCCCCAGTACCTCAAAAGAAATTTAATAAAATAAAACTTTGTTAAAATAAAATATTATAAATGCTCTATGGGATTTTTAAAAGAACCTATGGTACATTATTTTGTGCATGGAATAATTAGCCTCTGCTAAATCCACAAATGTGTGGAGTAGATGACAAGAATAAATACTAGCTGAATGACTAATTAGTTAGCTGCTAATAAAACAATAAGCCAAGAGATTCACTACTCCCCTTGCCACTGTAGATGGTAAGAAAAGCAAAAAAGTGATGGCCAATTTAGTATGAGGTGAGTCAAAAACTGATTTTCAATACTGAAAAAAATCAGATCAACTATCAGCTGAGTAAAATGGTACATACATTTTTAAAACCTTTGGTACATATTTCCAAATTACTCTTCAATAATATAATGAATTAACTCTCTACTTCTAATCAGCCTCACGTGAGTGTGGGTAGCAAGTCATTTTTTCCTAAAGTGGGCTCGTCCATAGAAAAGCTGTAAGTTCAAGTTCTAGACCTACAGGACATGGAGAAGATTCTAGACCCAAAGAGATCCTGTCAAAATATAGCAACTCACTTAATAAAGGTTAACAGTCTTTTTTTACATTCTTATCGATAGTATCGTATTTTTTACTACAGGAACCTGCAGAATCTCAACTGAATAAAAGGGATGCTGGGTTAGCGTAATTGTAGGGAGCAGCTTCAACAGCTCAGTTCCCCCAAAACTGAGTAGTATGACCACAGTTGTCCATGCCCCACTTAAGGGTCAAGAGACACATTCACTATCCTTGTTCTTAGAAAATATGCATGGAAGTATTAAGTGTTCAAGAAGCATGATGCATGCAACCTACTCTCAAATGTTTAGGAGACAGAGAGAGAGATAAAATGATAAAATAAATGTGGCAAAATGTTAAAAGTTGGTAAATCTGGGTATCTGGATAGGGGATATTTTGGAGATATATATATATATATATATATATGCTATGTATTATTTTCACAACTGTTCTGTAAGCTTGAAATTATTTCAAAATGCAGTTGTTGCTGTTTTTTAAAAAAGCAGCACAGTGACTTCTCCATAGAGCAATATAAAATATTTGGAAAACTGATTTCAGATTAAGTTACTTGGTTATCGGGAAGCGGCTGTGGCTCAATCAGTAGGGCTCCCGTTTACCATATGGGAGGCCCCGGGTTCGGTTCCCGGGGCCTCCTGGTGAAGGCAAGCCCGCCCGCACGGCGTGGTTAGCTGACCCAGTGAGCACAAGCAGCAAGGGGGGGATAAATGAATAAATAAATAAAATCTTTAAAAAAAAAAATAATAAATAAAAAAAAAAAAGTTACTTGGTTATCATTCTATCAGAAAAGACGAGATACTCTGGGTGGCGGGGGGGAGGGGTGGATTAAAAGGCTATTTGCTGTTTACAAGTTTATTTCTGAGTTGCAGAGATTATTTCCCCTTCCCTATGTTTTTAGAATTTCCTGTATTTCCCCATTCCATTTAATCTTGGCTGCCACAACCAGACAGACAGAAAGCACAAGGACCTTCTTTTTCTTGCATCTATAGTGGAAACCTAAGCAGCAGACATTAACTGCTCCAGGTCTGTCAGAGATGCACTAGATACTTTTTTGGGTTTTTTTAGAAAGTACTGGAGATTGAACCCAGGACCTTGTACATGGAAACTGGCACTCAACAACTGAGCTACATCGGCTCCCCAATGAGAGTTGGTTTTTTCGTTTATTGGTTTCTTTTGTTTTATAGGTGGTACCGGGCATCAAACTCAAGACCTCATACATGGGATCAGACGCTCAACCACTTTGAGATACATCTGCTCCCCGACTAGATACTTTTAAACCTACATATTTCTATTTTTATGAGTATGAAACATCAGAAATGATATTCCCAATTACTATTTATCAGGTTTTTTTAAAATGATAAAAGTAAAAACCCTTAAAATATAATAAGCCTACAGCAATAAAGAAAGGGGTGCAATCTTGAAAGACGTCCTAGGCTGGCTGCAAATCTAGACCCAAAGAACTCTGGTGGGAAAAGCAGAAGGTGGTAACTGAAAGCAGGATGAATCCCTGAAGAAAAAATGGAAAAGTGGCTCTGAAGGCTTATCAAGAGGGTCCAGGAACAGATGATCATGTTCATCAATTTGGCTGCAATTCACACTCTCTGCATACAAAGTGACCCGTTTTATCATTCTCAGTATAGATTTAATTTCCTTGACATCCTATAAAGGCAGGCAACATTTTGCATTTCCAATTCAGAAATACCATCTCTAGGTTGTGTCAGAGTAAATACAGGTTATGCAGTGGCTACAGTGGGGGTAGGAGGAATATTCTTTGTCTTTTTTTCAGACTCCGTTTTCCAAGAATGAGTTACAAGGATTAGCAAGATTACCGCTATATAACTGAGTTGCTTCTCAAGGAAATTATAGTCTTGTTAGAGAGGGTAAATACACACTCAGAGCATAATCAATGCTCTGAGGGTTATTTTCCTTTTCCTAAAGCAAGCCCATGTGATGTTTGGCTTTTTTTGCTTTCCATATCTTATTGTGTAAAAAATAAATTCATTCTCAAAATATTGCCTCCTGGTTGCTACAGGAAAGTTTATGTAGTTCAAATTTAATCAGAGGGCCTGGATTCTTATTGATCTCAGAGTAAGTATCCCTTTTCTGACTTTCTCTACTCCATCTCCCTACTTTTAAAGTCCATCTTGTCATCTACTGATTACAACAAATAACGTAATCTTTCAATGTGCTGAGGAATAGGGCATAAAACAAAACATAACAAATACATTTAGGTTCAAAATCACAATGAATGGTAGGTATCAAAAGTCAGTCCATATTTATAAATTACTTTAAAACTAAAAAAACAGAAGATTTTTTAAAATGAACTTGAAAATAAAACTGGAAAGTGAAAAGATGGTCAGATTCTGAATAAAAAGTTGGGCTGAAATTCCAGCCTGAAAATTTCCCTTTCTAGGTAAAATCTGTTCATCAAAAAATTCACTAATATATTTTGATATTTTTCCTTAGCAAGGGATGCTTTGTAGATTTCAAAGAGAGAGAATTTGGGGACCAAGGGTTTCTTGTTGGTTTTTTGTTTTGTTTTGTTTTGTTTTTAAGCCCACTAGCCTAGTTATATTCACCTCAAGCTTCATTTGCAGTGCATTCCTTGGATCCATAAAAACAGTCAGTAGTTCTCAGCAAAATGAATTGGAAAGCAAAGAGAGAATTAATTTTTGACAGGTCACTTAAAACACTTCCTAAGCCATGTATTCCTAGTCTTATAAAAAATGCCACCATTGAACACCTTCATTTTGTTCCTCAAGATCCTGCTACACATCTTTTCTCCAATCTATAATGAATAATTTTTCCAGTATGTATTTTCCAAACTATTCTTTTTATATGCATTAATGCTCTCTTTGTCGGCAGCTGTGGCATTAAGCAGCCATAATTCTATAGCTTTGGGAGTGAAAAAATCTGAGGCCAATGCCCCCCTTCCCCACAAAAGGTAAAGATGTGGTAAAAACTGCTTCCTATCACTGGTCTCCTAAAGAAGATAAAGTCAACAGCTCCTAACATCAACAAACTAATACTCCCAGAATAACTTTTGAATATAAAATCTTAAAGTTTTACTGACAGACTAATATGAAATTTAAGTTCAGTAGATATTTTTCCTAATGTCAAGTGGGAAACAGAGGACTATTGTGGGCAAAAAATCTCCTCTATCCTTCCCTGATGATAAAGCATTCACACTGAACTATACAAAGAAAGCATGTGCACTTTGCTATTAAATTCCCCTCAACCCTCCCTATTTCAAATTTCTCAATCAGGGTACCCCTAAGAAAAAGCCACCCAAATGTTCAAAGTATAAAATAAAGCTTATAGGCATAGAGGAGCTAAGACAGATAAAGAAATGAAAGAGTATAGGAGCCTTTATTGCTTTCTTCTTCTATTAATGGACAACTTACAGATTTAGGCAAGGGTGGAGGTGAGCATAATAGCAGTGGATAAGGAAAGGGGGGGGGGAGCGGAGAGACGGTACAATGTTAAGCTTTATTAATAACGCACTTATGTTTCTAAGTTTCAAAGCATGGAGGGCATGCTATTTTCCTAGAAACAGGGCAACATGGAAAGAAAGGGGCTGCATCGTAATTATATTCCATCTTCCAAGCCTGTCCAACCAAGCTTTTACACCTCTTTCCTACTGTCCCTAACTTAATCATTTTACCTCCCTATTGTGATTTGGTAGCTCAAGAGGATTCTTCTTTTTCCTGGAGGAAAAAGTTTGTATTGATTTGTTTTCAAGTAAGGATGGAAAGCATTACCTTAAGGAGTAATTGCTTCTTAATCACAGAACTAAGGATTCATATATTCCTCTTCCAGCGTACAACG
The DNA here is from genome assembly GCA_026826555.1 of Tolypeutes matacus. Taxonomy (NCBI): domain Eukaryota; kingdom Metazoa; phylum Chordata; class Mammalia; order Cingulata; family Chlamyphoridae; genus Tolypeutes; species Tolypeutes matacus. The sequence goes on along the minus strand of JAKSZT010053771.1, from coordinate 422,456 downwards.
TAAAAAAATAATAATAATAATAAGCTAAAAGGAGGCTGAGGAGGGATGTGACACCCCCAAAGTCAGGTCTTTGTTTCTCTGCTCGTTGTGTTGGCTTTTCAAAGTAACCCGATTCCCATAAATGAACATGCAGGCCTATCAAAACAAGTTCTATAAAATAAGATTTTGTTTGAATACTCTTATTTTATACTTTATATACTGCTTCTTTACAGCAGTCATTGATGCTGCTATACTGCTCTGCCGCTACATCTGTCTAAACTTAAAAAGGAACCAAAATTCAAATTTTCATTTTATACTGGGCAAAAACTGGACCTCTTTTATGGGGCAGGTATTTTTAAACTTTAAGTCAACTTCTATGCCTGAATTATTAGCATGTGCTTTTGGTCTCAGAAAAGCCTTCTTTCCTCCTCTCACAGAGACACAACTCAAGACTCTTAAAATATTAAAAACCTCTAGAAGAGATTTAAATTTCTTAAAATGATTTATTTGCTTAATCCCTTAACAGCACCTATCTTTCAGGGGCATCTACTGATTTTCCAAAAGCACCCCATTAAAAACACACGTACTGGGGAGGGCATTTGGGAGGGAGCGACAGAATTCAGGGGAGGAGAGCAAACTTCCACGCAGGCGGCAGGGGTCAGCCCAGGTGCCGGGGCGCCCGACCCCCGCCCAAACGGCCCCGGCGCTGGGGCCCACGCCCCCGTCCCCCCACGCCCCCGTCCCCCCACGCCCCCGGCCTCCCACGCCCCCGTCCCCCCACGCCCCCGTCCTCCCACGTGCTCCCGCGTCCCCCCAGGAGAGCAGGGGGCTCGGGCCGGTCCGGCTCCCCCGAGGGTCCCCCCAGGAGGGCAGGGGGCTCGGGCCGGGCCGGCTCCCCCGAGGGTCCCCCCAGGAGGGCAGGGGGCTCGGGCCGGGCCGGCTCCCCCGAGGGTCCCCCCAGGAGGGCAGGGGGCTCGGCCGGCGCCGCACTCCACAGGTTGCCCGCCGCTCGGGAGGGCGCCCGGCCTGGGGGCATCGCCCACCCCGGCCTTCGCCCCCGCCTGGCCCCTCCCGGCCCCTCCCGGCCCCGGCGCCCGCACAGCCCGAGCGAAGGCTTTTGTTTTGGCCGCGGCGAGGAGCGCGATCCCTGAGGAGGCGCCGGGGCTGCCGGCGGCTCGTGGGCGCACGTCTCGGCAGCGGCGGCGGCGCCCCCTTCCCGGCGGGGCGCCCCCGGCCCTAACCCAGCCCGGGGCCGCGCGCTCGGGGCTCACCTCAGACCCGGGTCCGAGGCGAGGCGGCTGCAGCGCGCGCGGGGGCGACCCGCGGCCCCTCAGGTGAACGCAGCGGGCGCGCGCTTTCCGAGCGCCGGGGCGCGCGGCCCGGGAGCGGGCGGGCGCGCGCACGCACGACGCAGGCGCGCTGCGCACGCTCGGCCGAGCGCCTTCGCGTCGAGCTCGCTGCGCCCGGGACGATCCTGCAGGGTTTTCCCGGTTTCTGCCCAGAATCACCCCGGGGGCTGCCCCGCGTCGGTGCTGCGGTGCCGGGTCTAGGAGAGTTCTTTTCACACGCACTTAGGCTTCTGGAAAGCACTCCCTCGCCTGCCGAAATAGCGCGGCGACTCTTGGTCGCCTCCGCCTGAGACTTGGTGCAGGAGCCTCAAACCTGCCGGGACGGGGCTGTGAGGAGGCCTGGGACAGCAGGGGCCCC
>JAKSZT010053771.1:353563-410000 GCA_026826555.1 Tolypeutes matacus | reverse complement strand
CCCTTCTTCGGCAGTGACCCCTAACTGGTTTCCCAGTCTCTACACCTCCCAAATCCACCCTCTTTTCTGGTCCCACAGTGATCTTTCTAAAGTACCCATCTAACCCTATTACTTGAAATTGATAATGGGGTCATGTGATGCGGTGGACACTGCACGGCCGTCCCTTGCTCCTGGAGTCTCCAGGTCCAGGCCTTGTCCAGTTCTGAGGTGACTCCGCACTGCAGCGTCTTGAGTAGGCCCCCCAGGCTGGGCTCTGCTCTGCCCTCTACCCTTTGCAGTCCTGACAGCTCCCGGGCCCTGACCCCAAACCTCTAAAGAATGTGCCAGGCTTATCCTCGTTCCCAATTCTGCCGTCACAAGTGCAGCTCTGCCGACTTCTCTCCTTTCAATCTCCCCAATTCAGAAAAGGTTCATCCTTCCCTTTCCTCGAACAGTAGGGCTTGAGCAAACACAAAATGACCCAGAGTGCCCGGCCTCAGACCCAGGACAAATGAACCTGTCTTCCTTTCTGGGAACAAGAAGGACCCGACTTAGGAGCAAAGAGGCTTGGTTCCTTCCTCTCAAATGAATTTGCAGCAACAGGGAACAAAGCACAAATGAATTTCCCACTTGGACACTCTGTTACATGATGCTCTTAATAAATCACCTAGTAAATACTCAAAAAAAAAAAAAAAAAATTGATAACGGGCCAAACTCCAAAGGGTAAACTCCAAATCCCCCTGCATAGCATTGAGGACGCTCCATGATCTGATCTCAGTCAACCTCCCCAGTTCCACCTCTGCCCCTGCCTCCTCTCGTCCTGCTTCCTCCCACCTCCACGCCGTAGCCTCCTGGAACATCCAACTCAGTGTCATTCCTCTTTGCTGCCATCACTGTCTGCCGACTGTCCCACTCGCCTCTGACGACAGAGCTGAGATTCCTCCCTCGGTCTCCAGGGCCTGAAGTCTAAGAAACGGAGCCACAGTCCCGCTCTGCGCGGTCCCTCCCCCGCGGCCCTGCATCGCTGCCTCCTTAGCCACCTCCTTAGCCGGGGCTCGCCCTTGCCGCCCCGCTGTTGCCCCCTCGGGCAGACCTGCTTCATCAGTGCTGTACCTGGTCCTCTGATGCGGAACATGGAGTAGGGGCTAGAATCGTGAGAAATAGAAAGGAGAGAGGCTAAAAGGCAAAAAATTAGGAAGGATGCAAAGAGGAGAGGTAACTAGAAAAGAAAGGAGGGCCAAGAGAAACAAGAGAGATGGCAGAGAAAGCGGGCGAAGAGGTAAGTCCAGCTTCAGCTAGCTGTGAGCACTGGACGAGTCTTTGCAATCCGTCTTCCTCTGCTCCGCAAGTATTTATCGAGTACCTTTTGCAAGGCTCTTAGCTCTCCAACAGTTTATATAACAGCTTATCTGCTTCCCCCCCACCCCAAGCTTCATGCTTAGGTTTGAAATCTGTTTTCCCATAGAATTGTGAAGGTTTTACACATGTGTGAAAAAGTGATTTGAATTGAAATACATATTTGTTGAATGCCTTGATTTTCAGTCTTTCTCTGTGAAAATGTAAGTTTTGATCATTTTGACAGCTATGGATAAAACATGTTCTAATAGCCAAAAATTGCCTGACTGCCTGTTGCAGGTTAGGTTACTAAAGGGTCGATCCTGAGACAGAGGTTAGCTTGCAGGACATTTATTGGGGAGCACTCTTGGGACCAGCATTTGCTCAGGTTTGGGAACGGGGAGGAAGCTGAGCTGCGGCTGTCCCCACCCAGGCCTCTGCCAGCCCCGAGGACACTGGGCTAGGAATAAGTCCTTCCTCCTAAAGGAGATGTGGGCTGTGCATCACAGCAGTCGTGGCATTATCTTATCTTGGTTCTTTAATAGATTTTGTCAAATTTAATGATAATTTTTGGAGACAGTATTTATTTTATTGTTCAGAACTCTCATTTTATTCCTCCAGAATTACTTTTTGGTTTGGTTAGTGTATTAGTCAGCCAGATGGGTGCTGATGCAAAATACCAGAAAATCATTTGGTCTTTATAAAGGGTATTTATTTGGGGTAGAAGTCCACAGTTACCAGGCCAGAAAGCATAAGTTTCTTCCCTCACCAAAGTCCATTGCCATGTGTTGGAGCAAGACAGCTGTCGACGTTTGCCAGGGTTCAGGCTTCTGGGGTTCCTCTCCTCCCGGGGCTGCATTTCTCTACCGGCTCAGCTCCTCTGTTTCCTCCACAAAGTCAGCTGTAGACTCTGAGGCTCTCTGGGCTTTGCCTCTCCCCACAAGGCCAGCTGTGAACTCTCAGGCGAATGTCTCATCTCTATCCCGGGGCCTTCTCTCCTTCCTCACGACCAAGCTCTCTTACTTCCCGGGGCTCCAGCTCAAGACTCCAAGATCAAAACTTCTCCAACACTGTCCTTTGCCGTGTCTTTTATCTTGGGGACCCCACCCACCAAGGGGTGGGTCTCAACGCCCTACTGACGTGGCCCAGTCAACACCGTCATCATAACTTAATCATGCCCAGATTAGCAGACCAGTTTACAAGCATGATCCAATATCTATTTTTGGAATTCATAACTATATCAAACTGCCCAACAGCTACAGTTAGGTTTTAGTTTGGAGTAAATTTATTTTTTCAATCTTTGTGTGTGTCTAAATGTAAATAGGCAAACACGCACACATGGAATTTGTACATACACAAATTCTCTGGTTCCTCCAAAGAGTTGGATGGGCACCGAGGGGTCTGTGGGAAGGAAAAGCTTTCATTTTTTACTCACTTGATATAATGCAATAATATTTCAAATTTCAAAACAATTGTAAAAACAAGCAAAGAAACAAAGAACAACTCTGGGAATTGGAAGCCCTTGTCTGAGATCAGCTGCGTGACATGAGAAAAACACTTACCTTCATTGGGCTTGATTCACTCCTTTGTAAAATGAGTTGATTGGCTCAGATGACTTCGAAGGTCCCTTCCAGATCTAAAATTCTGACTATGTGAAAGGAATTAAAAATAAGTGTCCTAAGATATGGTTGGCCAGGTGTTCATTTGAACAATTTCAAAGACTTTTCTACACTTCTGTTAAGAAGGCAGTTTGTCACAGTCCTTTTTTAATTTTTCAACTTTTGTCTTTCTTCTATTCTATAGCAAAATGTGAAATATGTAACTATCTCAGACAAAAATAAGAGTCATAGGATTTTAACTTCACAGCAGGTCTAAGCAGAGAGACTGAATTAAAATTTAGATGCCTAAAAAATAGCGTCCTCAGCATAGCCAAACGTAACAGATCACAAAATAATTCAGACATTGTGAATTTTGAGAGGAGGAATGTTTTAACAGTAGATATTTCTTTGCCATCTAGTGTTTTAATTGAAAACGATGGGCATTTCTTTCAGGGTATAGTTCATACATGTAGTATAGCGTTTGTTAAAAGGTTACTCTGAGGAAAAAACAGCTAGTTATCATGAATAAATTATAATTTAGGAGCCTCTAAATGTTGTCTTACTCCTACACTTCCTGACGTCACTTGGTGAGACACTGAACTGTGTCAACAGACTAAAATAGCACTGGAGGATTTTGACTTAACAGCAGGCTGGGAATAAACTGTGATATAAACAGACTGCAGCATTCTGTAAGAGAAGAAGATCCATTTTAATATTTCCATTTTGAAGATATATTTTGTTTTCCAGCTCTTTATTTGGGAATCTTTGGAATGAAACTTGCTCCAAGCTGGAGAATATAATGCTCTGAGTCCTCCTGAGGGCCTGGCGGCCGGTTTCCCCACAGTGCTGCTGCTTGTCAAGAGGAGAGGAGAGCTGAGTCTCCTGACCTCAGCTCCAGGCTAGCGCTTCTCTGCCCTTCACTCCTGTCAGTTTCTTCTTGGTTCCAGACACATTCTGGTAAAGAGCTGGACCTGCTGTGACCCTATTCAGACCTGGTCTTGATTGGACTTTCAAGACTATTGTTTTAGCCTCAGTAACACTCCTCAACTTCCCACGCCGTTTCCTTCCTGGTACCTTCTTGCTGACCATCCTCTCTCTGTCAAGTCAGTGTCCTTTTGTTTCCAGCGTCGGACACTGTGATGTTGCATCCCATCCTCCTCCTGAAAGCTGGCATAGTCTCGGCCCCTAACGGCTCTTTTCTGCTGTCGGGGCAGCGGTCCTCTGGAAGGTAGAGCCAGGTCAGAACAGAAGGAACCAGGGTTCTGGTGGAAGTAAGTGCAGAGCTGAGCTGAACAGACAGCTTGGAACTGGGGATTTTTAAAAAAATCTATAAATGTAACCCCTTTGGGCCTTTGCTTGTCCCTCTAAAAAAATAAGGGAATTGACCAAAGCAATCTTTAGAATTCCTTTTAGCTCTAAAATTGTATGGCTTCTGCAGCTTTTTTGTTGCTCGTCGGCAGATGTTTATTGAGGATGTTCTGATTGTGTGGCCATCTCAGAGAAAGTGGTCGTCATCTCCATGGGAGACAGCTTCTGTGACAGTGAACAGAGACAAGGAGAGAGCAGTTGAAAACGCCATAAGGCTAAACGTCGGAGTGGAGCCTGTAATTGAAGTAGGAGTTTGATGGGGAGAGATGACAGGGCATCTGGAAAGTGGTAGTGCTGGGGTCTTGGGTTGGGCAGTGGGTGAGTGATAGCATTTTGGATAGATAGAGAAAATGAATTCAGTAATATACTGTGTTCTATAAATTCTCTTCTGCTTTCACCTATAATTCTGAATTTTTCTGTTGCTACTATTTAAGGATCCTAGTAGCCCATGTCTTAGTTAATAGAGTGCGGGGAGGAGGGCATTCCTTTTCTTCTTCTCTAATGTGCGAAAAGCATCTACTTACGACGTGGGAGATTCCCTGCCAGGAACAAAGCTGACCTTTCACTAGCCCAGAAGTTGTTATCAAACCAATTATTTCAATCTCCGTTTTGTATGCCCTTTGAGACAAGAGTTTGCAAGTATAAAAAGGAAGGAAAGTATAATCTATTAAAGCATAAAACCTGCTCCCTATCCTCTCCACAAAAAGGGAAGAATTAGGCCTGAGCTACCTCTCCAAGTTAGGAACATTCTTACAATGCTCGAGAAACAGCTATTGCCAAGAGGAAGGGAAAAAACACGGATTCTAATTTTGAAAACTGACAGAGGGTTTGTGCACTGAGCGAGAGACATTCACATATGTTCATTAGTCTTACTGCCTCTCTCCACAAGCCCCTCCTCTGCCAGACATGCCCACATCAAGCTTCACTTCCTCACTCACTCAAATACACAAATGCACCGATGCGCAAAAAACACCCACGCATCAATGTATAAACGCATCCACATTGTAATGATACATCGCATAAGGATTCTCATAGCCACATTCAATTCCAGTTCAGCAAACATGAAACCTGTAAATTGCTATGTACAACACGCTACACTGGAAAAACCAAGATAAATAATACATGGTTTCTGTCCAAATTGTATATAATAATAAAACTATGCAGCTCTCCTTTCAAATTCTAACATTGATTTCTTTTTACAGTTCCATTTTTTTCTTTTTTCTTGTCTTTAAAAAAATTATTACTCCCTCTTTAATATAAATTTTCCTTGGAAGTGGATGTGGCTCAAGCAGTTGAGCACCTGCCTCCCACATGAGAGGTCCCAGGTTCAGTTTCCAGTGCCTCCTGAAAAAGCAAAAACAAACAACAAGCGAAACAAATGATAAAACCAATTTGGGGGAAGCAGATGTGGCTCAAGCAATTGGACTCCCATTTACCATATAGGAGGTCCAGGGTTCGATTCCTGGGACCTCCTGGTGAAAGGCGAGCTGGCCCGTGCAGTGAGCTGGCCCAAGCGGAGTGCTGGCCTGCACAGAGAGCTGGCACAGCAAGATGATGCAACAAAAAGAGACATAGAGGAGAGACAATAAGAGACGCAGCAGACCAGGGAGCTGAGGTGGTGCAAGAGACTGAGCACGTCTCCTACTCTGGAAGGTCCCAGGATCAGTTCCTGGTGCTGCCCAAATAGAAGACAAGCAGACACCGAAGAGCACACAGAGAGCAGACAGCGAGCTCAAAACAACAAGGGGCGGGGGAGAAATAATTAAATAAATAAATAGATAGACAGATAAATAAATAAATAAATCTTTAAAAAAAAAAACAAAAACCAGCTTGGAGAAGCCGATGTGTCTCAGTGGTTGAGCGCCAGCTTCCCGCATACGAGGTCCTGGGTTCAATCCCCAGCCCAGGTACCTCAAAAACAAACAAACAAAACAAAACAATTTTTTTTTCTAAATGGAGAAACTGAGAAAAAGAAACCTTGCCCAGGTTTACAATAAATAAAATACCCTCTTAGGAATGAAATCTGGCTTTTATACTCAGCTGATACAATGAAAAGGTTAAATATTTATTCATTGATATTTTAGTGATGCCTTCCTTGTAATAGGTATATTGAACAATGATATATGAAATTACCCTATTCATTTTTTTTTTTTTTTTTTTGCTTTTGTAGATATTTGAAGAAAGAAGAGTTCTGCTTGGAAAATGGGTAACCATTTAAAATATTCCTATTTCTTTATTATAGTATATCATCATAGAGCCCAAAGAATTCAACTTGGACTTCAGGTAGTAATTGCTCATTTCCTGAGAGCTGTGACTGATACTTTCTGTGTGGGTTCGGTAGGGCAAACAGAAACCATACCAATTATTCTAACAGCCATAATTTAATAAAAGGAATTGGTTAAGCAGGTATAGAATGGAAAAGACAGAAGGGGAACACTGAGATAGAACTGCATGAGCTCAGAGGAAGGATCCCACGGAGCTGGGACCCAGTCCTGTGGAGTCCTCTGAGAAATAAAACAGATCACGTCATGGCCGACTAGCAGGATGATTCTGGGAGTGTGGAAAAAAACCTGGAAACCGAATGAACTGCTACTGTGAGGGTGAAGAGCTAGGGCGACTCCGACGGGCGCAGCGAGCGGAGGGAGAGGAGTAAGTCCCTTCTCGCTCAGTTTCCCTCTAATGCCTTCCTCCTCGCTGGCAGCGTTTAACAGGAAGCCACCTGTCAAAGGAGAAATGTGGCTTGTAGGGCCCCAGGCTTCTGTCCTCACAAAGCGTAGAGAGTTGAGTTTGGATCTGAGAGGCCAAACCTCAGTAACCAGCACCGTCCATCCCTGGGCCCCTCAACATCCACCCGCACCTCGGACATGCTCTTAAACTTCCATGCAAGAGCTGTATCGACCTTATGGTTTTACCTAAGAAGAGACAAGCTCCTTCTTGCTGACAAAGGCCTCCTCTCCCGGGCCCTTCTCACCCGTTCTCCGCAATGGGGAGACACAAAGCCCTGGGTGGCGGTCGGAGTAGCTGTCTCTGGGCAGTGTTAGCTACTCATCAAAGTCCCTCAGCCTTATCTACCTGAGGAAATATTTCCTGCTACCTGAGAAAATGTAAAACATGTGTACAGATAAAAACTGGTACGCAAATGTTCATAACAGCATTATACATAATAGCCAGAATATGTAAATAACCCAAATGTCCATCAAAGCATGAAAAGGTGAACAAAATGGGGTGTATCCACACAGTGGAATACTATTCAGCCTAAAAAGGAATGACGTGCTAATACAATCTACAGCACAGATAGACCATTATGCTAAGCAAAAGACCCAGGCACAAAGGCCACGCATTGGGTGATACAGTTTGTAATAAATGTCCTGAAAATGCAAATCCACAGAGACAGAAAGTAAGTGAGGGAAGCGGCTGTGGCTCAATCAGTGGGGCTCCCGTTTACCATATGGGAGGCCCCGGGTTCGGTTCCCGGGGCCTCCTGGTGAAGGCAGGCCCGCCTGCACGGCGTGGTTAGCTGACCCAGCGAGCACGAGCAGCAAGGGGTGGATAAATGAATAAATAAATAAAATCTTTAAAAAAAAAAAAGAAAGTAAGTGAGCAGCTGCCAGAGGCTGGGGCAGCGGCAATGGGCTTGGGAATGGGCTTGGGATTTCTCGTCAGCGATGGAAATGCTCTGCGATGAGAAGCTGGTGGAGCTCGCACAGCCCTGGAATGCACAGGCGTACCTACCTGGTTTTATTATGCTTTGCCGTACTGCGCTTCGCAGAGACTGCGTTTTTCACAGATTAAAGGTCTGTGGCAGCCCTGCAGCGAGCAAGTCTGTCCGTGCCATTTTTCCAGCCGCGGGTGACCACGCCATGCCTGTCACTTTGGGGTAATTCCCACAGTATCATCACTGCATCTGTCAGGGTGACCTGGCATCAGTGGCCTTTGAGGTCGCTGTTGTAATGGCTTTGGGGCGCCAGGAACCACGTCTCCGTGAGACGGTGAACTTAATAGACGTGTGTGTTCCGACTGCTCCGCCAACCAGCCCCTCCGCCTCCCGCTCCCCCTCCTGGGACACAGCAATACTGAAATTAGGCCAAGGAATAACCACAGCCGCCTCTGAGCGGTCAAGTGAAAGGGAGAGCCACACATCCCTCCCTTTAAACCAAAAGCAACAAGCCGTTAAGCGTCGTGAGGAAAGCTGGGCCCCTTGCAACGGTCAGCCAGCCGAGGCGTGGCTGCGAAGGAGAAGGCCTTGAAGCACTAATAGTGCTGTTCCACGGAGCACGGGAGTGACGGGAAAGCGAGTGGCCTGGTCGCGGATACGGGGAGGTTTGAGTGGTCTGGACACATCAAGCAGCTCCCGCATCCCGAAAGCCAAAGCCGGATCCAGAGCGAAGCTCCAACTCTCTTCAATTCTGTGAAGACTGAGAGACGTGAGGAAGCTGCAGAAGAAAAATTGAAGCTAGCAGAGGTTTAAGAATCATGAGGTTTAGGGAAAGGCTCCGTCTCTAATGTAAGGGTGGAAGGCAAAGCCGCAAGTGCTGATGTGTAAGCTGCAGCGAGCGACCCAGCAGACCCAGCTAAGGTCACTGAAGAAGGGGGCAGCACGAAACGACAGATTTCCATTGTAGACAAAACAGCCTTCTGTTGGGAGAAGAGGACGCCTAGGACATCTGTAGTTAAGAGAAGTCCATGTCTGGCTGCAGAGCTTCAAGGCGCAGGCTGACTCTCCTGTTCAGGGGTAATGCCGCTGCTGACTGAAAGGTGAAGCCAGTGCTTATTTAACATTCTGCAAATCCTTAAGAATTATGCTAAATCTACTGAGCCTCTGCTCTAGAAATGGAAAAACAAACCCTGGAGGAGAGCACATCTGTTGACAACATGGCTTCCTGAATATTTTAAACCCTCTGTTTGAGGCCAGCTGTTCAGAAAAAGATTCCATTCAAAATATGACTGCTTGGCAATGCACCTAGTCACCGAAGAGCTCTGATGGAGATGTGCAGCAAGATTCATGTTGTTCATGCCTGCCAACACAGCATTCATTGTGCAGCCCACGGATCAAGGAGGCACGTCAACTTTCAAGTCTTATTATTGAAGAAACACATTTTGTAAGACTATAGCTGCTCTAGACTGTGATTCCTCTGATGGATCTTGCAAAGTAAATTGAAAACCTTCTGGAAAGGATTCACCCTTCTAGATGCCATTAAGAACATTTGTGATTCATGGAAGGAGGTCAAAATGCCAACATTGGCAGGAGTTTGTAAGAAGTTAATTCCACCCCTCATGGATGACTTTGAGGGGTTCAAGTGGAGGAAGTAACTGCCGATGTGGTGGAAATAGCAAGAGAATTAGAATTAAAAGTGGAGCCTAAAGATGTAGCTGAATTGCTGCAATCTTATGATAAAACTTGAACAGATGAGGATTTAATTGCTTCTTAAGGATGAGCAAAGAAAGTGGTTTCTTGAGTTGGCATCTACTCCTGGTGAAAACGCTGTGAACATTGTTGAAATGACAACAAAGGATTTAGAATATTACATCAACTTAGTTGATAAAGCAGCAGCAGGGTTTGAGAGGATGGACTCCAATTTCAAAAGTTCTACTGTGGGTAAAGTGCTATCAAACAGCATCACATGCTACAGAGGAATATTTCATAAATGGAAGGGGCCATCAGTGAGGCACACTTCATTGTTGTCTTATTTTAAGACACAGCCATCCCAGCCTTCAGCAGCCACCACCCTCATCAGTCAGCAGCCACCAACATCAAGGCAAGACCCTCCACCAACAAAAAGATTACGACTCACAGAGCCTCAGGTAATGGTTAGCATTCTTAGCAATAAAGTGCTAAGAATGCATGTTGTTTTTAAAGACATAATGCTATTGCACTTGTGACAGTTTGAAGCATTTGTAAACCCCAGAAAATATCATATTCTTGGAGCTAATTCATTCCTGTGGGTGTGGGACCCTTTGATTGCATTGGGTTCAGGTGGGGCCCTTTGGAGTACTGCAGTGAGGTGTGACCCAGGGTGGGTCTCGGCCCTCTTGCTGGAGAGAGACAGAAAAAGACAGCTGCCACTTTTACCCCACCATGTGAGAGAGGACTCCAGGATCACCCACAGCCGCAGAAAGACCGAGAAACACCGAGGGGCTGAGAGAGAGACCGAAGGCTGGAATCAGTGGAGCAGCCAAAGCTAAAGCAATGAGGACAGGGGAGAGATGAGCAGGCCGCCGTTATGCCCTGCCAAGTGCCTCATCACCCTCAGCTGCATCTCTGATGATACCTTGATTTGGACATTTTCCTAGCCTCAGAACTGTAAACTTTTACCCTAATAAATTCCTATTAAAAAAGCCAACACATTTCTGGCATATCGCATTGGCAGCCCTTAGCAAACTAAAACACACACCTAATAAACTGCAGTGTAGTATAAACATAGCTTTTATATGCCCTGGGAAACCAAAAAAATTCGTGTGACTCGCTTTATTGTGATATTAGTTTTATTGCGGTAGTCTAGAACCGAATCTGCTGTATCTCTGAGGTATGCCTATACTAAAAACCACTGAATTGTACACTTTAAAATGCTGAATTTTATGTCTTGTGAATTACATCTCAATTTTGAAAAATAAGCCAGGATTCCTTTTTAAAAAATACCTATACTTGGAATTCTCTAACTCTTTAATATATGTAATGAGCTTGAAATATTTCTTCTTTGAAGCATAAAGTTTTAAACTAACTTTGCATCTGTTACCAGCAACTTATAAACCTTTGAGCTTTCTTTAAAGAAGCATCTTTGCTCTGGACTATAACAGGAGACAGATTGTCCTTTCCTATCAGTTAGTAAAACTCAATTCGCTAAGACTAACATAAGTACTATTTCTTTTTTTTTTTTTTAAGATTTTATTTATTTATTCATTTATCCCGCCTTGCTGCTTGTGCTTGCTGTGTCCATTTGCTGTGCGTTTTTCTGTGTCTGCTTGTCTCCCTTTGTTGGGTCGTCCCACTGCGTCAGCTCACTGCGCTGTGCGGGCCGGCTCACCTCCACCAGGGGGCCCCGGGAATCGAACCCGGGGCCTCCCACATGGTAAACGGGAGCCCCATCGATTGAGCCACAGCCGCTTCCCCATAAGTACAGTTTCTTTCCATTCTGTTTGCCTTAGTTGTTCACCAGATCCCTTCTTTATTGGTCTACAAGTTCCGGTCTAAGGATACTATTTACGTAATTAGTACTTAATTAAGTAATTACTTAAGTAATAAAAACAAAAATCATATACATAATATCTGTGGAATGATACCCAAGAAAACACAGGTTTCATCTGGGAGGGAGAACAGTGTCTGGGACAGGGTGGAAGAGATTCTTTTCATTGAATAGCCTTTTGGCACTTTGATTTTTTAAATCATGCGAATATATTAACTATTTAAAATAATAATAGGGGAGTGGATGTAGCTCAGTGGCTGAGCACCTGCTTCCCATATACGAGGTCTTGGGTTCAATCCCTGGTACCTTCCAAAAAAAACAAACAAATGTAAAATAATAATAAAATAATAAAAGTAAAGTGTACAACTAAAAATTAAAAAATGAAAAATACCCAAAATTTTGAGTCTCGTTGCTTTTTTCTCATTATTCTGTTTACATTTTTTTTAGGAGGTACCAGGGATTGAACCCAGGACCTCGTACTTGGGAAGCAGATGCTCAACCACTTGAGCCACATCTGCTCCCCTCTCTTTATGTTTTTAAACTAACTTTGCATCTGTTACCAGCAACTTATAAAGAGACTTATTTAGAATTACTATTTTTGCACTATCATTCCACTTAATATTATCAGAGATTCCTGAATTTCAATGTTCAGTCAGCTCATTGGTATGGCTAAGTAGCTTCTATTTGGTAAGTTGGTGGCATTGCCAGTTGTTAAATATTTTTAATATCATTCTGGATAAAATTCAAAGTCTTCAAACTTTTAAAAAGATCTTTATTCTTTTATTTTACCATAACTAACAAAACATATATTTACAAAGATCATAAATTATCTATCTGGGAGTGAATCTGGCTCAAGTGGTTGAGCTCCTGCTTCCCACATGGGAGGTCCCAGGTCCCCGGTGCCTCCTAAAAATGAAAAACAACAAGCAAACAAACGAAAAAACCAACTCAGGGAAGCCGATGTGGCTCAGTGGTTGAGCGCCAGCTTCCCACACACGCGGTCCCAGGTTTAATCCTCAGCCTGGTACCTCAGGAAAAAAAAAAAAAGGAAAAAGAAAAAATTATGTTCTCCAATAGACTAAACTAAAGGGGATAAGGGGGGGGCGGCTGTGGCTCAGTCAGTGGGGCTCCCGTTTGCCATATGGGAGGCCCTGGGTTCGGTTCCCGGGGCCTCCTGGTGGGGGCGGGCCCGCCCGCACGGCGTGGTTGGCTGACCCGGAGAGCGCAGGCAGCAGGGGAGGGGGGAATAGATGGATAAATAAATAAAATCTTTAAAAAAATAAATAAATAAATAAAGGGGATAAGGATGTTGTTTGTTTTTTGTTTTTTTTTAAAATATTTATTTATTTATCCCCCCCTTGCTGCTTGTGCTCGCTGTGTCCATTTGCTGTGCATTTTTCTGTGTCCACTTGTCTCCCCTTGTTGCGTCATCCCGCTGCATCAGCTCACCACGCCGCACAGGCTGGCTTGCCCCCACCAGGAGGGCCCGGGAATCGAACCCGGGGCCTCCCATATGGTAAATGGGAGCCCTATCGATTGAGCCACAGCCGCTTCCCAAAGGATGGTTTTTATCATGCTCTTCATTGTAAATTCCTTGATGCTTACTGGCCATTTACTAATTATTTTTTTAATGAATAAGTTATACCCATTTGTTTTTTCTTTTGCCCAACCAGAATCTCATTCCTTAAATTTTCTAGATTACATAGTGGTGAATATACTTCTGAAAACATCGCATGAATTAGGTTTGAGGGGGATAGTTCCAATTTATCTTTATGTTTCTCTCTCCATTTTATTTTTTGTTTGTTTTGTTTTTGTTTTTTCTTTACTTTTTAAATTCTTTTAATATTTTATTGTAGTAAAATATGTAAAACCAAAATTTGCCATATTAACTATTTTTAAATATATAATCAGTGACATTAATTGTATTCACAGCGTTGTGCAACCATTACCACTATTTCTAAAACTTTTTCATCACCTCAAACAGAAACCCTGTACCCATTAAGCATCAATTCCCCATTACCCCTTCCTCCAGCCCTTGATAATATCTAATTTACTTCCTCTTTCTGTGAATTTGCCTGTTCTAGATATTTTATATAAGTGGAACCATACATCATTTGGCCCTTTGTGTCTGGCTTGTTTCACTTAGCATAACGTTTTCAAGGTGCCTTCCCTTTATGGATGAGTACTAGTCTATTGTTTTTATACCCCATGTTTTGTGTATCCAGTCATCTGTTGATGGGCACTTGGGCTGTTTCCATTTTTAGGCTGACGTGAATAATGCTGCTATGAACATCGGTGCACAAATATCAGTTTGAATCTCTGTTTTAAATTCTTTTGAGTATTTACCTAGGAGTGGGATTTCTGGATCAAATGGTGATTCTACATTTAACTTTTTAAGGAACCACCAAACTGGTGCCCATAGCGGCCGTACCATTTTACTTTCCCACCAATAATATATAAGCATTCCAATTTCTCTGCATCCTCTCCAACACTTGTTTTTTTCCTTTTTTTAAAAAAATAGAAACCATTCTAATGGGTGTGAAGTAGAATCTAATTGTGGTTTTGATTTGCATTTCCCTAATAACTAACAATGTTGAGCCTCTTTCCATGTGTTTTTTTTTTTTGCCATTTGTGAATCTTCCTTGGAGAAACGTCTATTCAAGTCTGTCTTAGTTTACCAGGCTGCTATAACAAATACCACAGACCAACTGGCTTAAACAACAGGAACTTAGCATCTCACTGCTTTGGAGACTGGAAGTCCCCCCGTTGGCAGGGTCAAGCGCTCTCTGAAGCCTGCGCCCCTCTGGAGGTGGCCTGCTGGCCCTTCATGGCTCCGCCTGTGCCTCTGCCACACGTAGGAGACAATGCCCCAATTTCCTCTACTTACATGGGCTCCAGTGGCATCGGATCAAGACCCGCCCTGGTTCAGTCTGCCGTGAGCTTTACTAGAACCATCTTCAAAGGTCCAAATGGGTTCACATCCACAGAACCAGAGGTTAGGGCTCGAATACGTCTTTATGGGGGAACATGGTTTTTATCTACAACAAAGTCTTTTACTCTTTTTGATTGGATTGTCTTTTGGTTGTTAAGACCACTATTTATTTATTTTAACCATTTTTTAAAAAAAGATTTACTTATTTACTTTTTATCCATTTTTAACCTCCCCCCCCCATTTCTGCTGTTTTTGTGTCCATTCACTGGGCAATTCTCTGTGTCCATGTCCTGCCCTCTTTTCTCATCCTTCTCTTCCTCTGTTCACTGGGAGTTGATCCTGGGAGCCTCCGATGAGGGAGAGAGGCATGCTGCCACCTGCGCCTCCTCAGTTCCTGGTTTTTTGGCACGTCTCGTCTTTGGCTCTCCCTTGTGTCACTCTCCTGCTATGGCACTCTCCCGCTACGTCATCATCTGGCCTGACAGTGCACCTGCTCGCAGGGCCTGATGGCACACCTGCACATCCCCTCTCGTGGGGCCTCATGGCACACCCGTGCATGGGGCCTGGGGGCCCACGCACCTTCTGTATTTTTTCTTTATTTTTACCGGGAGGTCCCAGGGATTGAACCCAGGTCCCTCCATATGGGAGACGGATGCCCAGCCGTTTGAGCCTCATCCGCCCCCCTTAACCATTTTTTTTTTTTTTTTAAGATTTTATTTATTTATTCATTTATCCCCCCCTTGCTGCTTTTGCTTGCTGGGTCAGCTAACCACGCCACGCGGGTGGGCCTGCCCTCACAAGGAGGCCCCAGGAACCGAACCCGGGGCCTCCCATATGGTAAACGGGAGCCCTACTGATTGAGCCACAGCCGCTTCCCCCTTAACCATTTTTAATAGCCTTTTTTTTTTAGAACAGTTTTAGGTTTACAGAAAATGTATATAGAAAGTACAGAGTTCCCATATATATCCTCTCCCCACCTGCACAGTTTCCCCTTTATTAACATCCTGCATAATTTTGGTACATCTGTTATAATTGATGAATCAATATTAATATATTATTATTAACTAAAGCCTATAGTTTCCATTAGAGTTCACTCTGCGTTCTACTTTTCCATGGGTCCTGGCAAATGCACAGTGTTATGTATCACCATTATAGCATCACATGGAACAGTTTCACTGCCCTAAAAATGCCCTTGCTCCACCTATTTGTCCTTTCCCTTCGCTCCCCCTGAGCCTCTGGCAACTACTCTTCCTTTTACCATCTCTAGAGTTTTGTCTTTTCCAGAAGCTATGTAGTCAGAATTATATGGCACGTAACCTTTTCAGACTGGCTTCGTTCTCTTAGCAATGTGCATTTAAGGTTTCTCCACGTCTTTTTGTGACTTGCTAGCTCATTTCTTTTTATTGCTGAATGATACTCCATTGTATGGATGTACCAGAGTTGGTTTCTCCATTCACTTATTGAAGGACATCTTGGTTGCTTCCAATTTTGGAAATTATGAATAAAGCTACCATAAATATGCATATGGAGGTTATTGTGTGAAATAAGTTTTCAACTCATTTGCGTGAATACCTAGGAGCATATTGTTATATCATATGATAAGCCTATCTTTACATCTATAAGAAACTGCCAAGCTGTCTTCCAAGTGCCGGCACCATATCACATTCCCACCCGCAGTGAGTGAAAGTCCCTGTTGCTCCACATCTTCACCAGCATTTGGTACTGTCAGTATTTTGGATTTTAGTCAGTCTAATAGGTATGTAGTAGTATCTCATCCATTTTAGTTTTTAGAATTTTTTGTTTCATGGACAAGATTGATAACATAAGAAATGCATTTTTCAAAAAGAAAAAAGAAGAAATGAGGATACCAAATTTTTTACTTGGCATTACTTGGAATTTTCAATGTAGGAATCAAGAATTGGTTTTAAGGTTTAATCCAGTGTTAGAAGTACAGGCATTTTTTAAAGTATCTGGACAGTAAGAGGTAAGACATAATGTGAAACTTATTCAATGACAGACAATCCAAAAGTATTCTATATTTGGCCATAGCATGTCATTTTTGTTCATACATTTGTACATGGTTCTGTCTGATGTTCTATACAATAGGAAACAAAATAATTAAGAGAAACTGAAAAGCTCTTCAACTTCGCTATTCTATGCTACTGCTTAACCCCTTTTCTCTCAAATCTTCTCTGCCCTTTAAGCCGTATCATAAAGGCATTTGCCTCTCAAACAATAGAAAACACCAGCAGGGGAAGTATTTTAGTTTAAAAGAAAGCATCTCAAACTTTATCTCAGCCTCTGCTATGTTGTTAACAGAAATAATAATAGCATTATAAAATTAAATAAAGTGAGTTGATACTGAGCAAAAGCGAGTCCTTGCCTGATGCTCTTCAAAGACCAATTCCTGAGACACCAGGGTTTCAGAGAGAGAAAGAGGTTTGATTTTTATTACAGAAGTTGTGAGCTTTCAAAACAATCATGCACATGTGTAGAATCCCCATCACCAACACACCACGCCGTTGTGAAACATTTGTTACAGATCATGAGATAATGTCATCAGACTTACCACTCACTCTGGTTCATAGCATACATTTGGCAGATTTTTTCCATACCCTCCTATTATCAACACAGTCCATCTTGGCATTGATGTAAGAATATGACAGTATTGCTGTTAAGTACAGTCCATAGGTTACATTAATTGTATTTTTTTATTTGCTAGCACATAGCAAGGAGCTCATTTGGCCTAACGGCCTAAAAGTCTGTCTCCCTGAGTTTGAGCAGTGTAGGGTTTTTATGGATTTCAAACTGGGAGGGTGGAGTGGTTACCACTTCAGTAGAAATAGCCATAAATAAAGGAAAGATCAGTCTAGAATAATCATCACAATAGCAGGTCTTGGTTTGAAATGGCCACATACATAGGGTGAGGCAGGTCTAGCCAATTTCTGTAATCTCAAGGTCCTAGTTTTTGGCCATTTTAGAATATACTGGAGAATAAGAAGCATCTAATGATTCAGTAATCCTCATCACTTGTTAATTCCTAACTCTCAGCTACAACTCCTCCCTGTCTGTTTTGTACATTTCCCTCAGTCTTGAGTTGTATCACTTCTAAGTTGCTGGAAACAACCATAATCAAACTTCAAATTCAAAAGAGAAAGAGGAAAAAATATTTTGCAAATTGCATGATAGATAAAGGACTAATATCCAAGATAAAGGGTTCCTGCAAATCAATAAGAAAAAATGGGCTCATGTAAGAATGAGAAATTTACAGAAAACATAGAAATGGCCAATAAGGATATAAAATATTCTCTATTTCACTAAAATCAGAGAAATGTGGATTAAAACAATGAGCTCCCGCCTCCTGCCCATTGTCAGTGTGGCAGAAATTGAAGAGATAGATAATATCCAGCTTAAACAAAGATTGCTGTGGAGGGGATACTCTTTTATTTCAGTTTATGTTTTAGGAGGTACCGGGGACTGAACCCAGGACCTCATATATGGTAAGCAGGCACTCAACCACTGAGCTACATCCAACGTGAAATGGTAAAGCCTTTTTAAAGACAATTCGACACAATCTATTGACATTTAAAACGCACATACCCTTTGAACCTATAATTCTACTTCTGTGTATCTATGCTAAAGAAATATTTACATGGATCATGAAAAAGCACGTACACTGATCGCAGCATTTATTTTTGTATGGAAGGAATCTAATTATTATGAGTAGTAAAGTGAGAAAATAGATCGTGGTATAGCTTTCCTACCACGACTGAATGAGAAAACCTGCATGCTGTACAATTCATTACGTATCAGGACATATACAATTATATTTTGTGTGTTTTTTTAGTCTGCTGCATAGTGTTTAATGGGATAGGTATATTCTCATTTGTTTACCTGCTTCCCTATTGATGGATGTACATGCATGTCAACGCATAGAAATACACGGACATCTCTGGGGAATGGAATAAGATTTGATGGGGAGGAGTGTTCAGAGAGAATTTTTGTATTTAATTTTAATATGTACCTATTTGAAACTTTTAAAACAAGAATGTATTCATACTCTAATTGTGAAATTGAATTTTAGATACTATGACCCAGAAACTCAACCAGATTAAAATAATGTAAAAATTAATGAAAAAATAGCAGCCCCCCTCTTCATCCCACTCCCTCGCTCTTCTTGACCTTTTCCTTGCCATCAGCGTGAGATGAGAGTAGAACCTGATGGCTCTAGAAACCATCCCCACTTCCTGAAACTGCTGCAAGAATCCTTGTGACAACTATGCTGAAAATAGGATTTTCACAGCTGAGTCAAGAAAGGTGCATAAAAGGGCATCCTTCAGGAACTGATTATATCACAGCGTAAGTGACAGGCAAATAGGAGAGTAATGGCCCTAACTGCTCTCCAGTCTCACACACTGGGTTCCTTGATACTATGCTATTATTTTTTTTGTACAAGATCTGGTGCAGGAGATAGAAATGATCAGATTCCTGTACTGTTAACTCTTCATGGATCATCTACTTTTTGAATTGTTCTTAGCACCTTTTAAATTCCGAAAGGATTCCCCCCTACTGTTGAGCATTCTTCTGAGTCTTTACCCACCTTAAATTGGTTGGAGTTCAAGGAAGGCAAATGAGTTTTCTATTAGCCTAAGCAAACACAATCACACAGGAAAATCCCTTGAGGCAAAAAACACCCCTCATAGCCAAATATAAATTGCTTTTGACCATTATAATTAGGAAAATAAATGAGGAACCAATTTAATTGTCACTTTAATCTCTAGAGGAAATGCTTTAATGTTTTTCTTTATGGATTTCTTCAGTATTGTATAATCCTAATGTTCTTTTATATTCATTTAAAACCTCTCATTCTGTTATCTGAGCCCATTCTCTTTGGGAAGGCATCAAGAAAAGTAAATGAGATAACCTTAGTCATTTTAAATGTACTTTCAATCCTTGCCATATATAAACATGGTAATGTTATGCCTTTTTTATTTAATTTTTTTGTGTATATCTTCTTTTCATATTGATTTAACCCACATTCTTATTATCTTTAACATCTCTGTGGTATTTTATAATAATAGCTATGCCTACAGTGAGCCATGCCACTCCATTAAGATTTTTACTATCATCACAACAACCCTGCATTGTAGATATAATTATTCTTAACTTATAGTGGAAGAAACTGAGGCAGAGAGAGGTTGTTGGAGGTTGGCTGAGATTTTCAAGCCCATCATCTGTCCACACTGCCATACTTTCTCTTATGCTGAGATATTACAGTTTGCTTTGCTGATCCCCTACTACCAGGCATTTTGGATTATTTTTCATCCCTTACAGTGATAATAATAGCTCATGAAAATCTTTCTGTAACCATAAATATCCTGGGTCCCTAGGTGGCCTACTTGACAGAGTCCCATAGCACTGTCCAAAAGCGTGAAACATGAATTCCAGCCTCTTTGTCCCTCAAAGAAACATCACAAGGGATCCAGTTTAAAACCCATAACCACTGCTCCCAAATCGCCACCTTCATTCCCCAGATCCCTCACATGCTGTAACTACCAGAGAGGCAGAAATCCAGTCAAAGCCACACAGCCCTTCTCCTTCTGTGGTCTCCCTCCCCTCCTGGCTCGTTATCACACAGATCAGCTCTGCCTCCTGCTTCCTTTCCCTGGCTTTAGCCTCTCTGGCCTTCCTCCCCCACTCCCCTCCTCTCCTCATTCTAATAAAAGGAGCTGGAAATGTGGATTGTGTAGAAACGGGTGGGAGAAATCAGATAACACGCACACATTAATACATTTTATTCCTGTGATATTTGTTTTTTGGGTTTTTTTTGTTTTTGTTTTTATTTTAGGGGTCTTTCTTTTCTTGAGTTATAGTTCCAAAGTAAGATTTTTCGGTCATTGAAAGAGATCATAATAGTGAAGAGTTTTAATTTTTAAAAATTCCTACTAATTTAAAAAATGAATCATATGATTATAATGAAGTTGACTTCTCATGAGGCATGTGTCTTAGTTTGCCACAGGGCTGCCTATGCAAAGTACCAGAATTGGGTTGGCTTTTAAAATGGGAATTTTATTTAGGGTAAAAGTTTACAGTTCTGAGGCCATGAAATGTCCAAATCAAATCACCATCAGAGCATTCTCACCAGAGCCAGCTACCGTGAGCCTGGCGTCCTGCCACGTGGCAAAGATGGCGGCCCATCTCTGCCGAGGTCCCTGCCTTCACCTTCAGAATCTGCCGTCTCCAGGAGCTCAGCTGTGGGCAACCAGGCATAGGGCTTGTCTCTTTCTGGGCCGCCTCTCTCAGATCAGCTGTCCGCTTTCTTCCCAAGCTCAGCTGTGCGCTACCAGGCATATGGCTGTCTCTTCAGCCTTGAGCAGCTCCGTGGGCCCAGCTTTTTGGGGGCCTCGAGTCCTCTCTCACATGGCAGGCTGTATCTCTCTGTGTCTCCATTTATATAAAACTCCAGTGAGAGGGTAGAGACCCAACCTGAGTCACAACTCGCTGACGTGTCCAATCAAAAGGGCTCCATACCCACAGGAATGGATTAGTTCAAGAGCATAATCTTTTTCTTTTTGGGATTCGTAAACTAACGTCAAACAGTCATAGCATGTAGAAATAAAATTTTGCTTTACATGCCTCCTTAGGTAGTCAGTATATTTTATGATTATAACTCAAGTTCATTATAAAATTTTGATTACCGTATGGTAACTATATTAAATTTATGTATGTGAATGCAATAATACACAAAATGCAGCCAGCCCAAACGTTCTTGTTTTCTCTTACACAATGGGCTAGTGAAGAAAAGAGAAAAGAGATTTAGACTTCCAGCAAAGTGGCTCATCCAACTGGGGGGTGGGGGGGAGTCTCTTAAGAACCTTTCTTTTGGTTTTTGGCCAGTCTCCAAGTTCTCATCTTTGGTCAATCACTGTTCTTAGACTGGTTTAGGTGAATCTCTAGGGAAAATTGTGAAGTAGCCAAGATTTTGTTTGGTATGCCCCAGATTATTTTGGCATTTATACCCTCTCTGGGGTCTCTCTTTTATTAACTCTTTCTCTCCAGTCATGTTACTCATTTGCTTGGTGGTAGGAGTTTAATTCACTGTGCTCCTTTTCTCAGGGATATTTGCATTTTATACCTTATCTCCAGTTGTGAATGCAAGGCTTTGTTTCTGGCACTGGAGTTTTAAGCACTGATGAACTAATGCAGAAATTATTTGGGGCAGGGGCAGCTGCTGAGATGCCTTCTCTTGAAGTTGTAGTTCATGAGTACATATTTTCTCAGCCTACCAATAAAGCTAGGTCCCAACTTACTATTCTTATATATCTGCCAGTTCTGAGGTTAGATGCACTATTTGTGGACATACTGAGCCTTTGCACATGTTCACACGTAAATAGAGAGGGTGGATAGCCGTTAGGGAAAGAAATACAAGATATTCATTAGAAATAAGTTACTAAACTCACCTTCTGTGCCTCTCTCATCTCTTCCTCCTGATGGATTTCTGGTGTCAGACTAAACCTGGAGTTTTTGGTGTGTTTTTTTTCTCCTCCAGTTTGACAAATGGACAGACTCCCAGAGGAAAAGGATCCTGACAGGCCTCTTAGAACGCTGCTCCTTGTCCCAGCAAAAGTTCTGCTGTAGACAGCTTCAGGAAAAAATTCCAGCGGATGCCCTGGATTTTACTACCAAGCTTCCCAGGGTGTTATCTTTATACATCTTCTCTTTCCTGGACCCCCGAAGTCTTTGTCGCTGTTCACAGGTAAAGACAAAGAAGCAGTTTGTGAGATTTTGTGAGAACAGCCTTAGAAAATTTTAAAACTTGAGTAACATAAAAAAAAAAAAAAAAAAAACCTACACATACACAAAACGAGGAAGTATATGAGATGGTCAAGTAGTATATTTAATCTGTATAGTTTGAAATAAACTCTACCTCCGTAGTATTTAGTGATCAAAGCAGGGGGAAAGTATAGGGCACCACCAGTGTCCACAGAAAGTATTAGCTCGTAGGGGAGACAGACACACGTTCGAGAGCCGCTGCACCAGCAGGACGGTCTTATGTTGCATAGTGTACGACTACAGTGAAGTCCCAGGTCCTACGTTCAGGCACTCATAACTAGAAAAGCTTAGAGGAGATGCTAATGACATGATATTTACAAAAGAACATGAGCAGGGAGCCGCTGTGGCTCCGTGGCTGAGTGCCGGCTTCCCACATGTGAGGTCCTGGGTTCAATCCCCAGTCCTGTTACCTCAAAAAAAAAAAAAGTATGCGACTGAAGAGCACACAGCACCCTTTTAAAAGGAGCTGACCAGTATTTTCTTCCAAGTAATTCCACTGTTTATTAAGGTGAAGCTACATGTGACAGACCTTTATGTGAGGTGTAAAACTGGTAGTCATTTTGTTGGATTTTTTCATAGAGTCTAATAAGACCAGTAATTACCTGCTACTGTGCATTTACATGTAATGTGCTAACTTTAGTTTTCTGGTTTCTTTTTTAAAGACTTATTTATTTATTTCTCCCCACCCCCTCGTAGTTTGTTACTTGCTGTGTCCGTTCATCTGCCTTGTTTCTTTAGGAGGCACTGGGAACTGCACCTGGGACCTCCATTGTAAGAGGGAGGCACCTAATCACTTGAGCCACCTCCGTTCCCTGCTTTCTTGTGTCTCTTGTTATGTTTTTCTTCTTGTGTCTCATTGCATCAGCTCACTGCGCCTGCCGGTCACATCAACTCACTGTCTTGCTCATCTTCTTTTTTTTTATTTATTTATTTTTTTTTTCTTCTTTTTTTTTTTTTTTTTTTTTCTTTTTTTCTTTATTTCTTTTTTTTTGTTTTTTTTTTATTTTTCTTCTTTGTTTTTGCTCATCTTCTTTTAGGAGGCACCAGGAACTTCTGCTCTCTGCTTTCTTGTGTATCTCATTGTTTTTCTTCTTGTGTCTCTTTTTGCATCATCTTGTTGTATCAGCTTGCTGCACCTGCCCATCATGCCAGTCTTCTTTAGGAGGCACCAGGAACCGAACCAGGGACCTCCCATGTGGTAGGTGGGAGCCCAATCACTTGAGCCACGTCCGCTCCCCCTAACTTTAGTTTTTAAAATAAAATAAAAAATGCAGTAAGAAAGGAATATTATTCAATACTTTGTGTTGGGACAATTGAACAGCTATCTAGAAAAACAGAATTCCAATAAGATAAAAGATTTATGTGAAACCAAATGATACCATTAAAATACTCAAGGAAAACCTTTTTATAGGGCATACTTTTACAGTATTCTAAAATTTCCAGAAGCCTTAAAAGAAAATAGACAATTTAAAATCTTTCTTTTATCATAAATGAAAAAAGCAAGATTTTAAATTGTGACTTTATAAAAATTAAAAATTTCTCTGTGGAAAAAAAATGCCATAAATGATGTCACAGTAAATAGGGAAAAACATACTGCAAACAAAGGGCTAATTTCCTTAATTTTTAAAGACCATCTATAAAAATAAATTAAAAAAAAAATCAACATCGAGCAGAAAGATGAACAAAGGAAATGAATAAATAGTTCACAGAAAAAGAAATTTAGATGTCTCTAAAACTTGTAAGCTACATAGCTTCACTATGACATGCCATTGCTCTTGAATAAGATTGATTGAGATTTTGTTTAAATGACAGTATTCTACATATTGGTGAGGATGTATGGAAACAAGAACTTTCATATATTTTTGGTAGGTAAATTGATGCAACTGCCATGGAGAATAATGAAAATTTTAAATAAAAATTCTCTTTGAGACAGTAGTTTCAGTTCTTGGGATTTATCTGATGGGTATGCTTCAACACATGCAAAATTGGTCTGTATAAGAGTATTCAGCAATGCTGTAATAGCAAAAGGTTGGAAACAACCTCAATGTCTATTACTAGGGGGCTGGCTAAATGAATTACAACAATCCCCGAGATGTGTTATTAGTGAAAAGAGCAAGGTGCATAGCTGGGCTACCGTTTTGGAAAGAAGAAAAGATATATACAGATTTGTTTATGTGAATAGAATATTTCTGGAATGGCACACAGAAAGGTGGTTACAGTGGCTGCGTCCAGGAGAGGAGCTGAGTGACCAGAGGACAGGGGTGGGAGAGAATTACTTTTTTATTATGTGCCTCTTTGTCTTATTTGAATTTTGTATTAATATATACATGTTACCCATTCAAAAAATAAAATATTTTAAGAGAACGTGTAGCAGTTTGGCATTATTTATGAATTCCAAAAATAGATATTGAATTATGTTTGTGAACCAGTCTTTTCCTCTGGGCATATTAGATTATATTGGATTCAGAGGTTTACTTGATTAAATAATAATTAAGGCTTTGACTGGGCCATATCGGTAGGACATTGAGTCCCAGCCCCCTTGGTGGGTGGGGACTCACAGAGAAACCGCACTGCAGAGAAGGGAGGTTGGGGTTATTTTGAGCTGGAGCCCCGGGAAGTAAGCATACAGAGGAGCTTCATCATGAGGAAGGAAAGAAGGCCCTGGGAACAGAGATGAGCCATTAGCCTAACAGTTCACAGCTGGCCTTGTGGAGAGACCAAAGCAGCTGAGCCCGGAGAGAATCGAGCCCTGGGAGAGAGAGACAAAGCCTAGAGAGCCTGACTGTGGAGCCTTAAGAGGAAGAGGAAGGCCGAACGTCGGCAGCCATCTTGCTCCAACATGTGGCAACAGACTTTGGTGAGGGAATTAACTTGTGCTTTATGGCCTGGTAACTGTAAGCTTCTACCCCAAAATAAATACCCTTTATAAAAGCCAACAGATTTCTGGTATTTTGTGTCAGTACCCCTTTGGCTGACTAATACAGAATTTGGTACCGGAGAGTGGGGTCATGCTTTTGCAATTGCCAAAATGCTGGAACAGTTTTATAAATGGATAAGGATTATTTTCTGGAGGAATTGTGAAATGTTTGGTAGAAAAGACCTACAGTGCTTTGAAGAGACTGTTGATAATAATATGGGCCCTAAAGAGACTTTTTATGAGAACTTAGAAGTAAATGATAGGAAGTGGATGTGGCTCAAGTGATTGGGCTCCCGTCTACTATATGGAAGGCCCTGAGTTTGGTTTCTGGGGCTTCCTGGTAAGGGTAAGCTGGCCTGCACCCATGGAGAGCTGACAGCCTGTACCCGTGGAGAGCTGGCACAGCAAGATGACTCAACAAAAGGGAGACAAGCAGACACAAAGGAAATGTGCAGCAAATGGACACAGACACAGCAAGCACAAGCGGCGACAGGGGAGGGGGTAAATAAATAAAAATGTCCTTGAAAAAAAAAGGAAGTAAATGATGAAACTATTATTGGAAACTGGAGGAAAGGTGATCCGTGTTTTAAAGTTGCAGAGAACTTAGCAAGATTAACTCCTGGTGTTGTATGGAAGCCAGAATTTGAAAATGGTGAGCCTGGGCATTCAGCTGAAGAACTTTCCAAAGTAAACTCAAAGAATGCAGCTTGGCTTCTTCTTGCAGCTTATAGCAAAATGCTCGATGAGAGAGATAAGCTGAGGACTGAATTGTTGGGCACAAAGAAACCAGAAACTGATTCCATAAATTCCAAGCCTCTGGAAATCAAGCTCCCAGATGTTAGTGCCCCATTTGAGGACTTACCTAAACTTAGAACTTGTAAATCAGGATTGAAAATGCAGTTATGTAAGAAACTCTTGTGGAAAGTGTTACTGTCTGATGGCTTGCACTCCTGCTTCTTGCATGCTAAGCCAACAAGCTTTTTGAGAGAGCTGTATGAACAAAACCACTGTCAGCTTGGAGTAAAAGGGACATGGAAAGGAGAGACTGAAGGAGAAACAGCTTTCAGAGGAAAACCACGGAAGCTGAGATCTGGAATTAAGACATTGCCTTGGGCCAAGAGAGGAGCCCCACCCATGTGTACCAAGAGGGTGAGTTTGCCCCAGCAGTTGAAGAGGGTAGATGTACCCACCTGATGTTCGAGGGGAGTTTTTCCATCCCAGGGTGCAGAGAGGGTGGAGCACATTCCTCAAGGATTAGGGTGGTTAAGGTCAGCACCCCATAGGTCTGAGAGGGGTGCACCTGTATGCCAAAGGTTAGGGGGAATGTTGTCTTTACTTCACTGTACTAAGGGGCTAAGACTCTAACCCAAAGATTGGGTAAGGTGTGGCAATCACCCCAACACTCTTGGAGGGTGAGGTCTGGAGCTTGGTCGACACCCAGATGCTTGATGAGGGTGGAACCAAGAAAATGGCTGTTGGGCAAGCCTTTGGAAAGGGTGGGTCCCCATGTGGCTTTACCCCAAGACAAACTGTCCTTTAAACTGATTATGACATGATTTTGTACTTAGTATTGTTACTGAATTACAGTTTTTTGAATATTGTAATGTCCTTTTGGAATTCAGAGGGTAGAGTGTAGCAGTTTGGCATTATTCATGAATTCCAAAAATAGATATTGGATTATGTTTGTGAACCAGTCTTTTCCTCTGGGCATATTAGATTATATTGGATTCAGAGGTTTACTTGATTAAATAATAATTAAGACTTTGATTGGGCCATGTCATAGGACATTGAGTCCCCGCCCACCACGTGCAGGGAAACTGCATTGCAGAAAAGAGAGGTTGGAGATTTTTTGAGCTGGAGCCCCGGGAAGTAAGCACATAGAGGAGCTTGGTCATGAGGAAGGAGAGAAGGCCCTGGGAACAGAGACGAGTCATTTGCCTGACAGTTCACAGCTAGCCCTGTGGAGAGAACAAAGCAGCTGAGCCCAGAGAGAATCGAGCCCTGAGAGAGAGACAAAGCCTAGAGAGCCTGACTGTGGAGCTT
Source organism: Tolypeutes matacus (assembly GCA_026826555.1). Classification (NCBI taxonomy): domain Eukaryota; kingdom Metazoa; phylum Chordata; class Mammalia; order Cingulata; family Chlamyphoridae; genus Tolypeutes; species Tolypeutes matacus. The sequence continues at coordinate 382,814 of JAKSZT010053771.1, read as the reverse complement.
TAAGAGGAAGAGGAAGCCTGAACCCCCGGCAGACGTCGGCAGCCATCTTGCTCCAACATGTGGCAACAGACTTTGGTGAGGGAAGAAACTTATGCTCTATGGCCTGGTAACTGTAAGCTTCTACCCCAAATAAATACCCTTTATAAAAGCCAACAGATTTTTGGTATTTTGCATCAGCACCCCTTTGGCTGACTAATATAGAACAAAACAATTTAGTAGGAAAATATCATACAGTCATATTACAAATTATTATGTAGTCATTAGAAAACATGTTTCCAAAGAAAATTGATAACATCAAAGATGCTTATGTGTAAAATGACATAGGTAAGATTTTAAATTGTAGGTATAGTTTCACAATTATGTTTTGTAAATGCCTAGAAAAAAGACTGAAAGGAAAAGAACTCCACTAAATGGTTAATAATGGTCTCTGAATGTTTAGTTTATGAGTATTGTTTTTCATCAAACATTTCAGAATTTTTGAAGTTTTTCACAATGGGAATGTTATCGCAAGAGGGAAAAGTTGTTTGGAAAAGTGACTGCCACAATCTCTGGGCACTAAATGTCAATCTTGCAAAATCTTAGCTTTATGTTTCTTCCCACTCCTGACCGTGAGGACGACGTGAATGGTTTTTAGCTGGATTTTAAGTCAATAAAGTCATTGCTTTGGAATAAGCTTTGAGCTGTTAGAAAAGGAAGTCTCCCTGTCTAGAGCAGCCCACACCAAATCTTGATGTGCATGTCTGTCTTTCTCTCCCATTTCTCAGTAAGCTCTGTTCTTTCCCCCGTTTCCCAAATAAATTTTTTACTGACCTAACTAAGATAAAATAAAATAAAATGAAAACAAAAGGGAAAGGTGCCTTATAGACTTAAAAGCCCCCGTCTACCTTTCAATGTTCCTCATTCCCCTGTACTGTTAAAACACACACACACGCAAAAAAAAAAAAAAACACACAAAAAAGAAAAAACAAAACAAACAAAAACCTCATCCACCCTAGAAAAAGAAACGACTTAAGTACCCAGGTCAGCAAGACCTAAGGAAAAGGAGAAAAGGAGTGAAAACTGAGAAACTTTCCTTCTCGTGCCTCCTAGCCCATCTCTCCGTCAGTTTACCATACTGAGATTCAGGTGGATGTTCTTTCATTTTCAGGCGAAACGAACATTGTTGCCGCCCCTGCCTGCGTGGCTGCCCCAGACGCCCCACTCCTGTCCTCGTCCAGCTCCTAAACCTGCATGCCCTCTGATTCTGCCCCCTCGCTCATTCGTGTCCGATCTGCAGCACGGGCCGTGCTAGCCGTGGTGGGCCCTCAACACGGGCAGGAGGGCGCGGAACGGCAGGGCAGGAGGTGGAGGTGTCGGCAGCCAGGGCTGCCACACTAGGGTTCTGCTTTTGTTTTTTCCCCTCCACTCAAAAATTATTATTTAATTAATCTTGGAAAAGAGGCTGGTTTTCCAAGGATAGAATTCTATAAATTTGGGTTTGAAAGTTAGGAAATGTCATCGTTGCAGCTCTTAGAGCTAAGCCATAGAACCCCTAGTCTCAGCTTTATATATGAATTTGCCCCTAGTTCCCAGCAAGGCTTACTCAAAACCTGGGGTGAATTTTATTGTAAATACTCTGCACTTGGTAGGGCCACCTCCACCATTTGCTGAGTGTATTAGTCAGGGTTCTCTCGGGAAACAGAATCAGCAGGAGATATCTGTGAATAATATGGAACTCTAAAAGAGTCTCTCACGCGACCGTGGGGACGCACAAGTCCAGGTTCCTCAGGCAAGCTGCAAACCAGGGGCTCCGATGAAAGCCCGATGAAAGGTCGTTGATGAGTCTCTGGGAGAAGTTGCCCGTCCAACGACGAGCTGGGAAATTCTCCCTGAATGTTGAAATCACTTCCACTTTTAAGTCATTCAACTGATTGGGTAAAAGCACCACCCATTGATAATGTAATCTCCCTGATTGATGCAGATGGAATCAGCCAACCACGCAGTAAACTCACTGGTGATTGAAGTCCATAAATGCTCTTGTATTACAATTAGCCCAGAGCTTGCTGGAGCAAACACCTGGACACAACTACTTGGCCGAGTTGACACATTAGCCTAATCATCACACTGAGTGTGTGGGATTGACCATAATGCTATGGAAATAAAACGTACATACCCAGATAATTTATGCTCTATGGAATCCTTGAGGCCAGATAAGACATGGTATATAGTATGGTAATTGCATTTCACTTATAAAATTTATATTTAGTTAAAGCTTAAGAATGAAGGAAAAGGGAAGCATAAAAGAATAAACATCATGCAGAACTGAGTTTATATAAACTTCATATGACTTTCATATGATTTCAGGAATGTTCAGGAATTTCCAAATTCTATCTGAGCTTCAGTTTCCTAACTCACAAAATGGGAGTAATAATTTATGCTTACTTCCCTAAGTTGTAATGATGATGGTTAATAGATGCTCAATAAATATTAGTTGACTCTGATTCTAAGTCTAAATTAACATTGAAGGTAAATCCTTCTGCTTGGATAGGAAATACTTCAGGTAAGAGGAAACTATTTAAGCTATGGTTTTGAGGAAAAGGACAAAAAATGTATCTCAGCTACAGGGTGACAGTCAAAACCTAGAGAAAGTGGGCATGTAAACTGAGTGCTTTGTTTTGTTTTGTTTAATTGTTGTTGCAGGTGAGCTGGCATTGGAAGAACTTATCTGAGCTGGATCAGCTCTGGATGCTCAAATGTTTACGGTTTAACTGGTACATCGATTTCTCTCCAACTCCCTTGGAGCAGGGTGTATGGAAAAAGCACTATATTCAAATGGTGAAAGAACTTCGTGTTACCAAACCTAAGGTAAATAAGAGGTAAAAAGCAACAAACTTAAGTATCAGCTGTTAAGAATTATAAATTACCAGACTCAAAGCTGGGGAAGCGGGTTAGTTCAAAGGAAATATGTTATGACTTCAAAAATCTCCTTTTCAGAGGACCTAATAGCCCTTTCCACAATGCCTGTCAGTGGAGAGCCCTTTTTCTGACGCCTCCCGACTTGGGTCGTGGAGCATCTCCCTCCGTCCAGCTTCCTTGATTCCCTGCACCTCTGACCCCAGGCTCAGCGGATGCTGTGCAGTATTTGTTATTTATGGATGATCACATTTTATTTACTAGTTCAAATTTTCTATAATTCCACCAGGTGAACTGAAGTTTATTTTTGTACTGTTTCAAAGGAAAAGGTTTCCTAGTAAATCAGTAATTAGAGAAATCATAATGGATATATTGAAGTTCTTTACAAACTGGAAACTAAGCAATATAAAACATTTACCTTATAATCCTCTTAAGTAAATCATACAAGAAAGCTTTTTCTAGTGGCTTTCTGTGCATTATAACCAATGTTTATGTTCACTCTGTAGTCACCATTAATTAGATAATTAGAAAACTTCTGGGAAATTTCTGTGAACCTTTTCTTTGCAACATGATGTACACTTGCAGAGTTGTGCTCATTTTATAGATTAAATGAGTTTCTGAAAAATTATGTGTAAATTAAATTTTTAAAATTGAATTTTGAAACCACAGGAGGATCATATTCTGTTTAAAAATTCTGCAGTGAATCCTTTAATATTGAAGAATTCTTTTGAAATATGGATAGTAAATGTCTAACTTTCTCATTTAGGTTTTATTGTTTTCCTAAAGCAGTATCCATATCCATATAATGTAGTGATAAGCTATGCAGAATTACTATTGTTATCATTGTAATTATAAACCAGCCTTTCTGATTTCAGTAATTGGTACACCCGGTGAACGTTTTATTTATTTATTTATTTATTTTTAGGAGGTACCAGGGATTGAGCGCAGTACCTCGTACATGGGAAGCAGGCACTCAGCCACTGAGCTACCCCTGCTTCCATAAACATTTCTTTTAAAAAGAAAATTTTAACCTGCAGTGAGGGAAAAGTTCTTTAAAAATTACCACAACTGTGCCTTCTTTTCTCATAAGGCTTTTCCTGCATCTCATTCTCGTCTGAAGACAGGCATTGGCATTCAGTAGCTGAAGCTCAGACTGTTCTGGGGCAGAGGAGAGAAAAATGATTAACCAACTTAAAGAATTAAAAGAGATTTTGAGTTTTGTATATCAAACTGACTTTATTGCTTTGTCTTTAACAAAAACTCTTTTTCCACAAAATATTTATGCATAAATCTATTTAAAATGACTAATAGTTCTGTTGCAAGAAAATTTCCACCTCTTCACTTAGTATTAAATTTCTGAAGGGACTATTTTATTATATTAAACTTAAGTTTAGCCATTAAAAAAAATAGACCTAAATCAGAAAGACTAATGTTAATAAAATAAAATGATACATTTATCAATTAAAGAGACCAAAGTCAGAAAGACTAAAGTTATTTAAAGTCATTTGGCTAAAGTTAGTAAAATCAACTGTAAACGCTATGTATATTGTATAATTTGTATAATTCCCTGTGAGGTCGTTCCGATGGCAGGGAACACAAGCAGCCACCATTGTAGAGTATAACTTCCCTTCCCTCAAGGAACGTCACCATCCCCTTTTCTCAATGCCTTGTACCTAGAATGTGTTTTAGCAGAGCTTTTGAGAGCATGTCATGAGTAGGTAAGAGAGGTTAATGCTAATTTCCCTGACCTGCTTTATTACCATCTGTGTGGCTACACTGCCTACTTCAGAAAACAATTTCAAAAAGACTTCAGACTAGAAAAGCAAGAGTAAGTTAAACCCAAAGTAAGTAGAAGGAAAGGAAATAATAAATGTAATAGCTGAAATCAATGATATTGAAAACCGATAATAGAGAAAATTAATGAAACCAAAGCAGTTTCTTTGAAAACATAAATAAAATTAGTAAGTTTCTAGGTAAATTTATCAAGAAAAAAAAGAGAAACAACATAAATTACTAATATCAAGAATGAAGGGGGCATCATCACAGACCCTACAGACAACAAAGAGCTAATGGCACAATCTTATGAGCAAATGCATGTTACTAATTTGATAATCTAGATGAAATGGACAAAATCCTTTTTAAAAAAAATTACCAAAACATAATCAATATGAAATAGAAAACATGAATAAATCTATATCAAGTATAAAATTAATTTGTAATTTTAAAAATTCCCATAAAACTCCAAACCCAGATAGCTTCTTAGGCAAATTCTATCATATATTTAAGGAAGAAATAATTCTAATTCTGCATAAACTCTTTCAGAAAATAGACTTAGAAGAAACACTTCCAATTCATTATCCTTATACCAAACCAGACAAAGACTTTACAAGAAAACAAAACAAAAACCTTCTGTCCATTATCCCTCATGAACACAGATACAAAAATTCCTTTAAAAATTAGCAAATTAAATCCAGTATTATATAAAAAGAATAATACATCATGGCCAAGTAGGATTTATCCCAAGAGTGTAAGGTTGATATAACATTCAAAAATCAATTGATACAAGGACTGCTGGGGAAGATAGTGGAGTAGGGCGCTCCAGGACTCAGTCCTTCCAGCAAACAGCTATTAAACAGGAACACGCTGACACAACTATTCTGGAGCTCCAGAGGCCAGAGAACACTATACATCATCAATAGAAGAGGGGGAGGAAGAGGATGGTAAAATACAGTAAAGAACTGCAGATTGCTCTCCCTGCACATTGGCTGCTGATGCCCATCCATCACACTCATGGCAGGCTGCAGGGTCCAGTCCCCGCTGCAGACAGAAAGGGACATAAAAACCTCTTCCCCAAAAACAGGGTGTGCATGGCTGATCGCTGATCATGGATTTTGACTGAATTCAGACCGCTAGGTCCTGGCTTTGAGGGCAGCTATTGTTTCAACCCCACAGTGGACAAAGGCAGTGGCAGCCATTGTTTCAAGCCCCCTGGCCAGGGCAGAGGCTGTAGAGATTTAAAGACGCAGGGCTGCGGGGACAGTCAGCTGAAGGGCCGCATCGCTGGCAGGCCAGGAGCGCTCAGCCCTGGGAGCAGTCGGAGACGCTCTGGCGCCCTTCCTGACGCCTCCACGGGGCGCTTTGAGATGGTCAGTGCTCCCTTCGTGGGTGGGTCCCTGGCCTGTTTTCACTGGGAAAGTTCTCTCTGGGGTGATCCTCCTCCCAGAAGGCAAAAGCAGCATGAGACAACAAAAGGAGTATAAAAAACAAAAGAGGTGGACAGTCTGGGACAAAAGCCTGTTGCTTCAGATACCCAGGAGAGGGAGGTTTGTCCCCTGGGAAACAGAGGACAACCAAGCTCTGGTCAGCAAGGAAACTCTAAACAACCAAAAAACAAAAGCCCAGGACAATACCGAGGCCCAGGAGGACTGAAAACCCTCACACCACGTTCACCTTGGGCTGACCTGCCTGATAGGAGGGCTGAACCTCAAGTAAATCTCTGTCTTATCACCAGCTAGTTAAAAAAAATTTTAACTATCACAGCTAGTTACAAAGTCAGGAAACAGTAAATCCCAGAGTTAACATGTTAAAATACTTAAAATGTACAGTGTGCAACAAGAGCACAAGACAAAAAGAAAGAAACAGGAAATGATGGCACATTAAAAGAAAGAGGATGAAAATACAAAAACAAAGAAGATGAGAATGTGGGCATATGGAAAAAAGCCTTTAAAAAATTATCTTAAAAATGCTCGGGGGACGGATGTGGCTCAAATGGTTGGGCGTCCGTCTCCCATAGGGAGGGACCCAGGTTCGATCCCCGGGACCTCCTGGTAAAAAAAAAAAAAAAAAAAAAAATTGCTCAAGGATATGAAGGAAAATGCAGAGAAAGAACTAAAGGATATAAGGAAAACAGTGAATTAGCAATATGACAGCTTAAATAAAGAAATAGAAAAATTTTAAAGTAACCAAACAGAACTACTGGAATCGAAGACCATAATAACTGAAATGAAAAAAATGCCCAGAAGGGTTTAGAGAGCCAAATGGAGCAAGTAGAAGAAACAGTGAATTTGAAAGCAAGACACTTGAAATGAGTCAGGCTGAGTTGCAGAAAGAAAAAAGAAATATTAAAAGTGAAAATAGCCTAAGACAGCTATGGGACACCATCAAGTGCTCCAATACACACGTTATGGGAGTCCCAGAAGGAGGAAAAGAGAGAAAGATGAAGAAGGAATAGTCAAAGACATAATGGCTAAGAACTTCCCAGACTTAGCAAGAGGCGTGAACATGCACATCCAAGAAGGTCAGAGAGCACCAAGCAGGATAAACATGAAGGAAAATACACTCCGTCATATATTGATTATACTAGCAAATGCAAAGGACAAGGAGAGAGTTCTCAAAGTTGCGAGAGAAAAACCTACGTGTTACATCAAGGAAATCCCAATAAGACTGAGTGCCGATTTCTCACCAGAATCCATGGAGGCAAGAAGGCAGTGGGTTGAAATACTTAAAGTGATGAAGGAGAACAACTGCCAGCCAAGAATTTTATATCTGATGAGATTCTCTTTCAAAAATAAGGGAGAGATTAAGACATTCTCAGATAAACAAAAGCCGAGGGAGTTCATCACCAGCAGACCTGCATTATAAACAATGCTAAAGGGAGTTCTTCAGACTAAAATGAAAGGAAACTAGACTGTAGTTCAAAGCAGCATAAAAAAATAAAGACCTGTGGTAAAGGTAACCATTTGGGTAATTATAAATGCCAGTATTATTGTATTGTATTCTTTGGTATGTAACTCCACTTCTTCCTAAGGCTGCTAAAATGCAAATGCAAAAAAGTAACAATAAATCTAGGTTAGGGGGCATACAATGTACAAAGATATAAGTGGTAGCAAGTGAAAAAAAATGGTGGGGAGACAGAGGGGTATACGAAAGGTATATGTGCATGCTATTGAAGTTAACTTGGTATCAAACCAAATATAATTGTTATATATCTAGGATTTTAAATTTTAACACCATGGTAACCACAAGGAAAACAGATGAAAAATATATCCAGATAGAAATAAATTCACTATGGTACAGTACAAAAAGCAAATAAATATAAAGCAGGCTTTAACAGAAGGGAGGGACAAGAATGATATAAGACTTACAAAGGTTAAATATTAACAAAATGGCGGAAAAAAAGGCCTGTATTATCAGTAGTGACTTTAAATGTAAACGGTGAAACTCTCCAGTCAAAAGGCAGAGATTGGCAGAATAGATAAAAAGGCATGACCCAACTATATGCTATCTGCAAGACATTCACCTTAAAGTCAAAAATACAAGTTGGTTGGTGGTAAAAGAGTGGGAAAAAATATACCTTGCAAATAGTAGCCAAAAGAGAAGTGGGATAGCTCTACTAATATTGGATAAAGTAGATTTTAAGTAAAAAACAGTTACGAGGGACAAAGATAGTCAATATATACTGATAAAGAGGACAATTCAACAGGAAGATGTAATAATTATAAATATATGTGTACCTAACAGCAAAGCTCCAAAATATATGAAACAAATACTGACAGATTTAAAGGGAGACATTGATGGTTCTACACTAATAGTAGGAGACTTTAATACACCACTTGGAAAAATGGACAGAACATCTAGGCAGAAAATCAATAAGAAATTATAGAACTTGAATGATGTACTAAATCACCAAGACCTAACCGACATACATAGAACACTGCACCCAACAAAAACAGAATACACTTTCTTCCTGAGTGCACATGGATCATTCTCCAGGAGACACCACATGTTGGGTCACAAAACAAGTCTCAATAAATTAATAAGTATTGAAATCATACAAATGTATATTCTCCACACTCACAACAGAATGGAGCTAGAAATCAATAACAGAGGGAAAAAGGGAAAATTCACGAATATGTGGAAATTAAACAACATACTCTTAAACAATCAATGGATTAAACAGAAAGTTAGAAGTGAAATTAGGAAATATTTTGAGGTGAGAAAATGAAAATACAACATACCAAAACTTACAGGATGTAGCAAAGACAGTGCTGTCAGGGAAATTTATAGGTTTAATTGCTTACATTAAAAAAAGAAAAAAGACTTCAAAAGAGAGACCTAACCTCAAAACTGGAAGAACTAGAAAAAGAAGAGCAAACTAAACCCAAAGCAAGCATAAGGAAGAAAATAGCAACAGTTAGAGCAGAGATAAATGAAATAGAAAACAAAAAACAATAGAATCCATAAAACCAAAAGTTGGTTCTTTGAAAACATCTACAAAATCAACAAACAATTAGCTAGACTGACAAAGAAAAGAGAGAATACAAATAACGCAAATCAGAAATGAAAAGGGGGACATTACTACCAACCCCCCACTAAAATAAAAAAGACTATCACTAGACACTATGAACAACTGTATGCCAATAAATTAGATAACCTAGATGAAATGGACAAATTCTTAGAAACACACAAACTACCTACATTGACTCATAAAGAAATAAGGCCTAGCCTGGGGCCCCATGTGTGCATCTCACCCTGTAGCACACCTGCAACCCAGGTCTCAGGCTGTGTACTTATCTCTTTTCTTGTTTCTTATTTAAAAAGGAGAAGGAGAAGAAAAAATAGAAGAGCTTAACAAACCAATAACTAATAAAAAGATTGAATCAGTAATCAAAAACCTCCCAACAAAAAAGCCAGGACCAGATGGTTTCACAGGGGAATTCTACCATACATTCCAAGAAGACCTAACTCCAATTCTGCTCAAACTCTTCAAAAAAATTGAAGAGGAAGGACCACTCCCTAACTCATTCCATAAAGCCAACATCACCCTCATACCACAGGTGTATAAATATACCAGAAAAAAAGAAAATTACAGACCAATATTTATTATTAATAATAAATAAATTATTGTTTATGTTGAGAACATGTGCAAAAATTCTCAACAAAATACTAACAAACTGAATCCAATACCATATTAAAAGAATTATACATCATGATCTAGTGGGATTTGTTCTGGGTATGCAAGGTTGGTTCAACATAATAAAATCAATTAATGTAATATACCACGTTAACAGAATGAAGGAAAAAACCCACATGTTTATCTCAATGGACACAGAAAAAGCATTTGACAAAATACAGCACCCTTTCTTGATAGAAACACCTAGAACACTAGGAATAGAAGGAAACTTCCTCTAATGAAAAACCAACAGCTAACATCCTGCTCAATGGTGAAAGACTGAAAGCTTTCCCTCTAAGATCAGGAACAAGACAAGGATGCTCACTGTCAGTACTCTTATTCAACTTTGTGCTGGAAGTTCTTGCCAGAGCAGTGAGGCAAGAAAAAGTAATAAAAGGCATCCAAGTTGGAAAGGAAGAGGTAAAACTTTGCATATTTGCAGATGATATGATCCTTATACAGAAAATCTTGAAAAATCCACAACACAGCTCCTAGAGCTAATAAATGAATTCAGCAAAGTGGCGGAGTACAAGATCAATATCCAAACATCAATAGGGTTTCTATGTACAAGCAATGAACTAACAGAACGAGAAATCGAGAAAAAATTTTTTATTCATAATAGCAACTAAAAGAATTAAATATCTAGGAATAAAACTAGCCAAGAATGTAAAGAATTTGTACACAGAAAACTACAAAACATTGCTAAAAGAAATTAATTAAGACTTAAATAAATGGAAGGATATTCTGTGTTCATGGATTGAAAGACTGAATATCATCAAGATGTCAATCCTACCCAAAGCAATTTATAGATTCAATGCAATCCCAATCGAAATTCCAACAACCTTCTTTGCAGAAATGGAAAAGCCAGTTATGAAATGTATATAGAAGGGTAAGGGGCCCCAAATAGCTAAAGTCATCTTGAAAAAGAAAAATGAAATTGGAAGACTCACACTTCCCAATCTTAAAGCTTATTACAAAGCCACAGTAACTAAAACACCATAGTACTGGCACAAGAACAGACATATAGACCAATGGAATAGAATTGAGAACTCAGAAATCAACTCTCACCTTTATGGCCAACTGATTTTTGACAAAATGGCAAAGACTACTCAATTGGGAAAGAACAGTCTCTTCAACAAATGGAGCCGGGAAAATTCGATCTCCACTTGAAAAAAAAAAAAAAGAGGAAGGACACCTATATCACACCACATACAAAACTCAACTTAAAATTAATCAAAGACCTAAATATAAGAGCTACAACTCTCAAACTCCTAGAAGATAACATAGGGAAGTATCTTCAGGACCTTGTATTAGGCAATGGTTTCTTCAATTTTATACCCAAAGCACAAGCAACAAAAGAAAAAAATAGATAAATGGGTCCTCATCAAGATTAAAAACTTTTAGTCCTCAAAAGACTTTATCATGAAAGTGAAGAGACAGCCTACACAGTGGGAGAAAAATATTTGGAAAGCACATGTCCAATAAAGGATTACTAGGCAGTATAAATAAAGAAATCCTTCGACTCAACAACTAAAAGACAACCCACTTATAAAGTGGGCATACAAATGAAATACAAATGGCCAGAGAGCACATGACAAGATCCTCCACATCATTAGCCATCAGGGAAATGCAAATCAAAACCACAATGAGGCACCCCTTCACAGCCATTAGAATGGCTGCTATTTTTAGAAAATGGAAAACAAGTGCTGGAGAGTATGCAGAGAAATCTGAGCACTCCTCGTCGCTGGTGGCAGTGTAAGACATCGCAGCCACTGCGGACCACCGTCAGGAAGTTTCTCAGAAAGCTAAGTATGGGATTACCATAGGCCCTGGCAACCCCACTAAGTACATCCCCAGAAGAACTGGAGGCAGGGGCCCAAACAGATACTTGTATACCCATGTTCACAGCAGCCTCAGTCACAGAGGCCAGAAGATGGGGGCAGCCCAGCGTCCACCAGCTGATAAATGGGTGAATAAAGTGTGGTGCATGCCCAAAATGGAATGTTATTCAGCCCTAAAAAGGAATGGAGCCCTAATATTAATACACGCTACAACATGGATGAACCCCGAAGACATCAAGTTGAATGAAATAAGCCAGACACAAAAAGGACAAATAGTGTATGGTCTCCCTGATTTGACGTGATTAGAATAAACAAACTCATAGAGTCAGAATCTAGACTGCAGGTTACCAGAGGATGGGGTGGGCAGAGGGAGTGGGAAGCTAAGGCTTCTCTTTGGAATGATGGAATATTTGGTAGTGGATGGTGGTGACGGCAGCACAGCACTGAGCACGCCTAACTACTGAAATAGGCGTCTGCATGTGCTTGGAAGGGTAAATGTGAGATTTCCTATATTGTAACAGAATTAACAATTTTTTAAAAAATCCATGGAACTACACTACACAAACAGTGAACCCTCAGTTAAACCACAGACTTTAATTAATAGCACAATTATAAAAGTATGCGATCACGAACTGTAACAGACATTCCACCAGTCAAGGTGTTTGTGGTAGGGTAGTACATAGAAATCCTGTGTTTTATGTACAATTGTTCTAATAGAGGGAAAAACATCAATTGACGTAGTTCATAGAATAGAAGAGAAAAGAAGTATGATAATCTGAATATATGCAGAAAAGAAGCACAAAAAATCAACATCCATTCATAATGTTTTTAAAAGACTTCGGGTGGGGTTAACCAAATTTTATTTATTTAATACAGTAAAGTCATCAATTATTTTATTATTAACTATTTTGTTAAACTGTCAAGCATTTTGTACTTTTCAGAATTAATGATGTTTGCTTATATGAAATTCCTAGCATTTTTGCCTGAAGTTTCCCACTGAAGTTTTTATGATCATATATTATTTATTCCCAGCCATATTAAACTAGACCGCCTCCACCAAAAACAGACAGAATTAACTATAGGCTCAGAAAAATGAAATGAATGTTCATTCTATGTGATACCTGTATGAAATATTGAATACTAGTGACCAAAAATGAGCAATCAAGTATATATATAAAAACCACTTTCTCAATCTGCTAGCAGGTGTGGCAGTTTGATATTATTTAGGAATTCCAAGAAGAGACGTTGATTATATTTGTAAACTGGGCATGAGGCCTTTTGATTGTGTTAAATTCAAAGGCTTTACGTTTGCTTGATTAAACCAAGACTAGAGCTTTGACTCCACCAGCTCATTCGGGCGTGCAGTCCCCGCCCCCTTAGGGCTGTATACAGAGGCGCTCAATCAGGAACCCAGGAGCAGGGACACAGAAGAGCACAGAGGAGGAGAGAGCTCCACAGTGACGGCAGAGGCCCCGGGAGGGCACGAGCCGTTCTCCTGATAGTTCACAGCTGGCCTTGTGAAGAAACCAGAGCAGCTGGGCCCGGAGAGAGGCGAGCCGAGGCCAGCCCACCCTGAGATGGGAGGGAGCTGGGACCACAGAGATGGGAGGGAGCTGGGACCACAGAGCCTGCAGAGAGAGAGGGAGGCTGGACCCTCGCAGGCTTCGCCCGCCTCCTTGCTTCAACGCGGGGCAGCAGACTTTGGGTGAGGAAGTAACCTTCAGTTCAACGCTGTAGGACCTTGTAACTGTGAGCTTCTACCCTCAATAAATACCCTTTAGAACAGCCAGCAGAGTTTGGGACTTTGCATCAGCACCCCTTTGGCCGATTAATACAGTAGGTTGTAGTCATGGCTAAGTAAATAAGTGTTTATTGGACACTGCTGGGTGCTGGGTGTCCCAAGACCCCAGCAGTGCTTTCAACAAGCGTAATCTAGTGGACTAGGTCGCAGACAGAAAACAAACAACTACAACACTGAGTACTAAGTGCTTTCCTGTAGTAGAGACATATACAAAGAGAAATATAAAAAAATGCGATGCAGATGAGAAACTAACTGATTCTGTTTGGAGGGACTGGGGAATTTTTTATTTTCATAAACAATTCAAGCAAACCAATTTACCAAGCAAAGCTTCCCTAATCTCTCTCTCTTTTTTAAGATTTATTTACTTATCTACCCCCCCCCCAGGGTTTTGGACTCGCTGTCTGCTCTCTGTGTCCATTCGCTGTGTGTTCTTCTGTGTCTGCTTGTCTCCTCTTTAGGCGGCACCGGGAACCGATCCTGGGACCTTCCAGAGTGGAGAGAGGCGCTCAGTCTCCTGCGCCACCTCAGCTCCCTGGTCTGCTGCGTCTCTCTCTGTCTCTCCTCTGTGTCTCTTTTTGTTGCGTCATCTTGCTGCGCCAGCTCTCTGCGTGGGCCAGCACACCGCACAGGCCAGCTCACCTTTCACCAGGAGGCCCCGGGAATCGAACCCTGGACCTCCTATATGGTAGATGGGAGCCCAATCGCTTGAGCCACATCTGCTTCCCTTCTTTAATCTCTTAAAGAAGAAAAATTAAGCCCTTAATGGCTTCTCAACATACCAGTAGCCCTATTCCCTTAGGTTACAACCACGTAAAAACCTTATGAATTTCACACACACAAAAATAGACTTTCAATTTTGAAAATAAAAGCAAAAGTATTCTTCAGGAGTAGTTGAAGTTTTTTGTTTTTTTTTTTTTCTTTCACTTTTACTTTATTTTTTTTTTTTACTTTTTAAAATAATTTTCATCTTTATTTTTTAAAGAAACTTTAGATTACATAACTATTGCATTGAAAATTGGGGATTCCCATATACCCCACCTCTCCCCCTCCCACACTTCGCCCTATTAACATCCTTCCCTAGTGAGGCACATTTGTGACAATCGATGAACACGTGTTTGAGCATAGCTGCTGACCATGGTCTACAGTTTTTGTTTTTGTTTTTGAAGTTTTGATAATTGATAAAATCTGTGGTCTACCCCTATCTGTATGTTTTATAGCTAATTAGGGTTGGAATACCTTTCTTTTGGGATGTGTACATTTTTATGAGTAATTAAGTGCAGTTGCAACAAACTAGACGATGCAGCAGAACACGTGGCAGTTCAGGGTAGAGAGGTTCCTTGCAGAGGCTAAGGCAGTCCTGGATGCAGATTCTGACAGCGTGGAGCAGTGGGCAGGTTCCCCTGTCATCGGCGTCCTCTTCTGTAAACCAGGAGCAGTAGCGATCAGCTAGCAGGGCTGTTGTGAAGGCCAAGGGAGATGATGCCTGAGAACTGCCTCCTGCAGAGCTGGGCACGTGCCAGGCGCTCGCTGAGCGGTGCCTGCTGGGGTCACCGTCACCATGACACGCTGCTGCTGCTGGGGCTTGTTTCGTTGTCTTTGTTATTTTTAACGTGTGGAGGGGAACAAAAATAATTAAGTTTCTTCTTCTAGACTCCTCCAAAAGATGGCTTTGTGATTGCTGATATTCAGCCACTGGCAAGCAGCTCTCCAGAGGAAAAGCAGTCTCCTCCGTCAGCTCTTCGGTCCTCTTTAAAAAAGAAGCGTGACGCAGGGGAGAAAGGACTCCCACCGTGGCGGCCCTCCGACAGGCACCCTACCGACATCGTCCGTTTTAATTACCTCGACAGCTGCGACCCCATCCAGCAAGCCTGGCCAGGGTAAGAAGCTCCATGCCCTTCTCAGCTTCTTTGCTTTGGGAAACAATTTTTTCGGCACGTCAATATATGGAAAGACAAAAGTAGAACTTACTGTGAGATACAGGAGCTTTCCAGTACAGGAGGCAAAACGTAATTGAAAAGTAAAATTAACTGTCATTAGTAAATCTGCCCTGTTCATTATGATTTGTTTGTAGTTCGTAGCTGTAATGAGTTAATATTACAGTTTCTTCTATTTTTTTTTGTTGACACAAATATTTATAGCAGCTTTATTCACCATCACCAAACATGGCCATATCATCTTTGAATAGGAAAATGTATAACCAAACTGTGCTTCATGAAATCACGGAAGGCTGGGGCCAAACGGAATGAGCTGTCATGCCTCAGACATAGCTGACTCTCAATTCGTGCTTCTGGGTGAAAAAAGCCTGTAAGAATACAGAGTTGGAAGCATGGTTTTCCTTTAGCCTGATGCTAATAGCCAGGCCCCTCTGTTTTATTTTTCTTTTTAATTTTTAATTTTTTAAAGATCCTTAGATTACATAAATGTTACATAAAAATGTAGGGATTCCCATATGCCCGACTCCCTCCCCCTCCCACACTTTCCCACATTAACAACATCCTTCATTAGTGTGGCACTTTTGTTACAATTGATGAACACATATTGGAGCATTGCCACTCAGTGTGGATTACAGTTTACATTATAGTTTAAACTCTCTCCTGTACAATTTTGTAAGTTATAAGAAGATATATAGTGGCCTGTATCTGTCATTGCAATGTCATTCAGGACAATTCCAATGTCCCTAAAATGCCTCCATATTCCCCTCTCCCTCCCCTCAGAACCTCTGGTGGCCGCTGCCTCCACATCAATGATAAAAGTTCTTCCGTTGCTAGAATAACAATAAGTCTATAGTAGAATAACAATACGTCTACTCTAGCCCATCGTTCATTCCCCAATCCTTAGGATTCTGGGATAATGATGCCCACTCCATCTCTAATTGGGAGGAGCCTTAGATCCAGTGGGGCAGATGGATGGGACTATCTTGCTTGCAGTTGTAGACTCTCTCTGTGCCTTGGCATGGTTGTTGTCCATCATCATTTCCTTGTTAGTTGTCCTGGGTGAGACCAATGAACTGGAGAGAAGGTGTTGCAACTCTGTTGAGATTCAGGGCCCAACTAGCTCATGGACAGCCCAAAGATTTAAGTCTCTTGGACATAAGCCTATCAACTTTAGAACTAACTATAGGTTCAAATAGAAGGGGCAGAAGAGCCATGTGTACGGAAACTACAACTAAGTCCAACTCTGTCATATTGGGGAACATAAATTCCAAAGTAGGGCCCACTGGCAGGATGCCAAACTCCTGAGCTGTCAACCCTGCCTGTAGTATCTGGATGTCTCCAGAGCCCTCAGGAGCCCCTCTATTTGAGGCAATATTAACTGTGCCAGTCAATGACATCCTGCTGAGACATGCATAAGCATAACCTCTGGAATGACCTCCTGACTCACTTTGAAGTCTCTTAGCCATATAAACTCATTTGTCTTTACGCTTTCCCCCTTTTGGTCAAAGTCTTTTTCCAGTTGCATTGCTAGTTGGTGCTTGGTAGTAATCCCTCGGTGCCGGGGAGGTTCATCCGTGGGAGTGATGTCCCACTCCGGGGTTGGGGGGAAGGTAACGCATTTTTATGCTAAGTTTGGCTTAGAGAGGGGCCACATTTGAGCAATAAGAAGGCTCTCAAGAGGTAACTCATAGGCAACCTATAATACTAGGCTAAGTTTCAATTTCAGAAGAAAAGGTTCATAAGTACAGTCACCAATATCAAGGGCCCATCAATAGTCCATCCTCCGTCATTTGTCACTGCCCCTGTTCTCGTAGGATTCTTGCTGTCCCATTAGAGAATGTGGCAGAGCTCCCTAGGATGGGAATTGGATATTCTTTCGGTTAATGTGTGGCTCTCCACCCACCATGACAATGCCCCGTGAATACTGAAACTCTTTCATGTGCCTTATAGGTATGCCCCAGGTGAACCCCCTCCCATGCATCCCCATCACTGACACCCCTCACCAATGACCCTCCCCTGCCACAGTTGTAACCCTTCTGTGATCCAAAACTTCTTCAAAAATGAAGCCAACAAAATAACTGAATAAAATTAATAAGAAAATGAAATAATAGTGATAGTTTTAAAAATGACAAAATATAAAAAATTTAACAGAATTTGAAATAATAAAAAGTTAATTAAAAAAATTAAAAATTAATTTTGCCATTATATCTTTTATCATGTAAGATCTGTTGTTTTGTATGTACAGTGACATTTTCTTCCATTTATTCCCCCAGTGTCTTATTTTTTTTTTCATTTTTATCTTCAAAGAAGCTTTAGTTACAGAAAAGTCATGTACAAAATATAGGGGATTCCCATATACTCAGCACCCTCCCCACTGTCCTCTTTCCCCCATTAATAACATTTTACATGTGGATGGTACATTTGTTGCAATAGATGTATAAATGCTGCTGCTAACCATGGCCTGTGATTTCCATTATGGTTTACCTTTTGGACCATACACTTTTATAAATTTTGACGAAATTTAACATGGCCTGTATCCATCATTGCAAGATCATGTAGAACAATCCCAACGCCCCCGAAATGCCCCCTGTTCCATCTAGTCTATTTCTCCCTCCCCTTCCCCTCAGGACCCACAGCAACCACCAAGCTTCGCTCCTTGAAAAACAAGATTCATAGTTACTTCTTTTAATATTTTAATACCTCCAGTTCTAGTCCAACACTTCAGGGTTCATCCTATCCTTTCCCCTTTCCATTATTTGTAGCCGCTTCTCTAACAGGGAGAAGCCTGGCTCTCATTACCTTACTTATTATGTACTATATTACATATATACTTATTACGTATTCACTTATTTGCTCAGTCCTAGAACACAAAAAGGTAATTTCATCATGGTTCGCTCATAGCACTGTCAGAACGAATCTGTGACTACAGCCCAGTGTTTGTTCGTTGTTCTTCGTTCCTTTCGTCTGAGGGTATACAGTTGTGGTGGGCTGAATCGTGGCCCGCAGCGTGGGCACGTGCTCCGTCTTGGCGTGGACGCAGTGTAAAGAGGATCTCTTCAAGATGTCACTTCGGTTTAGGTGTGGCCCAGCTGGGCCACGCTGGGCCTCTTCTGGATTGCTGGAGTCCTTTATAAGCAGCGAGAAATACAGACAGAGAGAGGAGAGACCAAGGGAGCAGCCAGAGACCAATGGGACCCGAAGGAGAGGGGAGCCATGTCCATGTGCATGGCCACATGGCGGAAAAGCCGCGCAGCGCCTCAGGTCGCCAACGGCTAAGCCCGGAAGTCCTGAGGACTTCTAGCCTCAAAACCGTGAGCCTATAAAGCCAACCCACTGCATGGTATTGGTTTTAGCAGTAGGAGGTTTCATACCTAAGATGTGGAAATGACTTTGTGGTTGGTTATTGAGGAGAGGCTGGAATAATGGTGAGATGCTTGATGGAAAAAGCTTTGACTGCTTTGAAGAGACTGTTGGTAGAAATGTGGTCGTTAAAGGTATGTCTGATGAGACCTTGGAAGAAAATGATGAATATGTTATTGGAAACTGGAGGGAAGTGATCCTTGTTTTAAAGTGGCACAGAACTGGCAAAATTGTGTTCTGATGCCGGGTTGAAAGTGGAACTTGTAAATGATGAACTTGAATACTTAGCTGAGGCGATTTCCAAGCTAAGTGTGGCTTCTCCTTGCAGCTTATTGTAAAATGTGAGAGGAAAGGGATAAACTGAGAATTAAACTCTTAAGCACAAAGTAACCAGCAATTGATGATTTTGACTTTTTCAGCCTGTCCAGATGGTGTGCTCTGAGACTAGGGCCGGGAGCAGTGCCGTCAGGGACGGCTTCCAGGATGGAGTCCCCAAAGGGCTCCACGGAGGCGTTGCCAGGACAGCCCTTTGCTAAGAGGGTGTGGCTGCAGGTGGTACTGTCAGCCGTTTCAGGGGAGTCAGGATTGGAAACGCAGGCTTCCGGGAAGGATGTGGAAAGCTCTTTCATCTGATGGTGTTGCCACTTGAACTGCACACAGAGCTGACAAGGTTTACACAAGAATTGAATGGACATAAG
The DNA here is from genome assembly GCA_026826555.1 of Tolypeutes matacus. Taxonomy (NCBI): domain Eukaryota; kingdom Metazoa; phylum Chordata; class Mammalia; order Cingulata; family Chlamyphoridae; genus Tolypeutes; species Tolypeutes matacus. Next base: position 363,336 of record JAKSZT010053771.1, on the reverse strand, counting down.
TAATGCATGAAAGTGTAGAGAAGGGACAGATTGAAGGAAGTGACTTCAAGGCACGGAAACCGATCTTCTCAGGCCAAGAGAGCAGACCCACCCACCTGTGGAAGGGGCAGATCTGCCCCTGTGCTTGGAGGGGCTTGTGCCACGGCTCGGGGTGGGGTCGGTGCTCTTGGGGAGAGCCTGGCCGCCATCCCCGGTGCAGGCAGGTGCGCCTCCCACCCAGTGTTTCGGGGGAGCCCGCCACTGCACCAGCCCTTGGAAGGAGCAGAGCTGGGGCTCCCTGGGCCTGGAGGACAAAACATCAGTCTACAGATGACTCCGGCTTCAAGGCTAATGGCACTTGCTCTGCTGGCTTGGGGACTTGTTTGGGACCTGAGACCCCTGTTTTCCTTCCAATTTCTCCCTTCTGGAATGGAAGTGTCCATCCTATGCCTGTCCCTCCACTGTATTTTGGAAGCAGATAACTCATTTCCTGGATATCACAGGTCCACAGACAGAGGAATTTTACTCTAGGAGGGGCCACACCCTTAGCTGATTTTGAGAAGATTTTGTACTAGCATTGTTCTAAAATGCCTTAAGGCTTTTGGGGTGCCGTGATGGAATGAAAGTATTTTGCAAGTGGAAAGAACATATCTTTTGGGGGTCCAGAGAGCAGGGTGCAGTGGGCTGAATTGTAGACCCCAGTTTGGAGTGTGTGTCCTGGTCTGAATTCTGGGCCCACTGTAAATAAGATCTTTGAAGATGTTACTTCAATTAAGGTATGGCCCATTTGAATCTGGTTGGACTTAATCTGGATTATTGGAGTCCTTTATAAGCAGAATGAAATTCAGATACAGAGAAAGAGAAGCCACAGGGAACAGCCAGCGGCTGGCAATCAATGAGAGGACATCTCCATGTGCATCACGTGATCACTGGCGGCAGCCCAGAATGCCACAGTCTTCAGGGAGATAGCGTGGCCTTGCTCCCTCCTCCATGGTGGACTCTCCTGTCCCCGAAACCGTGAACCAGTAAGTTCCTGTTGCTAAGTCAACCCACTGCGTGGTGTTTGTTTTAGTAGCTAGGAGACTAATACAATAGGCATAACGCTGTGTTCCAAAGCTGTATGGGCTCTTGCTCTTTTTAATGCCACCTTCGGTGTGGTTATAGTCCAAGGTTCTAAGATTAAAACAACAGAACAGTGTACAAAAGGTCGACAAAAAAGCGTGTGCAGAGAAATGTCACTGCCCGTCTCCTCTCACTCCCCCACGCCAGCCGTCTGGCCACCGCGCTCCTGGTGACAAACCTCATCAGCTTCTGGCTCAGCCTGCCAGGGTTTCTTTTTGCACAAAGTTACATCAAGATAACATTTTTCAACTATTTGATTGGCAAACATTTTTAAGTTTAACAATAGGAGACTCTGTTGGTGAAACTGGGGAAGCAAACACTCCTACACTGCTGACCTTTTGGAAGGGAATTTGACAATATCTAACAAAAATATATACATGCTACCTTTGACCCAACAATCCCACGTAAAAATCAACCTTGAAAATACAAAAGTACATCATCTGTACAAGGTTGTTTTTTTTTTTTTTTGACATAATAAACTTTATTTTTAAAGTTTACATAAAAGTTACATGGAAAGTATGAGGGATTCCCATACACCATCCCCTCCCCCTCCCACCTCTTCCCCTATCAATAACATTTTACAATAATGTGGTACGTCTGTTGTAATTGGTGGATAAATACTGAAGCGTTGTACTAACCAAGGTCTATATTTACACTGCGGTTTACACTTAATTCCAGTGCCCTACAAAGGCACGGGTTCCAGCCATTCTGCCTCCCTCCCCTCAGAGCCTCTGGCGACCACGATCTCTACATCAGCGTTACATGCGCTTCCATTACTGCAATAGTGATCGGTTTGCTTTGTCCTTGGTTGTGCTGGTTTTTTACTACAGCATTGTTCATGGCTTTGAAATATTGTAACAGCCTCAAGGTTCATACAGAAGAGCAGCTGAGTGAACTGGCTCATCCACACAGTGGAATACTGAGCATTTGTAAATAGAGTCTGAGAGCGAGCAGGTTGGTGACAGAAGGCCAGGAGACAGAGCAGAGCTTAAACAAGTGCAGTGGACCAAGCCTGAAGCTCATGCTTGGCAGAGCTGCCACCACGACATCATTTTACGTGCAGTCAGCCATCTCCACCGGGAGCGCGGGCGGGGAGATACTGGGGTGGACTTTCAAAGGGACCAGATTTATAATGTGTGTGTCTGTGCATCTAGAGAGGTAAGGCAAACACAGCGAAACCCTGTCATTTGTGGAGTGTCGATGGGGAGTATATGGTCATCACTGCACTATTATTTAAAATGTTCCGTATGTTTGAAATTCCTGTATGCTGACACTTCTACTTCTAACCTGATGGCTGCCCATTTTTCCTATGTTTGATCAAGCTAGATGGTCAAGAGTAAAAGATACATAGACAAAACCTATTTTAGGAGAATCTGGTGCTGAAATAACACTAAATGTTACCTGAAGTCCATCTAATCAAATTGGAAAGTATCTTGCCCCCAGAAGTGGAATTAATGAGGAAGGCAGATTCCATGGTGTGTGTCAGTTCTCAGAGGCATGTGCAGGGCAAGAAGGCAGCTGCCTGCAGAGGAGGAGAGGCAGGGCGGGCACCTGACACAGAGGAAGGGAAGAGATTAGTTCTCGGGGTACCAACTATCACTCCAAAGATTATTTGCTACTCGCAGAGATAAAAACATATCTTTATAGTTGAGAGATTTGGCAGTCCCCACTTTTTTTAAATGTTTTTTTTCTTTTTTTAAAAGATACTTAGATTACATAAATGTTACACAAAAGCTATAGGGATTCCTACAAGCTCCACTCCCCACACCTCCCACACCCTCCCACGTAAACATCCTTCGTTAGTGTGGCACACTCACTGCAATTGATAAACGCATCCTGGGGCTTTGCCATTCAGCATGGACCAGAGTTCACAGTGTAGTCTACACTCTCTCCCACACAGTTCTGCGTGTTATGGGATGATATAAAATGGCCTGTATCTGTCATTGTAATGTCATTCAGGACAATTCCCAAGTCCTGAAAAAGCCCCCATATTACACCTGCTTTTCCCTCCCTGCCCCCAGAGCCTCCAGGGGCCCCTGGCTCCACATCAGTGTTGTAATTTCTTCCATTGCTAGAATCACAATATGTCTATAGTAGAAAACCAATAAGTCCACTCTAGTCCATAGTTCTTTTGCCAATCCTGAGGATTCTGGATGGTGATGTCTACTCCACCTCTAATTGAGAGAGGGCTTAGGTCCCATGGGGAAGATGGACTATCTTGCTTGCAGTTGTAGACTCTCTCTGTTCCTTGGGATGGTCATTGTCCACCATCATCTCCTTGTTAGTTGTCCTGGGTGAGTCCAATGAGCTGTAGAGTAGATGTTGCAACTTCACTGAGGTTCTGGGCCCAGCTGGCACGTGGACAGCCCAAAGACTCGAGTCTCTTGGACGTACACCTACAAACTCCAGCACCAAGTATAGGTTTAAATAGAAGGAACAGATGAGTCCTGTGTAGGGAACACATAATTGAGTCCAACTCTATCACTCTCAGGAGCACAAACTCCAAAGTAGGGCCCCCTGGCAAGGCACCAAACTCTGGAGTTATCAGCCCTGACCATAGGACCTGGGTGTCTCCAGAGCCCTCAGGAAACCCACTATTTGGGGTGGGATCCACTTTGGCTGTCTATGAGATCCTGCTGAGATGTGCATAAGTGTTACCTCTGGGATGACTTCCTGAGGCAGTCCCCACTTTAAGGAGTAATAAAACTTAGAATCACTATTAGTGGGAAAACCTGACATTTTTTTGTGTCATTATGTGGTACAATATGGAATATACAATCTCTTTTTTGTTTTCTTTGTTTCCTGGAAATTAGGTTTTTTTTTAACTTTTTATTTTGAAATTCAAACTTACAGGACTCTTGAAAAAATAATAAACTAATACAGAGGATTCCAATATGCCCCTACCCAGATATCCAGATGAAATACACAGTTCCTTACTGAGAATCTTTAACCAAACTTGCTGTTTTCTACAAGGATAGGTAACAAAGGAACAAGGAAATGAAACCATGAGGAAACTATCAGACAAAACCAGATTGTGGTATTTTCTGTGTAATAACCGTCCTGTATTCTTCAAAAAGTCAGTGCCGTGGCAGGGGGTTGAGAGAGAGGTTGGGAGATTGTTGTAGACCTAAGAGACACAACAACCAATGCCGTTTGAGTCTAGGTGGGACCCTGGTTCAAAAAAGAAATACTTTAGGGAAGCAGATGTGGCTCAAGCAGTTGGGTGCCCACCTAGCACATGGGAGATCCCAGGTTTGGTTCCCGGTGCCTCTACAAAAGACAAGCAAGACAGTGAGCTGACGTGACAGGCTGGCGCAGCGAGCTGACGCAATAAGACAATGCAATGAGATGACACAACGAAGAGACACAACAAGGAAACACAATGGGAGACACAACAAGCAGGGAGTGGACGTGGCTCAAGCAATTGAGCATCTCACTCCCACATGGGATGTCCCGTGTTCAGTTCCTGGTGCCTCCTAAAAAGAAGATGAGCAAACAATGAATAGACACAACGGTGGGGGGGGGGGAATAAACAAAAATAAATAAATCTTTAAATAAAAATAAATAAATACTATAAATATAAGATATTCTTGGGATGATTGTAGAAGTTGAGTATGTCCTGGACATTAGATGGCATTAAATAAGCATCATTCATTTTCTAAGTTCCAATGATCCTCACGTGGAGAATGTCCTTATCTCAGGAGATTCATATTGAGGTATTTAGGGGTGAAGTGTCATCACGTCCGCAACTTACTTTCCTGCGGCCCAGCACCCCCTATATATATGGTATGAGAATGTACAGATGTATGTGTGTGTGCAGAGAGAGAAAGCGAATACATACTTAGGCATGTATGTGTGTGTCCGTGTGTATTCATATAAAGAGAAAACAAAAGTAGCAGAATGTTACCAGTTGTTGGTCTAGATGGAGAGTACATAGGTAATCACTACACTGTTCTTTCACCTTTTCTGTATGTTTGAAATTTCCCATTATTAAAATTTGGGGGAAATTTTTAAAAATTAAGCAGCAAGGAATATTTGGACAAAGGCATTCTTTTTTAATAAAACTTTTTATAATGGAAATTCATATATGCGAAAGTGGAGAGAAGAGTAAAATGAACGCCTTGTAACCATTATCCAGCATCAGAAGTTTTCCCCACATGACCAGTCTCGTTTCACTTACATCCCCACTCAGTTTGCCCTTCCTCTGAATTATTTTTTTTAAAAAAGATTAATTTTATTTATTTATTTCTGCCCACCCACCCCCCCTTGTTTGCACTCACTGTCTGTTCTCTGTGTCTGTTCATTGTCTGCTCATCTTTTTAGGAGGCACCAGAAACCGAACCCGGTACCTCCCTTGTGGGAGGGAGGCACCCAATCGCTTGAGCCACATCCACTCCCTGCTTATTGTGTTTCCTTTTTGTGTCTCCTTGTTGCATCGCCTTGTTACATCAGCTCACTGCGCCATCCTGTCGTGTCAGCTCGCTGTCTTGCTCGTCTTCTTTAGGAGGTACCGGGAACCCAACCCAGGACCTCCCATGTGGTAGGCGGGTGCCCAACTGCTTGAGCCACATCTGCTTCCCTGAATTCTTTTTTTTTTAATTATTCTTGAGGCAAATCCAAATGTCATATTATTTCATTCATAAATATATCATTGTATATCCTTTAAAAACAAGGACTCATTCTAAACATCATAACAATACCATTATTACATCTAAAACAATTTAAATGATTCTTTAATATGAGCAATTATCATGTCAGTTTTCAGATTTCCTTGAATGTCACATAAGTGTTTTGATTTTTTTAAATAATTGGTTTGTTTAATGAGGTTCCAGATAAGGTCTACATATTTCATTTGGTCAATGTATAACTTAAACCTTTTTTTTTTCCTATAAAAGTTTATTCATAAGAATAAGAAACCAAAAAAAAGAAAAAAAGCTTATTCATAAATGTACAAGAGGTGCCAAGACAAAACCTCGTACTAGCTACGGTGGCAGCACATGTCATAGCAGGGAATCCTGGCACTTAAACAGGAGCAAATCCGAGAGTCGCCATGGCCTCAGGCCCAAGGAGCAGCTCACTTTGTCTGGATTTCTTAATTCCACTGGTGGCCAGAGGTGCTTGCACCTGCCTTCGCTCCAGCTCCTCGAGTTTCCTCTGCTGTCCTTTTCCTTTCCGCTTCCTGGGCTGCTTCAGTGGCTTCTTGCCGACTCGCAGCTGGACAGGGCGCCCCCCTTCTGCAGACCCTGCCCTTAAGCCTTCCTGAATCCACAGCCCCCCTGCGTAAGTCTATAGGATTTCTCACAGTCTGGGTTTTGCTGATTGTACCCCAACATGCACTTCCGGGTGTCCTGTGTCTCCAGCGCCTGCCATGCCGGTAGTCAGGTCTGGAGGCCTGAGTACGTAATGAAGGGGGCATGTGCTTCTTTTCTTTTTTTCCTCCCCCCCCCCCCACTTGCTGTGTCCATTTGCTGTGTGACCTTCTGTGCTTGTTTCTTTTTGCCTTCTCCTCTCATTTTTCTCCTCTAGGCTTCACCGGGATTCGATCCTGGGGCCCTCCGATGTGGGAGAGAGGCACCCTGTCGCTTGCGCCACCTCAGCTCCTGGTTTCTGTTGCATCGCGTCTCACCTTGGCTGTTCTCTACGTCTCTTTTGTTGAGTCATCATCTTGCTGCGCGGCTCGCTGCCTGGGCCTGGCTCGCCTTCACCAGGAGGCCCCAGGGATCGAACCTGGGTCCTCCCATATGGTAGACGGAAGCCCAGTCCCTTGAGCCACAGCCGCTTCCCAGGGTATGCGCTGCTGTCGCGAGGGGGTGCCCAGACAGGAAATGTGTTCAGCTCTGAGGCCGGCGTGGTCTCTGCTGCCACTACCCAGCCCCACCTCTGCTGTGCAAGAACAGCCACAGGCAGCACGCAGAAACAAACGAGTGCAGTTGTGTTCCAGTAAAACTTTACATGCACAACAGGCAATGGACCAGGACATTAGGGTCTCCAAGAAACAGAACTGACAGGCTACAGGCATATGCACGTTTGTGAATATGAGATTTATTATAGGAATGGACTCAAGCGACCATGGGGCTTGGCAAGTCTGAATTCCACAGGGCAGGCCACAAGCTCCAGTGAAGACTTAGATGATTTCCCCAGAAGCTGGCCAGCTGAAGTAGAGCTAGAAATTCCTTCTGGCTGTTGAAATTATCAGTTTCCCTTTGAGGTCTTCAACTGTCTACCATATAGGAGGTCCAGGGTTCGATTCCTGGGGCCTCCTGGTGAAGGTGAGATGGCCTGTGCAGAGTGCTGGCCTGTGTGGCGAGCTGGCCTGCGCAGAGAGCTGGCGCAGCAAGATGACGCAACACAAACAGACACAGGAGAGAGACGATAAGAGACGCAGCAGACCAGGGAGCTGAGGTGGCACAAAGGACTGAGCGCCTCTCTCCACTCTGGAAGGTCCCAGGATCAGCTCCCGGTGCTGCCTGAAGAGAAGAGAAGCAGACACAGAACACACAGTGAATGGACACAGCAGACAGCGAGGGGGGTGGGGGAATAAATAAATAACTCTTAAGAAAAAAAAAGAAAGACGTCTGTCATTGCTGAAGGCGGTCTCTCCTTCGTTGATTATGGAGGTAATCAGCCACAGAGGCAGCCAATTGGCTCATGATTCAAATCCATGGAATGCCCTCCCAGTAGCATTCAGGCCAGAGCCTGCTGGACCGAGCCACTGGACACCAACCTAGCCAGGCTGGCCCGTGGAGGTGATTCCTCTCTGCGTGGCACGAACACCAACTCAATAGACAAGATCATTTGTTCCATTTTGCTTTTACATTTTAAAGATTTTTTTCCCCTCCATTTTATCTTATAATTTCAAGAAAAAAATTAGACGATTTTAAACTCAAATATACAGAACAAGGTATATTTAGAGAAGCCTGGCTTTTATACCTGTTACATACCTGGAGACATGGTGATATGCTGACTGATAACCATTTTTCAATAGCTTATTATTTACTTCCTCCATTTTAAAGAATGTAAACAGACATCCATGTATTTTATAACTCTGTTCTGAAATAAATGGTAGTACACAATGCACACTACTTTCTCCATCTTTCGTTTCTCATTTACAGTATTTCATGGGGATCACTTTACAGTCATACTTAGAAATATTCCTCGTTCCTTTTTACAGCTCATAGGACTCCATCATGTGGATGTGCCAGTTTATTCAACCAGTTCTATAGTTTGAAATTTCTCAGTATCTATATTTCAGCTATTTGGGTTGTTTCCAGTAAAGTAAACACAATCTTTTAAATCATAGGAACAACAAAATCAGACAGACAAATAGCTCTGCAAACGACCAAAATTTTTAAAATTCCAGTTTATGATTTTCCAATGCTTTTCACTTTACAGAAGGAAAAGAAATGAAATGACCCCAGATTTCAGCCAAAAGTCACACAATAAGAAAAATAAATTACAAGAGAGATCTAAGCTAAGAAAAGCACTGGTAAGTATTCCCTGAAACAGATTCACCACCATAAAATTAATGGGAGTCTCTGGATCTCAAGTCTTATTTGCAAAATTGCATTTGTTTTTTTATTCAGAATTGTCAGATGGTGGCTTAAATCCTGGTCTCTGGCACTGGCAGACCAGCTGTGTGGCCTTGAAGACTCTTTACTTAATCCCTCTGGACCTTTTTTCTCAACTGTTTTTAAAAAAAAAAGACTGGATGAAATGGTCCAGTCTTGAAACTTCCTTGAAAGCTATATATATGATATAAAGGGAGTTTTATTATCCTTGGTTCTCTCTTCTGCTAAGATTCCTTTTGGGGGGGGGGGTCCTACAGGAAATCACTTGCTTAGGCAGTGCAGGCTCCAGCGACCCGAGAAGGGACACTTTCAATAACTTTCTTGCTGCCAACGGAGCATGATTATAAAAGTGCATTTAAAATAATTTCAGGGGGCGGATGTGGCTCAAATGGTTGGGCATCCGTCTCCCATATGGAGGGACCTGGGTTCGATCCCTGGGACCTCCCAGTAAAAAGAAAAAGAAAAATATAGAAGGCGCGTGAGCCCCCAGGCCCCGCGAGTGGCTGAGTCCCCAGGTCCCGCGAGTGGGTGAGCCCCCCAGGCCCCGCGAGTGGGTGAGCCCCCAGGCCCCGCGAGTGGGTGAGCCCCCAGGGCCCCGCGAGTGGCTGAGCCCCCAGGCCCCGCGAGTGGCTGAGCCCCCAGGGCCCCGCGAGTGGCTGAGTCCCCAGGCCCCACGAGTGGCTGAGCCCCCCAGGCCCCGCGAGTGGCTGAGTCCCCAGGCCCCGCGAGTGGCTGAGCCCCCAGGGCCCTGCGAGTGGGTGAGCCCCCAGGCCCCGCGAGTGGCTGAGCCCCCAGGGCCCCGCGAGTGGGTGAGCCCCCAGGGCCCCGCGAGTGGCTGAGTCCCCAGGCCCCGCGAGTGGCTGAGCCCCCCAGGCCCCGCGAGTGGCTGAGCCCCCAGGCCCCGTGAGTGGCTGAGCCCCCAGGGCCCCGCGAGTGGCTGAGCCCCCAGGCCCCGCGAGTGGCTGAGCCCCCCAGGCCCCGCGAGTGGGTGAGCCCCCAGGGCCCCGCGAATGGGTGAGCCCCCAGGGCCCCGCGAGTGGCTGAGTCCCCAGGCCCTGCGAGTGGGTGAGCCCCCAGGCCCTGCGAGTGGGTGAGCCCCCCAGG